>CM031233.1:106886003-107486003 GCA_018340775.1 Taxus wallichiana var. yunnanensis
ATAGATATTAGTTAGCAACAGAGGTATTAAAAATGCAATATTGTCAGAGTCTTATTCTTAGCATCTGTAGTAGGCACTTATACCAATATATTCACTCTTTTGATTTTATATTTGCATTTCAACTTTTTCATTATGATGGTATTTGTTTCCTCTGAATGTATGCCTAAGATTAGTATATTATACAAGGCAAAAGTACATTGAATATATTTGGGCATCTAAATTTTTGGTCTTGTCGTCTCAAAAAAACTTGTAGGTTTGGATACCATAAAACAAAATTGAAGGAAGGAGAATGCCAAAGACCAAGATGCGTAAAAACTTAAAAAGACAATATTTGAACACTAAATAATCCAATGGTGGGAGCATAAGCTAAAAACTTCCCGAATCAGAAGGCAATAAGCCATTTCATTCAAACAAGTGGGAATTGGTTCATTACAGAGACATGTGACAGGAGGGGGATTGTGTCAAGAGAGTTGGAAAATACTAATAGATAAAGCATTGACATACCATAACATGTTCAAGCACGAATACCACAACGAATAACATGACCTTTTTAAGGTAATGTAATGAGATATGTTCATAAGATATTGCAATCAAATGTGTGTATAATTCTAGAACAATAAATAGTCCTAAAATTATGTCATAAGATAATATTTGATCCACACAACTTCTGAAAGTAGAATACAAGCAATTAGGGTTAAGGTTTTAGAAGGAAATCGTTGTTTTGCTCGCTCTAGAGATGTGACAGTGATTTGAAATTGGGTAAATAAGCTGTGCAAAGTGTCGCAACGATAGTTGTAAATTCTAAGAGTTTGGTATTGAGTGATGGACAGGTTCGCCTACTTCAGACAGGTTTGGCCTGCAAATTCGCTTCTAGAGTAGCAGGTTCTGTCCTCTGCTGCTACGACCTGCAGCTATTTTCTGGCACAAGGTGCAACTATGTCTCTAGATTTGGGATTTGTGTCTGAAATAGTGTGATCACACTTCTGTACCTGCGAATAGCTTCTTCTTTGTGTTGAAACCCTCGCTCTTCTGTACCTGTGAATAGCATGTCCCTAATGTGGTGGGTTGCCCTCAGGGTATAAGGCTTAGGAATCCATGAGGTTTATGTATGCCGTCCATGGATTAAGGTATTTGCAACTGTCTAATTTGTACTTTGAAGATTAAGTGCACAAGGATATGAGGTATGTAGAGTGCGAAATTCAAAATCGTGTGCAGTATGGTAAGCGGAATTGTCAATACTCATAATAGTAGTGTGAAGAAGTTGTGGTTTATGGGCAACACGAGCAAATGGCACTCCTTGTGATATTGATGTCCCATATGGGTCACGCCCACCTGGTTGTTTGCTGCATATTGTGCATAGCTAGTTAACAGTCTACTGACAAGAATGGTACAAAGGGAGAACTGGAGTAGGTGTGAATAGTGTTAGGTTGTATGGAGTCATTGTACTAGGATCAAGGTCTCCTGGTTTGTTGACGTGGTAACTGATAGAATCTGTTAGGTGCTTGTGGGAGTCTTGGGGTATAGGTGATGGGTAACAGGGTTAGGTATCCTGTGTAGTTGCAAACAATATCTATAGTTTGCAATAGGAACCTTTGGTACCCAATAACTGCTAATGTACTTTAAGCACTTATATAAGGCATGGCAAAGATTGTACCCCATGTTAGCATGTGTCTAGTGGGGTTGGTTGTCACAAGAGTCAGGATTTGCAAGACTAGTGTACATTAGTGGATTTGTGTATACAAATAGCTATCAAACTAAGGGTTGGCATGGAAATCAAGAATGCACCCTACTAGAGTTTTAAGAAGAAGCGAGGTATCTGTGTTTGCAACAAGATTAGAACATGGGCTTGTGTGCTTATGCAAATTGGCATGACACTTTTTTATATTCGCAAGTGGTCTGCTAAAACTAATAACGTCCAACTATGTATATGGGACAACTTTATGCTATATGGTATCACCTTCATGAATATGTAGAGTCTCATCACTCGGTGCCGGATCCTATTCTATAAGATGTTGTTGGTGTAGGCATGTCCCTAATGTGGTGGGTTGCCCCAAGGGTATAAGGCTTAGGAATCCATGAGGTTTATGTATGCCATCCATGGATTAAGGTATTTGCAACCGTCTTATTTGTACTTTGAAGATTAAGTGCACAAGGATATGAAGTATGTAGAGTGCAAAATTTGAAATCGTGTGCAATATGGTAACTGAATTGTCAATACTCATAATAGTAGTGTGAAGTTGTGGTTTATGGGCAACACGAGCAAAGGACACTCCTTGTGATATTGATGTCCCATATGGGTCATGCTCACCTGGTTGTTTGCTGCATATCGCGCATAGCTAGTTAACAGTCTACTGACAAGAATGACACAAAGGAAGAATTGGAGTAGGTGTGAATAGTGTTAGGTTGTATGGAGTCATTGTACTAGGATCAAGGTCTCTGGTTTGTTGATGTGATAGCCGATAGAATGTGTTAGGTGCTTGTGGGAGTCTTGGGGTATAGGTGATGGGTAACATGGTTACGTATCATGTATTGTTGCAAACAATATCTATAGTCAATAGGAACCTTTGGTACCCAATAACTGCTAATGTACTTTAAACACTTTTATAAGGCATGGCAAAGATTGTGCCCCATGTTAGCATGTATGTCTGGTGAGGTTGGCTGTCACAAGAGTCAGGATTTGCAAGACTAGTGTACATTAGTGGATTTGTGTATACAAATAGCTATCAAACTAAGGGTTGGAATGGAAATCAATAATGCACCCTACTAGAGGTGTTAGAAGAAGTGATGTATCCGTGTTGGCAACAAGATTAGAACATGAGCTCGTGTGCTTATGCAAACTGGCATGCCACTTTTTATATTTGTAAGTGGCTCGCTAAAACTAATAACGTCCAACTATGTATATGGGACAACATTATGTGATATGGTATCACCTTCATGAATATGTAGAGCCTCATCAGTCAATGCCGGATCTTATTCTATAAAGGGGCAAGAATGTGTTATCATGTGATGTATGGATCTCTATACAGTCAATAGTAACTGTCGATGTAGGAAGTGAGTTGTCATCCACAATATGTTGTAAGGGCTTCTCATCAAGTATGGATATATGCTCCTTGGTAGGAAGGTCATTTGTGGGGAGTGTACTAGTATGACTAGACTCATGCGGTTATAGCTGTGTATCCTGAGCATATGGTTCATTGGAAAAGGTAATGGTGTTATTATCAATGAGTTCTCCCTCTCGGTTGATGTGTTAGAACAATGCTTGCAAACAATGTAAATGGCAAAGCTGTAATAAGGCCTTCACCACTTGGCAATGATACTTCAACTTCAATCTTGGCGCATGATAGTGATCTACGGCAGCGATAGATAATGTATTCAGATTTGTAGCTTGCTGCAATGTGCTCCAAGGAAATGATACTTCAATGATTGGGCTCAAAGTCCTTAGAGTGTGCTTGAATATGAGATCCTCAGAATGCCCTTAATAGGTTAGGGTGTATGTGTTTATATAGGTGATTTGTGTGAATGATTTGCCACTCAACTGGCCCTAAACCGATTAAGTGAATTTGTGCATTTGAAAATGTGACCGTTGCAAGTACAATGGACAGGTTTGCTGGACTTGGATAAATTTTTCGGCTGAAATTGTCCTCGAATGGCGAATTTGTCCAAGCTTATGATGGAACTTGATCAGAGACAAGAGGCGAATAGCCGAGAGTCTGAGGATGTGTTTTGTATAAGGTGCGGTTCTAGAGGTGCTAAGCAGAAGAGCAAGTCATGACCTGGTGGACTTAGAGTGTGGGGATTGAGCAGGATGCCTTTAGATTTAGCCAATAAATGTATGAATGGGATGATGCCGAGATAAATGTCAAATGATTATTGCCAAATGCCTTTAGGACCAAATTTTGGGTACTACAATAGGTATGCTATAAAATTATAAATGATACAATGTTTCTATAGATTGGATCTAAGGGGGTCAAGAGCAAGAATGGATACATATCTACAAGCATTGCAACAAAGGCTACATTTACGAGCAAAGGTTATTAGACCAGCTGATATGGATTGTAACAGAGAAAATGTTTTGAGCTGAAGGGAGTTATAGGAGATATGCATTTACTATTTTCTATTAAATTGCAGTAGGAGGCTGCCCATATTGAACAAAAACTAGAGAACAAACGGCTGCATCTCTTGGATGAACAAGAAGAAAATCTAGAAGGAAATTCTTGGTGTCTTAACTTCAAAGAAGAGGAATCTGATCTGGAAGATGGTCTTTCACATTGACTCAAAAGAGTAGGAATCAAATTTGAAAAATGACGCTCCACACTCCAATGTAGAAGGATTGAAAAAGCAAAAATGTGCATTTAATCATATGTAGGGAAAGAATGGGAAAGTTGGAAACAAAAGAGGCTATGAAAAATGGAATTCTTGGATACATCGCTCACATTCCCAAGACCAGATGAAGACTCTTAAAAGTTCATGCCATTGTTTTGGACATGATGATTTCTGAGTACTCGGAGCGTGTACCTAATCTTGAAGCAGGGGTAACAATAGGCTTCAGGAGAGATTTTTAAATTATTAACCACATTTTTACTCTTTAGTTTATTATTGAGGAGGATCATCAATGGTATAATTTTTTTCCATTTGGTGCTTTGTAGACTTCAGAAGGTCATTGACTTTGCTCTGAGACATCTGCTTTACCAGAAGTTGTGCTATTTGTATTTCAGATTCTTGCATTACTGTGAGCGTGAGAGGTCAACTTGGGACTTTCAATAGCCTCTCTATTTTCAATTTTTATTAATAGTACTATTGGAGTCAAACAGGGGTTCCCTTGCTCGCAGCTCTCTTTCTTGATCATGGTTTTATGATTCATAATGTTTTTATCTGTATACTGCTTTTTGTTGATGAACTGGTCCTCCTTTCTCATGAGGTTGCCCGCCCCAAAATGAAAAACATGATTGCTAAACCAAGAACTAACTCACATGAACTACACAGTGAAATCTAGACAGAGTTACCCAAAGATTGAGATTCAGAACAATGAATTTGTACTGTATACAATTTAAATAAGGTACAGGCAAAAAAACAGCGTTTCTATTAACTTGTCCACTTTAAACAAAGTACAGGACGAAACAGATTTTTTATTAATTTGTTGGCTTTAAATAAGGTACAGGGCAAAATAGATTTTCTATGAATATGTCCGCTTTACAAGTATATAAATCTTACATCAAGACAATCAAACAACGCTTGGATAATTTATTGTAAAGCTTAAAAATTGTAGAAACAATCTTCTATCTAAATAGATACACTTTGATAGGTATTATATACCGATTTGGCCTAAAGGATGTTAAAATTTGTTGTCGTCATCATCATCATCATCAGCAACTTTTGAGGCCTTCTCTCACCTTTGCAAGCATCACCAACTTGTGGTTCGTTTTAGTAAAACTAAGGTCATGGTCTTCAGTACTTTCATGAATGCTTTTTATGGGTTTTGCTCCGCAAAGAGAGCATGTGTAGATCACAACTTGTACTTTGGGAGTTTAGTCTATTGGGACATCTTTTAGCTTGAATTCGGCCTCTAAGTCATGTCTTTTTAAGGCATACGCCTCACTTTTTGTCCTGAAGTGCAATTGTTTTCAGATTCATGATATCCCTTTGAAGATTTGCCTCTTCAATGGATCTCTTAAAGCCAAATTTCTTTTCCATTAGTCAGAGGTTTGGGAGCTGCTCATTGGGTGCATATTGTGAGGGTTTAGACTAATGCTTCAGTGTGTGATCCATTGCAGAAGGATGACACCAGAATGCATTGTCTCAGCCAAGGTTTTTACCCAACTCCTTTGTGTAGAGGCTATCTTTAGGATTATTTTCTATATCCATAGCCTTAGGTCCTTAGGCCACTTAGCTTTAGGTCGTGAGAGATGCCCATTTATGGCACTTAAATCTTTAGAGAGAATTTCTTCTTTGGGTGTCTCTAGGCATCAACATTGGTATTTTTCCCCTTCACTCTATCAATATCTCTACTTCTAGTGATCTACTTCCTCTTTTCAGATACTCATTGCATACCCCTTCTTGCCTTTTGCCATCAAAGGAGGTGATTGATAAAGCTGTCATAACGTCTATATACAGCAAGCGATTCAGGCGAATAGGACTTCTCACCAGCAATCGCTCCGCCCCAGGGTGATTGTTCTTTTGCTGATTGTAGGGGACAGCATTATTTGTAGCTGACTATCTCCAACATCATTGGTCACATGGCTGGGAATTCCCCTTGGCCAATCGAGGGTGTGGTCCCACTGGTTGCAAGTTGAGATAGGGACACCATATATCATGCGGGAATAGGATTTTCCGTGTCTGTTCTCTCTAGGAAGTGGAGAGCGATGAGCATTTTATTTTCAGGTGTCCTGTCTAATATAAGATCTGCAGAGGTATCATTGGCTGCTCAAAGACTCGTGATCTGAATCCCAGGAAATCGTCAATGAACGACACCTTAGATTGTTGAGATTCAGATGTGATTTATGCGGAAGCATATTACAAACAAGAAATCAGACACAAAAATAACATTCATCAATGAATCAGAAGCACAGTATAGAACTAAAACCGAATTTTATTAATATGAACATTTTGTGCATGAGATTTTCTCAAAGCAGAGGAATGGCTCTCTATGTTCTCTCTATTGGGAAACACCTATTGCAACTACGGACAATAGAAAATGAAGAGACACTGGTGGAAGATGGAATTGTTTATCTTCTAATGGTTACTATAAGTTGGCGCCATGTAGACTATTGGTGCGGAGTTGGCACTGAGTGGAAGATGTGTTAGAAGGAAGTTTCGGTAGGTCTACATTGCCAGGGTTGCAAGTCCTTTTTGTAGCTCCAATTTTCTATTATGATCCCATTTTGGAAATGAGAGCTAGGTGGTTGATTCAATGGAAACGATTGCGCTACTCTATGTGTAATTGTTTTATTTGGAATTTTGATTTGAAGTTTGCAACAGCGCAGATTTGTTGTTTCTCTTCGAATAGATTCCTGTGTTGGACTGCCACCTAGATCAATTGGACCAAGCAGACTGCTACTGAGTAGTAGGTTGGGTCTGGTGTTGACCATGGAATTTGAGCTACCAAGTGGATCAAGTTGGGAGGTTCTCTATCCTCTTTCTTATCTATCTTATTGATTTCTTTAAAATTATTAAATATAGACAAGTTGTCTTGGAATTTTTCTTTGAAGTCTTCAATAGTGCGAATTTGTGGTTTCTGTTTGAATAGGTCCCTGTGCTGAACTGCCACCTAGATCAACCGGACTGAACATACTGCTACTGAGTAGGAGGTTGTGTCTGGTATTGACTATAAAATTTGAGCTACCAACTGGATCAAGTTGGGAGGTTTTCTATGCTCACCCATCTCCTATGGTGATTAGAGCTACATGGGCCTTTTTCAAGTATCAAAACAACAGGAATAAGAGTGCTGCAGGTAGCAGAAGAAATCTAGGTTTTGAATATTTTTCAATTTTTAAAGTCCTTAGCTCAGGCTTTTGGAAACTAAAATGCAACAGAGCATGTTCAAAATGTTGTTGTCTTTCGAAGTTCCAGACGTTGTGAAGTAAAATGGCTAAGTGCCAATTGGAACTTGGCATTTGAAAGAACATGTGAAAACATACAAAAGGGAGACTGCTAGGTGCCTCTTGAAACTTAAATTCTGAACAAACTTGGAAATTGCATTTTCTATCTGGGACTCACAATTTGGGAGGATGCACGTGACAACATGCAAAAGGGGGATTACCAAGTGAATGCAAACAAACTTGAGAAAATTCCCAATTCCCCTCTGGGACTTGACATTTAACAGATGCATGCGACAAGATAAAAAAATGAAACTATTGGGGTCCACTTGCAAATCTTGACCCTTGAGCTCTGAGTTAACATCAACACCTTCAAGAGATCCTCACCATTTAATGAAGGACAAGCAAAGAAATGCCTTGACTGGTTTTCAATTTTTATTCAATAAAATTAGTTCAGGACTCAGGAGTTTGCAGTGATGAGTGACCAAATGAATGTCTTCTCCCATTTAAAATGTTAATCTTGAGGGGATGTGGATTTCCATTACAGTTTTTTCCATAGATTTTTTCCATGGATACATTTTAATTTTGTCTGACATTACTTTATAGTGAATGTCGTGTGCTACAGTAACAGGATTTTATGAAGAGAACATTGTTACATGAGCATGCTTGTTGGTAATTTTTGACGGCTCTTGTATCTGCAAGTTTGCAATGTGATTGAAGACGCATTGTATAAGATTCACATTTATTTGGACCAGATGATAGCCATTAGAATTCGGTGTACTGCAGGATTCCAACATAAAAACAGGGAACAAATTAATACTCATAATTTGAAGTGAATACATCGAAGAATTTTGATTTCCTCACTAATAAATAGATTAGCTGGTATCAGAGCCAGTTTAGGTTTGGAATTTTGAAAGGTATCTTTGTTAATATGAATAAACCTCATCGCCAATTTTAGGCTGATGACAAACTATGGCAGGTGGTGGGGGAGGAACCGGTACTACCTTCAGCGTTGTACTGGCCTCCTGCATCCGAGTAATCCTGTAACCATTCTGCTGTTACTAACCATTCCACATCCATATAGTAATATTAATCAGTAGTAATCCCATCTGTCTAGTAATCCGATCAATCAGGTGCATACCTCTACCAGGAACAGTCAGCAAGAATACCTAGATGGCCTAGGGCAATGGCCAGGAAAGCAGCAGCAGCACCATGATGACCTTGGGCTCGGGGTGGCTTGGTTTTGACAAACACACTGTCAGAGAACATTTTGCTCATATGGAGAAATATTGCCTCCAGCAGTTTATTCAAGTTATGATGCAAAAACAAGGCGATGGTATAGTTAGTGCAGGAGAGATGAAGCAAAGAGGAGAACTTGTACTATAATTGGTCAATGGAAAAGGTAAGCGAAAAGAAACCCCTTCAATTCCATTTCTTTGATGAATTTGTGAGTTCCAGCATATCTGCCACACCTGTAATGAATTTTAAGGGAGGTTAAACTCAACATATAGGTTTATGATGGTTAGGCTGAGGTTGAAAAGTTCAATAATTGGCGGAATCAGCTTGAAGTATATTTTTGAATAATGGTTTCAATGATGAGCGGGGTGGTCTATATTGCTCAATTTAAAATGGCAGGCCTTGCTTTGGCCTGATGAGAACCCCATGCCTAGTTTTTGAACAAGAAACAAGGCTTCCTTTGTTGATTGGAAGTACTTTGTTGAAAGCTCAGTTATCCCTATTATGTATTATATGCAATAGAGGTAAGGACAAAGTGCTTGGGTTTATACCTCTGAATTTTAGAGACTAATATTGTTGGATATTTTCCAAAATGGTGCTCTGATGTTTTGAGGTCACATTTGCACATCCTACCTGGCGCCATACCTTGCAGGGATCTTGCCCAATTTGAGGTTAAGAACCTTGATGATGCATGCAAAAAAGCTGTTTATATTTAAGCGAAAATTTAAATGCTCAGTAAAGGAAACAAGTTTGCCTCCTTAAAGGAGGGGGTGAACCTGAAGTAAAAAACAACAGAAGGGACGAATTCAACTACAGTACAGAAGGATAATAAAGCTGTCAACAAGAACCACTGCAACCATTGTGACACTAATGCGTAGACAAATGCTACCATGCTGAATACTCCATTCGTAACTGCACCCGTGGAAGAAGAAGCAGATCCTCTGAAAACCTTGACCACTCAGATGGAGGGTCAAGAAATTAAAGAAGGTAAGGATTTGGATGAGAAATTTAGTTTGATGCCTCAAGCCAGTCCTAATCCTAAGCCACAATAACATGCTATAAAGTCAGCCATGAGTGAGGAAGCGTAGAATGTTTCTATATGTGACGTTCAGATTAAGTAGACAATGATGCATCTAATCTTTGATATATGCAGCCAATTTCTTTTTAATTTTGGAACCCTTGGTTCAAAGGTTGGGCCTGAAAAAATATATCATTCAGAATGTTACACATTGTGATGGTTAAATAAAGATGCGGAGTTGAGAGTAACCTGCCAGTGCCAGTTTAAATTTGCCATCTCAGCTCAATCTATTTATGAAATTTAGTGTGATGTGGCCCCATTGGTAGTATGCAAGGTTGAGTTTAGCAGTCCCTACTTTTGAGATTGGGATGCTATTTTCATTTAAAGAACAAGTATCACTTGATTAAGGGAAACATCATCTCATCAGTACATATAAAAGCAAATGGAAAATCCTGCTGATATCAACTGCTCATTAAAAAGAGGCTGATCTACGACAGAAAAAGATTCATGTTACTTGTGCTGAAAGTGAAAAAACAAACTCATGATGAAGCAAAGGTTTATCCAAGCCCGTTCATTTAGAAAAGTAGACAACTAGACATTTTGTACAAGAATTATGGCAGTGGTCATAGATTTCATTCCTAAGGAGCTGCTTTCCAAACAACCAGTTGGGCGCAATATTTTGCCGCGGCCAATTTTTCTCTTACTCAACATTGGGCTTTCAAGTATCTAATTGTTAGAGCGAGGAGATCAAGAGGCAAAATCAGGATCTCATGTGCTTCATGTGGAATCCTGCATGCCAAATCTAAATGTGTTTATGGATTGGGGTTTTTGTGCACAATAATTGGGGTTCTCACATGTACGAAACTGTAAAAATCAATTCAATAAAGATAAATAAATGTCTTCTTGTGTTTGGAGTCATCGTTTGGGTTTTATATGGTTTATCAGCCGAGAACTTTCTTCTGCTTATGATATTGATTTTTTTCGTTGCTTACTACTGTTTGAACTGCCATTGAACTTTAAGTTGCACGTGCCTTGGGTTTTGTGAGACATTGGTATTAAAAAGGTACATAAATATAATAATAAAAACAACTTGGCACATTCCCACTTCCTACCTTCCCACACCCTGATCTCCGTCCTCCCAGATTATAATGTAGACTTCCAACTGACAATGGCCTGTAGAATATATGAAACCTGACAGAGATTCAGAATAGATGCAATGCCCATCTCGGAACAGTAAATTCTTTGATGTCATTTTAATGTTTTATGTGGTTCCTCAGGCTAAAAGTTTTTATCAATTTCTTAAGATGCCTTTTGATTGCTTGTTATTGGTTGAGCAGGCCATTGGAAGGAAGAACCCTTCATCACTTGCTTCTGATGGGTCCACCAATGCACCTCAGTCTAAGAGTAGAGATAAAATAAGGGAAGAATATGTTACACAACTGGAGCAGGTATTAAACTTCACTGTTAGTGTTATGTATTTGTCATAGGATTTTCAGATTCACATAGTTTTTGATTTTTTCAATTTTGTATTTTCACTGCATAATTGGTAAAGATTTTCTCCTTGGATGGTTTTAAGGTCCACATAATATTTGCAAAAGAAGTTTATTTTTAGAAATTCATTTGGACTTCCAGTCAGAAAAACGTGCAAGGGATCTCTGGGCACAGTTCACAGTGGAAGAGCAGCGTTGTCAGGAGCTTACACGAATTGTGAAGGACTTACATCCAGATCCACAATTGTCTCAAATCCAAAGACCATCACGAACGCGAAAAGTAAGTTTCATGGCTGAACTAGCATATAGAGATTGTGCATGAGTCTTTATTCAACCTTTTCAGGTAGAATTTTCAAATTTCTCGACTTCTAAAAGCAAACAATCTACTTCTGAGAAACTAATATGAGGCATCATACTGAAAATATATATTTCTTATCAGAATAGTGCAGAGCGGAGGAAGATATCTAAATGCTTGACAGAAGCAGCTCAGAATTATTTTGATGAGTGTGTATCTATATCTGCGTTTGAAGACTCTGAGATGTCATCCTTGGAAGAATTGGAGAATGGCTTACCTGCTCAGGACATTAGAACAGCAAAAGAAGGAAGTTTCGAGGTATTAACTCAAGACATTTCATCGTACAAGCTAGCTAATAGCACTTTTTACACTAAACAGATTACTGTTCATCTAGAAACCGATGGAGTAGTCCTACCTGGGATGAATTGTGAAACAGATTATAATCTTACAGTTCCTCTCAACAGACAAAATTCAAAAATAGGCTCAGATGTAAGTGAAATTCAAAAAAATGTTGCCTATGCATTGCATCCTCATCTCTCTAATCTCCAGCTAACATACACAGATATTTTTAGCTCACAGTATTTACCTGAGGACAAAATCCATTTTTGATGGTATTTTGTAGACTGTTGAGACATTTCAGCAGATTTTATTTTTCTGGCATACTAACTAATTATATGTACCAGGAAGCGGCAGAGAATAGCATAAATGCACATACCACAAGCAAGAAGAGCAGTGGTGGTCTTTACAGCACTAAGAGCAGAAGCTTGCAGAATATATCAAACATCAGTCCAAATAGCATTGAAAGCAAAATGTCTTTGTCAACAAGGAATCATGCAGACAAGACAAAAAACAAGGATATAGAAAAGAACATACAAAGCTTTGTGAATGGAACTCAAGAAGACTGCATGAAATGTTTGTTTGTGGAGTCTAGCTCTAGCTATCAGGATGATGAATATTTGTTACATGCATACAATGAGGCTATCCTCATTGAAAATCTTAAAGTGAAGAACATAATTGATTATGGAGGTCTTCTTCTGTGCAACAAGCTACATATTTGAGAATTTTTATTTCTAAGCATTATAAATATTGTTTTGTACATGCAATTCGGTTGAGAAGAAGAAATGAAGCAAGCATCTTTCTTATCTGCTTGTCAACGGTGGGGATACTAGTGGATGGATGACAATATTATGTCTATACAGAATCAGTGTATTGCTCCATTAATTTTTTTGTTCTTTGATGTTCATTTATTTTGTCAAGTTTTATCTTCGTCTTCCCTTATTTTTGCTCATGTATAACCTATAATATTCTGGATTTAGGCTTTGAAGGCATTCCAACCAAAACTGTTCATATTATTAGTACTTTGTAAGGAAGCTTTTGAAACATGCTCCTTTGGGCCTGCACTGCATATACAGTTTGGGCTGTATGCCAAGTCTGAGGGGTATCTATTCTGCCTAAGTTACACAGGACATGTACCTGGCTCGTCCTTTTTATTCTCATGTCATCAATTAGGGGCGATTGCATCCGAACATGTTGACGTGTCTTTCTTTGCCTAAGGAAATGCAAGAGATCTTACCCATTGCTCTCATTCTTTTTCAAACTTACTGCAGGGAGGTCCAGTAACAAAACTAACGACAACATTGTGTATATGGTATCTTTACATCAACTGATTATTTTTAATTTTTAAAATCCTTCAATATACTCGTTCTTGATAATACGAGCTTCTCAACATTAGCCATCAAAAGGTTTTTTTTTGGGGAAACAAATGGGTTCCAAAAACTTATATATGTCATTCTTGGACTCGTATAAAACACGAAATAGTTGGACAAGGAAATCTATACATATGCTTGATGATGGTATTGGTGTGGAATATCATGACTCGAATTCTCAAACCTATATAATAATGGTTTTTCCATGCATAAAGATTTACAGGTTGTAATGTTGATTCGAATGTTTACATGAAATATATTGTTAAGTCAATTTTAACTATGACCTTATCTGTTGATGTAAGTGTTCTTTTTTGTTGTTTTGGGAATTTTATAATTGTTTTTCTATTATGGCAATTGAATTTGAGATGATCATTGTTTTTTCAACATTTAAGGTATAAACAAAGGAATAAGGAAAAATACATTATAAGAAAACAATTCCACATTAGAATGCACTTGGGAATTTGATGTTGGCAATGGCATATGAATGGATTGATATTAGTGTGTGGCGATCTGGGAATGGATTGGTTTTATATGTTGTTGGTCAATACTTCAGCAATCATAGACTAGAGTGGAAAGACGAAGGTGTAAAATGTTTTTAGATATAAAAAACTTTAAACTTACAAAAATTCCAACAACACATTCATAACAAGAAAATAAACAATTAACACAAACACCATATATGTGGGGAAAATCCTTTCGGATAAAAACCCCACACTCCAAAAGCCCACTCAATGTATTTCAAATCTAATAACAAGATTACATACACTTGCAGAGCAAGTTTCTTATAGAGTATCACTAGAAACAATTCTAGGAGGATTCCAACATTACAATACTTGCAAAACTCACCACACAAATTGCTTCTCCAAGCCTTCAATTTATAGACCTCTCGGTTATACAAGAAACCATCTATGGTTTACAAAACCATGTGCAAAACCTCTCATGAGGTGGATTGCATTAAAGAGCAAGATTTCGGTCTAAAATTAGGCTCCCACGTCCACAATATTCTCCCCTATTTTTGACCCTTAAAGATGTCATAAAATCTGTCATAATATCTCTAAAAATAGCCCTTCCATGATATACTATCATATGGGAATATTTTGACAACTCATATTTCTATTTTTAGAGCACCGACAATGTGAAACGGTTGTAGGAAAATCTTAAATGAATAAACCAAACAAGGTTGAGACACCTTATTTCCAACAATCTCCCACTTGTCAAATACCTTGTAAGGGCCAAGGGAAAGATACCATCATGGATCAACTGCTAGGGGCCGAGAGGCCCATAGACTCAAACACCACCTAAATTTCATTGTGCTCACGGGCTTAGTTAATGCATCTGCAACATTCACAACTGTCTCTACCTTTTCCAGCTTCACCCTTCCATCCTCGACCATATCTCTCACGAAGTGATACTGAACATCAATGTGTTTGGTCCTGGCATGAAAATTCGGGTTCTTCGCAAGGCAGATTGCACTCTGACTATCACAATACATTGTAATTGCACCCTGTTTCAATCCAATATCTGAACACAAATGCTTCAGCCAAATGGCTTCTTTACAGGCATGAGTAGCTGCCATGTACTCTACCTCAGTAGTGGACAAAGCGACCACAACCTATCGCTTGCTCATCCAACTATTGCACCACCATTAAGAGTAAACACATATGCACTGGTGGATCTTCTAGCTATCGACATCACCGCCCAATCTAAATCCACAAAACCATGAATACCTAGGGAATGTTGATCTCCTCTTGCCATGAAAACATATAGAGTACTTTGATGTACCCTCACAAATATCTGAAGACCCTCTTAATTGCATCCCAATGCACTCTTCCAGGATTAGACATAAAATGAGAAAGAACTCCCACTACTTGGGCAATGTCTGGTCTTGTATAGACCATAACATACATTAAGCTTCCAACTGCACTCTAGTAAGGCACTCTGCTCATGTCTTCCATCTCCGATGGGGATGAAGGACATTGTGAAATGGAGAGCTTCATTCCCAAAGTAACAGGAACACAAAGTGGTTTACAATCCTGCATGTTGAACCTTTGCAAAATAGAACAAACATACTTACTCTAGCCAAGCCATAGCTTTCTGTTCTCACGATCTCTTCTAATCTCCATCCCAAGTATGTGTTTTTCTGCACCAAGATCTTTCATTTCAAATTTCACAGAGAGCTGAGATTTCAATTCTACAATCAAACCTTTTCCTTTCCCAATAAACAACATGTCATCAACATATAAAGTAATTACCAGGAAACAATCACCATCAGATTTAAAATATACACAGTGATCAGATTTAGACCGCACAAACCCCAAACTCAACACATATGAATCAAACTTCTGGTACCACATCCTAGGACTTTGTTTAAGGCCATACAGGATTTCTTTAACTTACAAACCATCTTGCTTTTACCTTTCACCATGTAGTGCTCTGGTGTGTCATATAGATTTCTTCCTCCAAATCACCATGAAGGAAAGTAGTTTTCACATCCATTTGTTCAACCTCTAGGTCATAAGTTGCTACAATAGATAATAAAAACCGAATGGATGTCATTTTAGCAACAGGAGAGAATATCTCACCATAATCAATACCCTCAACTTGAGAGTAACCCTTCGCAACCAACCGTGCCTTATACTTTTCAACATTTCCATCTGAACCAATCTTTTTCTTAAACACCCATTTACATCCAATAGGTTTCCGACCTTCAGAAATGGTACAAGGTCCCATGTATCATTCTTTTTAAGGGCTTGCCATCTCTTCATCCATGGCTATTTTCCAGGACTTTGCATCATTCATACCCAAAGCCTCTTGTACAGATCTCGGTTCATCAATGTTAGTACTCAAAGCAAATATACACTTCCAATCATCAGAGAATACCCATACCTTTCAGGTGGTTTCCTTTTCCTTGTAGACTTTCGAACAAACTGAGGTGGAGATTCTTCCACTTCTTCCTCCTCTTCTTCCTCTTTCTGAAGATTCAGAGCTTGGTGAGCTCTCCTCAACTTCTTGTCTATTTTGGGGTCTCGATTCAACTTTCTCAGGTGTAGAAGGAAGTTGAACCACATCCTTTTTTTTTTTCATTTTCTTTATGTTGTTCTGGCTGAAAATTAACAGGGAAAGATTTAATCTCTCTAAAAATAACACTTCTGGAGTGTATTACCTTTTGTGCAACAGGTCCCAAAGCTTGTATCCTTTCACACCATAGCCATATCCGATGAAGATACATTTGACAACCTTAGAATCCAACTTTGTTCTCTTCTCCTTAGGCACATGTGCATATGCCTCACAACCAAAAACTCTCAGATGTCTAATTGAAGGATTTTTCCCCGACCACGCCTCCATTGGCATTTTATCAACAAGCATTGATGTAGGAGATCTATTTATCAAATAACAAGCAATGGTAATAACTTCAGCCCAAAACCTCTTTTCTAGACCAGCTCCAATCAACATGCTCCTAGCCTTCTCCATCAACGTTCTATTCATTCTTTCTGCAACTCCATTCTACTCCGAGAATACGAAGTTGTCTTTTGTCTTTTAATCCCGCAATCTGTACAAAATCTGTCAAAGTCTGCAGAACAATACTCACCGCCATTATCAGATCTCAAACACTTAATTTTCTTCCCAGTTTGAGTTTCAACCATAGCCTTAAATTCCTTGAAACGACTAAAAACTTCATATTTACTCTTTAAAAAATATACCCATGTTCTCCTACTAAAATCATCAATGAAAGTAACATAATAAACTGATTTAGCAATAGAAGCAACCTTAACAGACCAAATACATCCGAATGGATTAGATCCAAGATACATGAAGACTTATGAGTAGATGAGTAAAATCGAACGGTTCTGTTTGCCATAAATACAATGCTCACAGAAATCAAACTCCAGATTGCAATCATTCAACCCCTCAATGAGGTTCTTATTTTTGGCTTTTAAACCCTTCTCTCCAATGTGGCCAAGCCTTTGGTGCCATAACATGGTCTTCTCTGCAAGTAATTTTGATTCGGTAGACAGAGCACCCTTGGGTACCCAGAAGCCACGACCATCCGCAGAGGAGGAAACCCTCTCCTTTTTCAACGAAATAGTTTCTGGCTTAGTTTTATCCGAAGTGCTATTGCACTCAACCATGCATGCATCAAGTTGGTACAATGTACCCAATCTACTTCCTCTTGCTATCACCATAGCACCTCTCACCATTTTCACACCTGCTTTAAAAAATTGTACATGCACACCCGCATCTATTAGCTTGCTAACAAATAATAAATTTCTTGCTAGTCCTGGGATATGCAAGACACCATCAAATCTTCTAATTCTACCATCATAAAATTTCACCTGAATACTACCACGACCAACAATTTCAAGGAAAGAATTATCACCCAAATACACCTTACCACCATCATAGTTTTCATACTTACTAAACCAGTTTTTGTTAGGAGTCATGTGGAAAGATGCACCTGAGTCTATCAACCATGCATTATCACCTACACGAGTGGCCAAAGCTGCAATAAAGGCATCTCCATCTTCCTTTTCGACTCAAAATCAGAATCATGCTTCTTCTTTTTCTTTTTCTTTTCTTCTTTGCATTCCTTTCGGAAGTGTCCAGATTTTCCACAGTTCCAACATATCACCTTGGACTTACCAGGGTATTTTGATCTCCCCTTATTCTTGAATGGCCACACTTCTTCTCATCTTTTCCTCATTCTTTTTTCTTCCTCAAACACTCAAAGCCTCTTTGGCATTCAGAGAGACCTTCCTTCTCATCTCTTCGAGAGTAGAGAACCAACAACATCCTCCATCTTCAGAGTGACTGAAGTGCTCCCAATGGCCATGACTAGGTTGTCCCATGAGTCTGGCAATGAAACCAACATAGTTTGGCACCTTTCTTCTTCATCCATCTTAACCCCAACCGAGGTCAACTGAGTCACCAACGTATTGAATGTTTCCAGATGCTCAAATATTTGTCCACCTTCTTCCATTCTCAAGGAATACAACTTCTTCCTCAAGAAAATCTTATTTACTAGAGACTTAGCTTGGTATATCTCACCCAACTTTTTCCAAAGCTTCTCCGAAGTGGATTCTTCATGGACATTTATCAGGATCGAATCTGCAAGACATAGTCTAATAAGACCTTTAGCTTTTCTATCCATTACATCATATGTTATAGCCAAAATTAGATCCGTAGGCCTATGGACCTTCTCATCCACCGCATCCCATAGATCTCGATCAACCAACAGATCTTCCATCTTCAGCTTCCACATTTCAAAGTTTGTGCCAAAAAAACTTCTACCTCAATCCTCCCAGATGTGCTCGCCATTTGAAAAATATCTACAACTAGATAACAAAGTATCCTCTGCACAAGCTCCCACTCAAACCCGATTAGCACAAAAACCCAACAACCCACAACTGAAACCAAAGGTGATCGGCTCTGATACCACTTGTTAGGAAATTAGAGTAGCGGAACAACTTCCTACGCTAATCTTGAGGAGAGATATTATGCAAAACTTTAAACTTAATAAAATAGTTACAAAAATCTAACAACACATTCATAACAAGAAAATAAACAATTAACACAAACACCAGATATACGTGGGGAAAATCCTTTCGATAAAAACCCCACACTCCAAAATCCCACTCAATGTATTTCAAATCTAATAACAAGATTACATACACTTGCAGAGCAAGTTTCTTACAGGAGTATCACCAGAAACAATTCTAGGAGGATTCCAACATTACAGTACTTGCAAAACTCACCACACAAATTGCTTCTCCAAGCCTTCAATTTATAGACCTCCGTTATACAAAGAAACCATCTATGGTTTACAAAACCATGTGCAAAACCTCTCATGAGGTGGATTGCATTAAAGAGCAAGATTTCGGTCTAAAATTAGGCTCCCACGTCCACAATATTCTCCCTATTTTTGACCCTTAAAGTGTCATAAAATCTATCATAATATCTCTAAAATAATAGCCCTTCCATGATATACTATCATATGGGAATCTTTTGACAACTCATATTTCTATTTTTAGAGCACATCGACAATGCCAAAAGAAATGAACTTTTATAGAAAAAATCTTAAATCAATAATAAACCAAACAAGGTTGTAACTATGTTAAGTGTTTCGTGTAATCAAATTGTATCCACCTTTTATGCATCAACGCTATTAGGACAAAATGAACTTATTAAACTAACAAAAGCGTCTAGTTTCATGCCAACATTTGGTATACGAGCCTAGTTTTAGGTAAGTGATGTTCAAGGGCATATACTTTTTATTATTTTGGAAACTTACAATCATGGAATTAGAAAGTTGGTGGGAAGAGAATTTGAAAACCTTTTTATAGAGAGAAGTTAAAAGAACACACTCTTACACTTGTGTTGATGATTTCTTTAGAGCGGAGGATGTAGAGTTTTGGTAGTCTTTTCTCGACTTGTTGTGGCCTTGGATTTTGAGGGTCTCTAAAGCTACCTAGTGGTCAAGACTTTGATTACAAAATCCAATTTAGTGGAATAAGGAAAAACTTCAAAAACTTAACGAACTTGACTAGTCTTTGACCCGAGTTATGGATTATTATTTTGAAGCAACTCTTGACTCTTTTCTCATTATGTGGGTGATCCAAGGTTGGACGAGCTTCGATGTGAAGAACGCTGAACTCCTATAAGGCAAAACCAGAATATTTGTGGACACCATCCCATTCTTGATTAAGATTCTTTCGATTGAGAATGGATTGGTAATAGGCGATAACCAATTTATTTACGGGAAAGTGTGAGATGATGGGAGGAAAGAATGATGATTCGAAGAGATGTGACACATGAAAAAGATTCATGGTTGGGGGAGATAAATGGGAAGGAAGAAATGGGGATTTTTTTAAAAATAGAGTGATTAATGCAAAGTGTGTGATTAGAAGAGAAGAAAGGAGAGAGCGAGAGAGGAGAAATATTTCAGAAGGAAGAAAAGAAAGAAAGAAAAAGAGAAGTTAGGAGTATACGTAGGACGCAGAACAAAGGAAAATAGAGAAAATAGATAAAAAAAAGGGAATTAGTATACTGCGGGCTGCAAATAGAAGGAAAATTAGAAAATTTGTAAAAATAATATAAAGGTGACAATTAATGAGGAAAGGATTGGATCGATGAAGGGGAGTGAGAAGTTCAAGGAAAGAATGGGTAAAGAAGAGGATAGATAGGGAAGAAAAAATGAGATTAATTAGTTTAAAAAGAGAAAAATTGAGGGGGTCGACAAACTGCATTCCCGTGGACCTGGAAACAACGTGCATGGGACTTGCGGACCTGTAAGCAAGAGATCCGCAACGTCCCGAGAAAACTAAGTCAATTATTCTACACTCATATGATACTTGGCAGATGGCTCTGACCTCTCCACAAAAAATAAGTAGGGGTTATCAAGATGTAGGAAACATAGTGATAGATAGAAAATGGATGCAAGAAGCACATTCAACACACATGAGTCCATTGAGGAGTATGTCAAGATCATTAGATAGAATATAGAAAATTTTAGTAGGTACATCACGAACCATGGAGAAAAAAAGACCAAGGGGATTAGTTAACTTTGGAGAGACTTAGCATAAAAGAAAAATGAGAGTTTGATGGAGAAGAGGAAGAGAAAGTAGAAGCAAGTAGAGGAAGCAATGAGGAAAGTGAAGAGAGTAAAATTACAGAAGTAGATGATTTAGAAAAGTCATTACAGAAAGTAGTGGCTGCGAGGCAAAGAGGACAGAGTCTGAGATAACAAGAGAGGAAAGTAGGGGATGTGAAATATTAGATAGGATAGTTGAGGAACTTATTGATAATGTGAGAAAAAGAAGAGGTGAGTTGAAAGGAGAAGTGATAGATGTATTATGCATGAAGTAATAATATATTAAGAAACATTAAGGGTAGAAAGCTATTTGATGAAGAAGAAGAGGATACTAGTGAGAAAATATGAAGTGACACTTCCACCTTGTAGGCACCCCATGTTGTCCCCCACCAACCAAAAGAGATCATTTGAGGAGATGAAACCATTGACCAAATGTTATCCCCTGTTGATAAACTGAAAGAGACAACATTTAAAAAGATATAAATAGGTGAGGAGTTGAAAAATAGTTATAAAAAAAAAGAGGAGAGTAAGAGAAGAGAAGAGTCGGTTGAAGGATTTAACTAAGTGTTAGGAAATAAATACTTTGAGATAGAACTTGAGAGGGATTAAAGAAGGATTAGATTTTATCAAAGGTGAGTAAAAATAGAGAAAACTAAGAAGAAGCAGAAACTAACAAAACTAGCAATGATGACACATAAGATGAAGTTGTCTTTGTTTGGGAAAGACATTAAAGATGTGGAGGAACATTTGTTTATCTTGGACTCATATTGGATGAGCAAAATATTACATAATCACAAAGGAAATTATTTGATTTTGTTGGAACATGGAGACATGATACCTTGAAGTGGGACATAAAAAAATAGTCCTACACACATGGGATGAAAAAACGTGGAATTCAAAACAACTTGCACTATCCCGATGCAATAACATAAAGAATATGAAAGATGATGGATTTAATTCAATAAGAAGAGACAATCAAGGAATTTGATCGAAGATTTAAGGGAGTTGTGAGGAAGTTAGATGAACCCCTAACATAAAAGTAGAACATTGAATGGGTCAATTCGAGACTATTACCATGTTTGAGGTCAACAATAAATGGGCACAATTTTATCAAGTGCTTAGAGGCATTAGAAATGGAAACCAGATTAGAAGTGCAACCACGGAGGAGAGAGAAATGAAAGTAAAAACAAAGCTGGAAAAAGTGCAACATGAATTGGCCCACTTGAGATGCGAAAAGAAATCTAAATGAAAATAGAGGTGAGAACTAATTTTCCATCGAGAGCTATGAATAGGCATAAGATATGGTGTATGGTGTATTGTGATAAAGGGCATAACAAAATGGAATGCCCATAAATAGAAAGGGCAAGAAGAGTGGCTACAATAAGAGCAAACCTTGCTCTAGGAGGATACCACCACAACAACAATCGATTATGAAAGAATGCCTCCATTGATAGAGGTAGCCCCATTGAAAAGTCAATTGATGTATTGCATTACATGCTAATCGTACAATCATTTTTGACAAAATTAGTTGAGTATTGACGCTATGGATGAGTTGAAGGAACATAGAGATTGCTTAGCCATGATGATAAAATAGGTTCCCAACCACACCACAAGCCATCCATAAGTTAGTATATTACTGCCCACCTAATTACCACAAAATATACAACCAATTCAAACACCACCAGTCATACCACAAAATATTTCACAAAACATGTTGCCCCCAACACAACTAGTTCAATAAGTTCCAAATTACAATAACATGTGCCAAGAAAACATAGGTGGATAATATCAATAGGAGGAGGGTATAATAACAATTTGGGAGGATATTAGGGATATAACAATGACGGATACCGCGGGGATACAAAGGTAAAAATTAAAATAGAGGAGGATAAAAGGGTAGTTATAAAGGTGGTTATCAAGTAGGCAAAGGGTGCCAATGATGTCTAGGTGGGGGATATCAACAATCAAGGTGGAGGTTATTATCAAAGGTTATTAAAATAACTAGGGAGGCAATATTGGATATCAAGGGAACCGGGAAAGGAGGCCCATAACATGCTATAGATGTGGGAAGGAAGGTCATGTGGCTAGGAAATTTATAGAGCTTGAACCAAATGTATGTGATTTTTGTCACGAGAGACACACACACGTATCATCAATTGGTCGAAGATGGAATAATTATCTAAGTACAGAGGGACAAACAAAAGCATCGGGAATGAATCAAATCGAGTTGATTGACATTTGATAAGAGTTCCTTAGGATGACCCATCACTTGTTAAACCTTAAAAACACAATAAAATAGAGAAAGGTAAGAGTTCAAAATAGAAAAAGGGTTATGCATGAGAGATTAAAGGAGAAAGACTAAGTAAAAGAAAATAAGACCAAGAAAAAATCGGTACAAAAATGACCCCAAGATGAGGAGAAGACTAATCATAGAGTCATTGTGACCATGAGAAGTGCCATGAGCTAATACACGATATAGTTAAGACAAGAGCACGAGAGGAAATTTCGAGTTTTAGTGATTTTGAATTGACACGAGCATATCCCGATCTAGGGACACATGATAAAGTTATTAAAAAAACACAAAAGATAGTTACATTTTTTTCTAGGGACACACAATAAAGTTATTAAGAAAACACATAAGATAGTTAAAATGTTTTAGGATGAAGAAGTGAAGAAAGTTACATATTTTGATGAAAAAGAAGTGGTTTCAATAAAACAATTTTAGTTAAATTTGTTAGTGCAATACTTATATATATGCATCTTTTATTTAAGTTTGTTTGATTTATTTAGCTTTCTTTAAGCTTTTTGACTTAATCTACTTTGCATACTTCCTAGGCTTAGATTAGGATAAACAACCATCCTACCTTGATTCATGTGAAGGTTGTTGTACACATGTCTATCATATAGTCAAAAATAAAGTTGGACTACAACTCTTGATTTTTCTATATATAGACCACTTCTATTTGTAAATTAGACGCTTGTTGATATCAAATTCATTCCATTGATTTATTGGAAACAATATTTCTATTATTATTTATTATTTGCAGCGGAGTGAGTCTAAATTGAGGATCCCAGATTTCACATATTCTTTCAAAATTAGTAACCAAACAAGGGATGGTAGAAAAATCAAAACAATTTTGTAAGTATTGAAATAAACAAGAACAAACATACTTTGTACGACGATTAGAGATGCAAAAAAACAAAAATATAAATGTATTCCACACACAACACAAATGGGGAAATCATCATCTACTTGGATACTGAAATTGATGGAAAAGAATTTCCCAAAGCATTGTTGGATTCAGGCACTGATGTGAATGTAATGTCACACAGGTCATGGGAAATCCACAAGTAGGATGAGTGCAATGTGGACAAAGGAATTATGGCATGATGCGAATGAGGATCAGGAGTATGATACACTGTTAAGGATTTATGTAATAGAAAAAACACTGATATTTAATTGGTATTTCGAATCAAATGAATATAAACCCATGCCTGCGAATGAGGGAGTTTCCAAAAGATTTTATAATACATGGGAGTGACAGATCCACAAATACATATAAATCGTTGTGCATGGTATTTGGGAAGCGATATTGCTACAAGAAACACACAGAGACTAGATAATAGGACCAAAAACCAATTTTTTTCTCCATATATTCCATTTCTTGGGTCCTCACCAGAGGATATGCCGCACGTTAAGGAAAATCAAAACATTCATTCTAATGGAAGATGAGGATTCCATCACTCACTTGGCTAAGTATGACACTAAAGAAAATCCAATTAACACAATACATTGGGAAGTAATAGGATAAGTTCACAAACAGAAGGAGCCTAACACTAGTTCACAAACAGAAGGAGCTTATGTACTGTTGTAATGTTGAAAATAAGCTGCATGATCCAAAGAAGGATATGCAACCACAAAATATAAAATTTAATGTAGAAGAAGGGAGCAGAGATATGGTAGAGATTAATATAGATAGAATAAACTATTTTTATTATCCACTAAAATTAAGAAAAGAAAATATTGGAAAAGAGGGGGCCAGGTTCATATCCTCCGGTTTTAGAGTCTGCACACTTAGACCTTCCCAAAATCATCTGTAATAAGTTACATGAACCCATTCCCTTGTGTTTTCAAATTTGTAGCATAATGTGTAAGCATTCAATGCGTTGTTATGAATTTGTATGATTAATGTTGAAAGTTTATTAATCAGAATAACCCCCTATATCTACCCTTTACATACTTAGTGTACTTAACTCACTAAACATTAGATTCTTTAATCTAAAAAGGGTGTAAAATAGTGGGGGCATTGTATAATTGATCCTAAAAGCCAAAATTGCTAAGTAGCAATAGAGTGGAGGACAAAGGCATAAGAGGTTGGAGGTAACATCGACCTTTCAATAGCCACTAGCAATGGGGCCACATAAAGATTTGGTGGCATGTGTGTTTGTAGTTTGTTCATTATTTTAGTTTCATGTGATATTCAAAATAGCTACAACAAAGGTAATTCTTGTTCATAATTATTGTAAGTGAGCAAATTTCCAAATGTAACCTCATGATGTAAAAATTTAGTGGAGAATAGAAATCACAATCTTTTGAAACATCATGATACTTTATTGAGGTTGTTGGTTGTCTTGTTAAAACCATCTTGATTTTTAGGTTGGTTGTCTTGCAAAACCTTCTAGATGTTGGGGTTGTTGGTCAATCTTGTGTAAAACCATCATTGTACATGTGTGGAGGATGAACGGATGTGCAAGGGTCCCTATTCATACTTGGGTGGTTTTTGTATCCATTCGTGAAAGCCATATGTGAGAATACAACTTGGGAGAGTTGTGAAACAATGCACACGTGGATCAAGATCATGAGCAGTAAATGTGACACATTGAAAAAGAAGTGTAATTATTCTTCTCTCATGTTCACGGTAGGGGAAATTTCAGAAATTGTTTGTGCTTCATTAGTATTTTAGTGTCCTATCATATTGTTTCAAATGTAGCTATATGCGAGTTAATAAGTGAACAAACAACTCTCATAGTAGGCATTGTGAGTTGATGAGTTGTTAGAACAACTCATCTATTCTAAGGAGTAGTTTAGGGATATAGTTATGGATCCCTAAATAATAGGAGTTCCTCTCCTATATGTATGCACTCATTATTAAATTATTAACGAAGATTATTATTTTATTTAAGATACGTGAATATAACTAAGCTTATCATGACTAGGTATAAGGGACAATAAAAGCATGTGGGGTAGGATCAAAGATCGTAATGAGTAGAGGGCACACAAAGGGGAACTAGAGATCGCAAGAGGTTAGAGCATGCATAGAGATGGTTAGAACATGTATTGAGGGGACTAGAGAGCACGAGGTCAAAGTGCATAGGTATGTGGCGTAGTACACAAGCCGAGGAAGAAAGGGAAATAAATTGGTTGGAGGCTAGCGGAAGTCAACCAAAAGTCGATCTAATAAACACAGGGGTATGAGCCAGGGTTTAGGGTAGTTCCCTAAAAAAATTGGTGGTTTTTTTTATCGTCACAAGGAACATTCACAGTGGGACTTGCACATGCAAAAATAATACCATACAAGTTGTAGGCATGAATGACCACAATATCAATTACATGTGTGATCAACAAGAGGGCTTGGTGGGTGCAACACAATTGTGACCATAATTATCTAGGTTGGTTTTTTGTGTCATCATTTATTTTGCTTTGAAATACAAGTTGGTCATGGCACAAAAGACAAAGGAGTGGGTATGGGGAAGGAAGGAGGAGGTAGTGGTGGGGGAAATGGTCGATCATATAGATCAATCGGGTGGCTAAATGAAGGTGTCTTTGAAGGTGGGAATAAGAAGGGAGGTGGTGCACATAGTGTGGGATAGTTAGGTGGTTGTGAGGCATGACCAAAATGGATGGGGCGAGTGGTGGTGGAATGTGGGGTGAGTATATGTGGTGAATGGAGCGATGTGGTGACCATGTGAGTCATAGTAATAATTGGATGAAAGCGGAGAAGAAGGTTAGTGTAAAGAGATGAGGGAGAGGTGGGGAAAATGTTGAGGGATACATCCCAATCATGAGCATGACCGGGGAATAGAGGTAATAAAAATATGGTCATGAGATCAACCAATGGAGGAGGGGAAATGGTGAGGAGAGAGGTGGGAAGGGTTTGAAGTGGAAGCATGTCATAGAAAGGATGTGGTGGGTTAAGGAGGAGTTCTATCATGGGCATGGTTGGAAATAAAGGGTTGATGGGGTAACACCAAAGGGGTGGGAACTAGTGTGAGGAAGTCGGTTTTACCGTTGGGAGGTAAAGTAGTTAAGGAGAATTCTTGGTTGTGGAGAGAGTGGGAGCTATGCAACGTAAATTTACCGGTAATAACCTAGGCACGTTGGCACATCACTCGGCCTGGCGAGATCACTTGAAGCATGCAGTACAAGCCCCTCTTTAGGGTTGTTGTTGCAAGATGTTAACATGATGAAGACTTAATGCATTCAGATCCAGAATTAATATAACATTCTACAAAGCATGTCCAGATATAGATCTAAAGAGTAATAGATTCAAACAATACCCATAATGAAGTCAATCATACGAGAACATGCTATACTCATGACTAATACCTTTATTCAACCAATACTCTCCATTATATTAAACACAATAAATACACATAAGCTTATTACAATAGTAATACTATAATCTCATGCGCGCATCAGATCTGGAAGTATAATCTCATAGTAATTCATATCTAGTTCTCACACACATTCTATTCTACGCAAATCACTACATATTTATAAGGGTGGGGACTTGCCCTTCACCACTTGCATAATTCCCAAAATAGGTCGCATGTTGAAAATAGCCATGCACCTTTACAATAATAGCCACACATGCAAGTGCACTAACAATAGACCTCTTCTAGTTAACTAGGTAGTAACAATTCTATTATTATCCCAAACCCATGCAAAGCACTTAGTAGCCACTCTTCTAATAATAGCCCATATGTGTCACACAATTCTTTATTCGGTTTGTGTGCTCTACGCCATCTCCAAAAATAGCCCATACATGTGAAAATGGATAAGTCCTCGAACCAATCCTTGTCTTTCACACATGTGTCCTTCCCTATCCTTCCACGCCTTTGAATGCGCCATGTTATCACATGCGATGAACGTCATGTGTGCCTTCTTCTAAGTATCACACTTTGTTTGCTCAACATTACCCCACACTAAACTACATTTCCACCCCGGAAATGGTTGCCTTTAATATGGAATGAATAAAGAATAAGGAATGGATGAATGTAAAGAATTACTATACAAAGAATAATTATTTACTCTGTAACATCCTCTGCTTCAACTAGAAGAATTAGTTCTGGATATTCTTCTTTTATTTCTGCCTCTAATGTTTGCCACTCATTCAACACGGCCTCTGCTTTTCTGGAATATTTACTGCAATAGACTCCAACTCATCCTGGGTAATTTCTTCCTTTTCATTTTGTAATACTAACATAATGTTAGACATTGCAGACATTCTCCCTTCCAGAAGATCCATCTTCTGCGCTATAAGTTTCCCAAGTTCATCCAACTTGTTCTTATGGGGCTCCTAGGCCTTCTGCAAGGGCCTCACACTTTTTCTTTACTAGTTCCAATCTCTCTACGTGCCCCAAGGTTTCATCCTTCATTGCCTTCAGGACTTCATTGTCCTCTACCATGGTCCTTATTCTTATGACTACCTCTCGGAGCTGCATAAATATTCAACGCTTGGTCCACTTTCTTCAGCTCCTCCCAAAGTTTGAGAAGTGCCTCGTATGATGAAATCTTTCACACTACTAAAGCCTTTTCTCACTCTACTTCCTGCTCAGGGTCCTTTGGTGCTAGCATATATATAGGTCCATCCTCAAGCACCAAATCGACTAAGGTACGCACATAGTGCATAGCCAAGGGAACCTTTCAGGTACCTTGGACTCCAAGTGTGGTCTTACTTTCAGGACATGGTCTCCGATCTCCTCTGCCATTCCAATAAGGACTCCATTCTTCTTCTTTTCTCCAGGTCCTTCTCTCCTTTCAAATGCACTATTTCTACATCTTTGGCCTTGATCTCTTCTCTTAGCACTTTGATAGTGGCAACTTTATCTACATTCCTACGCACCACCTCTAGTAGAGATACTTTTACCAAGGCATTACTCACCTGTTCATCAGACATAACCATGGGTTTGATGGTTATATGCCTATTCTGTGGTGCCTTTCTCATCCTCTTGATACACAAGACTCTTCACACACATCAAAATCAGGCTCATCCATGTGAGTTTGCATGGACCATGACAATTGTTTCCTCGCGCGTGGTGGTTGCCATGTCAGGGTCCATCAACTCCCATCCATATAATTCCTTAAGGCCCACTGTATTCTAGAATCATGTGCGGATAATTTTACTTGTGTCCTCCTCATAGCCCATAACTGGTGCAACATACTCTCCACTTGCCCTCCTTGATCTCGGCCCCTTAGGCACTTGAGTGCCAAGGTTTGGAGTTGGATCCTCAATGTCCTGAGCAGTATCTTCTCTTCTCTCTTCTGGATTCTATACCCCTTCTTCCTCAACCTTCATTTCTTCATCCTTGGGCTCTTCCACATCCTCTGGTTGTATAGGAGATCCAAGCGCTCTCTCTTCGACTCATCCACCTCCTCATTCAAATTCAATTTTATCCTTCTCTTCTCACCTATCTCCTTCATGAGATATTCATGATGATCTTCATACTGATTATGGAGTAGTGCCTAAGTTCTTATTCGTCTGAACACCCTCTTAAAGTGGTGTTCTTCAGGGTATGATCCTACTTCCAATTCTTCATCTCCTTCTTCTTGTGCCTGGGGTGGAGTACTTACGCGCTTAGATTCTACCTTGTCCGAGGGTTTCCTTCATCCTCTATGTACCAAGCCACCACTATCTTCACGCTCTTCCTCCTCATCATCTACCTCTATAGGTTCAGTGGGCTTTGGAGCTAGTACATTCTCCACTATATGCTTACCCTTAGGCGGCCCTTGGGGGCGTGAACTCATTCTCCACATATTTGTTACCCTCCAACTTAGGCTTAAGATAAAGGTAGATAAGCGTGGCCCCACTTGTCTCCAATCACCAAACTCACAAGATTCATGCTTATCATGTCTAAAATTAGCCTCTCAATGTAGGTAGTCTGACTGGATATACATAAGTCTTTCACATGCATGTGGTAGTCACAGTCTACCTTGTTTGCAACAAAGTTCAGGCATCGCACATTATTGAAATGATGGATCGATGCACAAGTAGTGTCATTGTGAAGGGATATGATAGTTTACACCAGGGGATCCAAGTCCCATCCTTCATTACAAATCACACGATGCAGAAATGTTGATACACCGCGAACTACACTACCTTGCTCACCACCGAAGGTAACTCCTTGGGATGCGTCACTCATCTTTGAATGCCGCATAGAGCCTATCATACCACATCTCTAACCATTCTACTTGAATGGCCCACTCATTGACCCTTCACATAAGTACTTCTCAAATATTTCTGCAAGGGAATTGTTTTGCATGGGGTACTCCCAGATCTTGTTCTTTGCCCATCGGCACTCCAATCTCCATAAACACAAGGGATAATAGGATAGCACCGAAAATATTTTTCTCACATGTGCACGCTTCCTCGATGATAGTCTCCACAATGTATCCTGATATGTTGTAAATTATTCCTTGTGACATTCTCCTTGTAATGTGTAGCCACATTGTATTCACCTATGACCATCTCTCTTGATCATTCAATTTGGTCACTAGATGTGTAGCTTCCTGTACCACTAGATATTTCTTCAATTTGTTGATATCCATTCCATGCGGACCCTTGGTATACCCTAACTCCTTTTGTGTCTCCAGGATGGCTGCTTTATCTATCAAGTCACTATTCGATCCACTCATGTGCCCTTTAATCCTATTATAGTTGAAATCAAAGCGGTTGTAATCCTTACCCTACGTCCTAGCAAAATAGAAAAATTCTTCATGTACCCTACTCATCAACCACTGGTACAAAGGTTCATACTTTCCAAAATATGGAGCTCGTATAACTGGTAAAATCCAATCTACTTTAACAACTTCTCTCCAACATCATCATACATTGGCATGTCCTCTGCTATGCGCTTGTTTGTCTTCATACTCAACAACATGTCCAATTCCTTTTTATTATCTGATGTGCGGTGGTTATAATCACTTATCTTGCACTTTCGGACGTGAGAATCCCATTCTTGTCCCACTATCACACCTTCTGGGTATTACATCTCTGAGAAATTTCTCTCGGGAGCAATTTCAACCTCTGCTTCCACTTTCTTCTTCCCTTTGGCTCCTACGGTAGGTACTTTCTTTGGTGTCATCTATAAATCACAACTTTCTATCCTCAAATGCTCACCTTCTATCTTCTGCAACATGTAAACTCAAACCCTATCTCAAATTTGCATGCCCTAGTTAAAATCATGTGCCCTAGCTCTTTCACAATGCTCTACTTCTCTCAAACCCTTCACCAATGGGGACATAAGCTTCTCCTGCACACAAATCTACTCTCCACATCTTGTTTCACACTCTCTCGCACCTCAACATGATTCACTCAACTCATCTTTTGCACTTGGATCGTTTCAAATTTTTGATTTATTTAATGGTAAAAATGAACTCATATCCCTTCCTTATATATATTTTGAAAAATTTAGTGCATTTATTACTCCTTCACCTACCAACAATCCTCATTAATTGACCCTTTTCATATTTTCCACGCGGTACATCTTCCCGCCTCATCTATAACCTTTTAGCGCCTTCCTACCTTCCTTTCTACAAGCTTCTCTTTAGCGTGCTTCCATGCGCTTGAGTACCTCGTCACTGCGCCTTCTCCTAGTAGTCTCCACGGCCGCTACTTACCTCGCGTTATATTGTTCCTTCATTTATCTCCATCTATGGTCCTTATTTGGAAGCAATCTTGTTCACCAACTCTTCAAACTTGAATAACACATGTAGCAGTGTTCCTTTATGTGTACCCATTTTTCAATAACCACCCCACACAAATTGTATGTGTAGTCCTCTGTGCATATAAAATATTGTAAATGGTAATTAGCTTCTGGCGCGTAAACACACTTATTTCACAAAACACCAACTAAATTGACAAAGCATAATGACGAAGAAGGAAATACATAATTGAAAACCTAATCTAAATGGCAACACTGCCTTATTAAAAACACCAAGAAGACTTATTTATAATAGGGCTTCAACCTACTCCCATCTGAGTAACCAGGTAACCGTATTCCATCAATCGTTTCTAACCCGACAAGCTCTATTTCAAGTATGTAAGTGATAACATATGGTCCTAACCAATGTACTTTGAGTTTTCCTGGATGGCGCAAAAAATTAGAATCATAAAGAAGCACCATCTGCCCTATCTCAAGCTTTTTGTCCCTAATGTGCCTATCATGCCATGATTTCTACCTAGATTTTTCTTGCTTCTGACTCTAGCGTGCTATTGCTCATCGCTCATCCAACTTAATCAACTTGTCAATTCATTCTTCTAATGCTTGCTCATCAATTAGACCTCCAACATGTGTAATATGCAAAGAAGGTAACATGAATTCTATAAGAAGAACTACTTCTGCACCAAACACCAATTGAAAGGTGTGGCCTTGTTTAACTGCTTATATGTTGTTCTATACGCCCAAAGTACTTCATAAAATTTATCATCCCAATCCTTTCTTCCAACATCATAATTTTTGTCAATTTCTGGCTCAAAATCTTGTTGAAAGCCTCAATGAGTCCCATTTTCCTGGGATGATATGGTGTAGTCTTATGATGTGCAATCATGAATTCATCCAATAGAATTCTGATTGTCTCATTTAGAAAACGTGCCCCTATCACTTGGTCAAACTCAACGGGCATCCATACCTTGTAATAATATTTTCACATAAAAAGTGTTGCCTGTGTTGTATCAATCCTTTGTAGCCGTTCTACCCGCCTTGTCAAATAATGCATGCAAGTGATGATATAGCGTGATCCATTCCTACGCGTTGCTTTGGTGAAATAGGACCCAAAAAATCTATAGCCCATTTCTCAAATGGTTCTACACTAGTAATAGGTCTTAGAGACATTTCATAACTTTGACTCTGGTTTTCCAAGAGTGCCGATAAAGTGATCACAAGCCTTGCAATATGCCTTATAATCTTTATATAGGGTCTCCCACCATAATCCAACGAGTAGGATCTTGTGTGCAGTGGTGTCACATGTATAGTGCCCACCTGCAATACCACCATGAGCCTCCTCCATGATATCTATGTGCACTCATGTTTGAGTACACAACGACACAATACTTCATCCCGACCTAACTTGTATAGGTCACCGCTAATCAACATAAATGGTGCCATGCTGAATGGCAAGTTGTTTCTTCTCTAAGAATTTCATCCCTTCTGGCACCATACATGTTCGTAGAAAGACAACAATGTCCTCTAATTCTAATGGCGCGCGTTGTAACCTATATAACTATGCATCGAGCATGGTATCTTCAATTGCCTACGCTTCTTCTCCCGACTATATTCTGGATAGATGATCCGGTCCAGAATTACTTTTCCCTGGTTTTACCACAACTGTGAAATCAAATTCTTGGAATAAGAGTACCCATCGGCATATGCGCCCCTGTAAAATGGGCTTGTTTACCAAATACTTCAATGCCATGTGATCGGTATAAAATACAAATGGTGTTGCTAGTAGGTACTGTTTGAATTTATGTAGCGCATAGATCATTGAAAAAGCTTCACGCTTTGTACTTGTATAATTATGCTCACAGGAGTCAAATTTCTGCTAGAAAAATAGATAGGATGATCTCTAATACCTTCTCCAGGATGAACCAACATGACACCAATGGCCATGCCAGAGGCGTCCACATGTACATGAAACGGTTGGTCCCATGAAGGAAAGTGTAGAATAGGTGTTGTAGTAAGTTTCTCCTTGATGTCTCGAATGCACGTTCTTTGCGGTTCTCCCAAAGAGAACATCCCTTTTACTTTTAGTAACTCCTCTAAGGGTGCGGAAACCTTAGAATAACCCTTTACAAATTTTATATAATACCCGAGTGTGACCCAAGAGTCCACATATTTCACTTTAAATGGTAGGCTCTTCTAGGCCGATAATGACTAAAACCTTAGTTGGATCAACCAACAAACCTTCCTTGCAGATGTTATTCCCTAAAAAGTGCCAAATGATGTAGCAAATACGCACTTCTTGATGTTCAAAGAAATAATCAATTGTCTACATCTTTCAAACATCAAGCACAGATTGTCACAATGATCCTTAACAAGTCCATACACCATCCAATCATCTAAATAAACCTACAAAAAGTTGTGAATAAAATCTTTGAATGCTTGAACAACTATGCATGAAAATATAGCAGGCATGTTTTTCAGACCAAAAGGCGTCACAATATAGGAAAAGCTACCCCATTCAAGTAATAAAAGTGGTCTTTTCCTAATCCTTTTGTGTAATCCTAACCTGATGATACCCAGAGAATCCATCTGTAAACGAATAGATTTTGCGCCTTGCAACGCCTTCTAGTATTTCTTAGGTGAATGGTGTAGGAAAGGGATTCATCACACATGCAACATTTAGCTCCCTATAGTCCACACAAATCCTAATCCGACCATATTTCCATACGATCACCATTAGACTAACCCATTCGACTCATCCAGGGGCTTGATGATTCCGGACTTCAACATTTTGTCAATTTCTTCTTTGGCCTTTTCATGCAAGTTGGGTTTTGTAATGCCTTCGTTTATTTAAAAATAATAATAATAATAATAATAATAATAAAATAAATATAAAATAAAATAAAAGTATTCAAATTAAAAGAAAACCCGTGAAATTGATGGGGCGATTTAGGTCAAATTTGGGACTATTTTTTCATCATTTTGGTTTTCGTTAGTGTAGTTTCTTGCCATGGGGAGGGAGGAAACCCTAGGCGGGTCTGCGGGATCACCGGAGTTGAAGAAGGCGTGGAGGAGGTTGTCAGGCGGTGGAAAATGCATCGGGAAAACGTGGGTCACAAAATGCTTTGGCCATAGTTTTTTTTAAAAACTCAAACGACGTGCTTTGGGCGTTTTTGTTCCTTGTTTTTGTCACCAGGTGTCAGCGCATGAAGTGCCATGGTGGACTGCGGCCTCCTTCCAGTCTCCCCCCCCAACGTGCACCAACATCCTCCCAGCCTATAGCAAGAACAAAAATAAAAAATAAAAATAAATGTCTAACTTGCGTGGGCTTAAACAACGCAAAAAAAAAAAAAAAAAACAATGGGGCTTTGTCGGTTTTGTCGATTACTGAAGCGCCTAGTAGCTTTTCATGCAAAAATGTGGAAGCAAAAAAATAAAAATAAAAAGGGGTGTTGAACTGTTGTTAGAATGCCTCAAAGAAATGCGATTTCATAGAATACTATGATTTCAGGCTATGCAAAAAATGAGTTTGTTGAAAATGCTTTGGAAACTTTCAAGCAAATACTACAGCCAGTTTTAAAGCCAAACTCCACAACACAGGCAACATCCTTCGCGTATGTGCCCAAAATGGGAAGCTTTGGAGCAGGGTTTGAACAATAGAATCTGGTTTGTTTGCAAGATTTTGTTCTTGCAATGACACAGCTAAGAGATATGAAAAATGTGGAAGTGTACTCAAGGCATGTTATCTTTCGAAAAAATGCCTCGATATTTGATCTCATGGAATGCAATGGTTTCGGGCTATTCGTAGATGGATGGTTCTTTTGGATGAGACATGGGTGCACAACGAATGGCTTGGTTTGCACGTGACTACCTAGCATCATGTGGCAACAATGGTGGTCTCGACGGATCACGAGTGTAAACCGCTTGGAGCCCCTTGTACCTCTTCGCTCATCGTTTCCAGGCATGGTTCTTCTTTCCCTTACCTCTCATAATTCTCGTGTTTTAGTTCTCTTTTGCAACTAAATAGAATATTAAGTTATTAGATTTTTAATACAGTTAAATGTCTCTTCAACTCATTGCAAAACAATAAAGTGTCGTGTCGTAACTCTCGAAGCCATTATAACTCGCCTACTTTAAACCATGAACTATCACCCTCGCTTCGAGATGATTCTAGAAAACTCTTACCCTTTTGATCGCTTCAATATCATTTTATCGACCAGACAAATTTGACTCTCCATTGATTAAGTTGACCTTCTTCCTGCTTAAAATAGTTAAATTTTGCAATTTTCGGAGACTCACTAAGTACCTTTCGCAACTTTGAAACGAGATGTGAAGTTTCATTCGTGTACCTTGGTATACGAGGAGTCGCCTTGATTTTTGGTTTGACCCGAAACGATCATATGACATCCTTTTGACGCTCTTATAGGAGCCCTGTTACATCGGTTTACAACAGTAGAGAGTTGTTAAAACTAGAAAGTTGACTTTCGTTTTGGACCACCATTTGAAACCCGGAAAGAGAAATCACGTTCCGTCTTCGCAAACCTCTAGTGTTTATACTAGACAAATGCATGGAACATTCAACATAGGAAAGAGAACTTTTCGGGATAGTTTGGCGAAGCCATTTTGTAGGCCTCCGATCGCAGTTTGACGAGGTCAAACTGGTCCAATTTCCTTGTCGCTCCAGAAAACTTGTCGCCATTTGAACATGGTTTTCTAGTTCTCAGTCCCGTTGACTCTGATGAATTCTCTTTATATAGGGGAACTAGTAGGAGATGTCTCGTTGCGTGCTTCTCCATCGAACGTCAGTTATGGACGCGGTTTTCTGGGCCCTCGAGCTAACTTTTGTCATTTTACAACTGGGTGAACTACGACCAGTGGCCCCGGAAAACTAGCCGCCAAACGCAAACCGTGCGCTCTCCTTTTAATTCCGCGCATTGCAATGAATTCTTGGTATATCTCGGGGACACTTAGAAATTAATCGGATGTGCGTGCTCATCGGAAGATAACCTTTGGAAGCAGTTTCTTAGCCTCCGAGCCCGTTTTGTACGCTTTTGTAGCTAGTGAGAAAATGTAAAAGTAGAAAGTTGTGGACCCTCGTAGGGTTGCCAAATCACCTGGAAACTTTTAACACATGTAAATAACTGTTTAAAACACTATAATGAAACTTGTTGTGTGTATTGGAACTTTTGACAAAATGATGTTTTCTCTCTCTTCCTTTCTCTCTCTCTCTCTCTGGTTTATAAAATGAAGAAAAAATGAAATGCAATGATACATGTTTCTAGACTTATTTTATTTCGATTTCAAATTGTAATTATTGTTAGATGTAAATGGGAAACTGAAAATGATAATTATGATTGATTAGGGTGGATGCCATGCCAGCGATTTATCGCTGATATCATGCTCACGTGGGTTTTGTAGGATGGAAGAATGACGACGAAAAAGGCGATGTGTAATTTAATTATTATTATTGTAATTTTTATAGGTCATTGTAAAATGAATAACTGTGTAATGTAGTCTCTTTTTACTGAAAAGTTATAAATGAAATTTGTTAATATGCATGATATGCTAGTTTTAGGGATACTTAAGAAATGTGCATCTACTCACCAAATTCAATTTGACTCTTAGTTGAGTATGGCAAAAGGAAGATTTGATATATATATAGTAAATGAAATCGAAGTTAATACATTGTAGTACCTTCTCAGTATTCAATAAATGATTAAATTAATTATTGGGTTACCTTCTTACCTTGCAAACACAATAAAGAGTTTTAATGGGAACACTCAACCCTAATAAAATATTCGTGCATAACTTGCCTGTATGTGTGATCCCTTTTACCATATAAGAAAATTAAAACCAAAGAACGACCTTAAACTTTGCACTCGATGAGACCTCCTAGGTTAGGTAAATAAAACCCTCGTTGGTTAGTTTATCATAGTCTTTTGTTAATTAGGTTTAACGACATTGTCACAAACCCATATTTTAGGAATGTCATGGTCCAACCTATCTGGAGTATGCGGTTTCCTTCTAGATTTGGTAATCGCGAGAAGAATGTACTCTCTTCAGGTCCGATACCAGGCTGAGTGTTGAAGACCACCTTAGGAGTCACCTTATGAGTCCTTGTTCGAAGGATCGACTAAGCGGTGCTACCTTGGTTTCTATCAAAATCATCTTGGCATTCTCTTGAATGTGGTTTAGTACAATTATGTCCACTTGCCTTAAAATCACATGTAGTAGAGGCGTAGATCGCTAGGTGCATATTGGAATTAAACTAAACCCTAGTGGTTTTGTCTGCTAACTTGTGGGTAGAAACTGTATTTTAACCCCTTGTATGCAAATTGAGTGGAAAGATGTTGATTCTAGAGAACCTTAGAAATTGTAATCTTGTCCCTTAATCCCTTGTTATGTCATTTATGGCATTAAGGAATAAAGAATATTCCTTATGCGGAATCGTGAAGTGTAGTGACATGGGATCTTCGTGTACATAGATCACTTGTGTTCATGTGTAGTTTATTATGCTCCTAGCCTTGTACTTCTTTAAGATGTCAGACAAGTGCTTTCGTATCTCTTTGTTTCGAGACGATGCTAAGAACGAGACCTTAGTGCGATATAAGAGCATATCATATAATGTTGCACACGAGATTGGAGATTAGGACTAAGGTCAATCTTGGAGTCCTTATAACTTAATTAAACTTTTTCATGTGTTGCAAAGAATATAAATTACCTCAAATGGTGTGATCAAACTTCGAGAAAACAAAGGATATATATATATATATATATATAATATCAAATTTGGAATTCAACAAGTTATTGTACTATAATAATAATGGTAGGGAAATAACTATTCCGTGATCGATGGATGTTCTTGGGGAAAAAGCTATTTCAATCTATGTCTTCCTTAATCCCAAGATTTCATCCTTGACATCACGTTAGGTTCACTTGTGTAACAAGGTTAAATTCTAAACTTTGAATAAGCGTTTTGGGAAGCCTAATCTTAACATAAGAATGAGAGAGTTAGAATTTTGTATAAAATTTGAAATATGGAAAATACTTATGTAAGTTATGAAGATTTGTCATAAGGGTAAAGAGCAAATTAAATGGTTGAACAATAAGTGAACTGTGAAACAAATTTTCAGAACATGTAGGTGGAAAAAGGGAGAAAATCATGCTTACCTAATAAGGATCTTGGAAAGTTAGCCATAACTAAAATACATTTAAAGTAATGATATGTCGTGGGTTCGTCGTTCCTAAAGTCACGTTTCTTGTGGTTGGGTCTTTGCTAGTATTCATTCATTGGGAAAAGTGTGGTATCGACATCGACATGCCGATGTCGTCTGCATGTGTCTATGTGAGTCGATGACTTATGTGATTGTCGCATGTGTGTCAAGTTTTGTACTTGGAGCCCTTACTATGTTGTGTGTCGTGAGCAATGTAAGTCAAAAAAATTATCCTGGTATTTTTACTGTTGTATTTGGGTGTGTAAAATGTGGGCACTACATATGGTATCAGAGCGGAGGTTCATGCTCTCGAACCTCTGGGATGGATTGGAGTTGTGATGATTTTGCATGATAGAGATGTTGTTACATGATGGGTTGCATGATGGTGATGGTGTTTCATGATGGTGATAAATATTGGAAGAGTAATGTGTTTTAAGAGTGATGTGATCTATGTCGTAATTGTGATAGTGTGAACGCACATGAGGTGTATGTCACTTAGTGCGCATTTTTTTATCATGTTGATGTGCTGGGGATGGGAGTATTCTCTCTCCTTCGTGTGGATTCTATGAAGAATTCACGTGTGAATTACTGCTTGTGATGAGAGTATTGACTCTCCTTTTCGTGGATCCAATGAGGAATCTATGTGTGATGTACCGCCATGTTTTGTGTGAATGGAATGATATTGTGAATTGCAGAGTGTTGGAACATTTTGACCTTATGTGATGTGATGATGTATTGATGTATTGCATGAAAAATTGGTGTAAAGTGAATTGAATTGTATCATGATGTTTTACCATGTTTTGAAGAAATGTGTGTATCACCTTGTATGTAGCAAATGAATGTTATGTTGTGATGTTACTATGTCCATTGTATGTATGATTTGTGTAATATGTAATGATTCATGTTGTGATATAGGGGCATATAGTGAGCCTATGAACCCTATTGTACAGTGATTGCACTTTGGGTGCAGGATGTGGTAATGTGATGTATCGTAACCCGTGAAAGTAATGATTGTGTTATACCCTGTATATATTATACCATGCGTAAGACGTTATGGTTGTTGTGTGTGAATTACCATTGTGTTTGTGATGTAGTTATGTGTATGTTGTGAACCTTACACTAGACGACCCTAAGGGGATAAATTGTCAAGAGTGTATGTGTGGAGAGAGGAGGCGTGGACCAGGTTTTCATAATCTTGAGCCGAGTACAAGTGAGAAAGTGGAGTCTTATATAGACTGAAAACCACTTTTATCTGTTTAGTATACTTCGAGCTTGCTCAGTATATTGTGGGTGCGCACCACCTTAGGCTCAACTTATGCAACCTTGTGTCCCCTGCTCTTTCCTATTGGATTGTTCATTGAATAATCCTATGTGATTTTGACTATGTTGATCCTTGTGGGAGTTTGGAGTAATGATTCAGGCAGAGATGATGACAGATACATTATTTGATATACTCATTTCTGGTTACATGTATATTTTCACGAGCTGAGGCTCGATGTCCGAGTGCCAGCAACTCGATGAGTACCCCTTTGGTGGCGATATGAGGCCACATAGTGATTGTGATGTGCTATTTTCTCATTACGTATTTTATTCATAAATTAATCTTTCTCTTTTAGCTAGAACCAACCATTTTCTTGATTGACATGTTCTTATATTTTGGGCATTTATTTGATTGTTGCATTAACATTTGGATTTTACACTAACCATGGCTAATTAGCCATTTGTTTTTCTTGGTTTTAAAACTTTCTTTTCATATTTGAAAGTTTTGTAGCCTAGCCCAAGGCTTTTGATTTTGCCACTTGGCATTTGAATGGATTGTTATGCTGGTTCTAATGTCGTAATGTGTTGGATTAGGGTCATGGGATTAACCATGGAGTGGTTGAACCTATGGACCCGCTTCGTTGTATGGGGGTACGCCCCAAGGAGTTACAGATAACTAGCGGGTTGTTGAACCACGAGTTATTATGTCACTTGGGTTGGGGGTGACGGGGCTCTATGTGTCCAGGGCAATAGGGTGACCCGACCTCATTAAAAGGAGAAAGGAGATTGGCCTCTATGATTGAGAGACCCGATATTATTTCTTATGGCACTCTATGGTTGAGTGACCTGTTATTCTGGATGGGGCTCTATGGTTGAGTGACCCGACTTGGTTTTGACACTATGTTTCTTCCTCTTGGGAGGTATATGGAGATTATCTGGTGATGCTTTGGGAGTATATGGAGTTGCTTTATGATACTTCAGGAGATATATGGAGTTTTACCTGGTACTTTTGGAGATATCTGGGGTTTGTTTCGTGATGTCTTGTTATGTGTGGAGTTGGTATAGTGAGTTATGTGTACCTGTGTGAGTCTTTTGACACCTTGTTATGTATGAGGCTTGACTCTCCCCTTGGTTGGTATGGACTATTGGATATTGGTTGGTGAACTATGTTGTGTGGATCATGGATTTGAGTTTTTTGGGGGTATAGTCATGGATTTTTTGGGTCATGTGATACCCGTTGTATATGTATCAGCGTGTTGATTTTGTTTGTCAGTCATATGTGTGTACTAGATCTATGTCTAGGGACGTAATTTTTGGAAATTAATTGTTATGTGGTCTACTTGTTGTCATTCCATGGTTTGGTGAAACCCTTGTGATGTGATATGGTCATGAAAGTATGTAAAAGTATGCTTGTGAAATTTTAGTGTTGTGTATGACCCTGGTAGGGTGTTGTGACTGTAGTTCATGATGGGAACCCACAGAATGAATAAACTAAAATTCTATAAAAATGAAATTTTAAAGGACTTGAATTAAGAATAATGTTAATGGAAAGAGATTAATGAAATAACGAATAAGAGAGAACTACCAATCTTCACAGAAACTTGAAAGTTGAAATTTCTACCTAATGTTCCTAGGGCCACCCCGTGACCATGCTTTTGTGTCTGAAATCTTAACCTTAGCGCGTGCCTTCGCCATTCGTCCTTGTTGTTGTATTTCTTTTTTCTTTCTTCATTGTATGTCGCATCGAGGACGATGCTTTCTTAAGGGGAGGAGAATGTAATGCCTCCGTTTAAATAAAATAATAATAATAATAATAATAATAATAAAATAAAATAAAATAAAATAAAATAAAAAAAAATTAAAATTAAAAAAACCCGTGATTTTGTGGGGGGAAGTTAGGGCAGGGTTTGGGGGTTTTTTTCATTTTGGTTTTTTGGAGGAGGAGTGAGCGCCGTGAATGGGAAGAGCTCCACATCAGGGAGGGAGGATGGAAACATTTCACTCTAAATGGCGGTGCCTTTCAGATGGCGCCCTCGGACATCGCATGGATGTTTCTAATGGAGGAGGATCTCCCCTAAGCTTGCCACATGGAGGAGGTCACAAGCTGGCAAAAAGAAAAATGAGTTTGGATCCATCCGGTAATAGTTGTCCAAATGATGGGGGTTTTGCTAATTGCAAAAAAACATGGGCATAAGCACTCTTGTTTGACAAAAAGGAACAAAATGTGAACACTGGACCGTCATAGGTTTTCAAGTTGTGTTCCTCTTAAATGCTGTCAGGTGTGCACATGTGACAGTGCAAGCTTCAAATGAAGGTTGGGACTTTGCCAAAAGCTTCTGTTGATGTCTAAAATCAGCTTTAACACTACCCTTTTCCCAAACAAATTGAAATGCAAACCAAAAATTCAAATGGCATGCAAAAATGGTTAAAGTAAATACCAAAAAATCGCAACAAAAAATGGCGAATTTAAAAAACATAAAAAACAAACCTCAAAAAAAAAATGTGGGCGGCAATGGAACAGGCAGGATATGCAAAAATGAGTTTGTTGAAAAGGCCTTGAAACTTTTCAAGCAAATGAATTGTTGTGTAAAGCCAAAATAACAACCTTTGCTTTGATAAAGTCCCATTTTACCTGTAAAATGGGAGCTTTAGAAAGTGCATGGACTCCATCTGAAATGAGATTTTTATAGATGGTATTTCATGTGCCTTGGGCAAAAATTTGATTTGCCAAAAAAGAATGAGTTTGTTGAAAAGCTTTGGAAACTTTCAAGCAATACTAAAAATGGACCTCCTCGTGAAAGAAATGTTTCTTCTTCATGAATAGGGCACAACCAAATCATTACGTATGCAAGATGTGCTTCAATATGAAGCATGTTTAAAATGGAAGCTTGGGAGCGGTTTTGAATGATAATAAATCATGGGTCATTTGTTGCATGGATTTCAAATCTTGCAAGTGAATATGCAGTGGATATGCATGAAAATGTGGAAGTGTATGAAGGCATGTGAATATGGTTTGATGAAATGCCTCAAAGAAATGCGGTCTCTAAGTGCCATGATTTAAAAATGCAATGGAGATGCTTTTAATGTGAAGTATTAAGAATGCCTTGTTATGCTCTTGTGTTTCTAAAGTTTCAAGCCAAGGATATGCATTGAGGATGGGAAGTTGAATGAAGGCGTGTGAAGGAGACATAGAAAATGCAAGGTCTCTTGGATCAAATGACTCCTTTAAAAACAAAATGGTTTTTTCATGAGACATGGGTGCAACAACGAGGCTTTTTGGTTTGCAAAGACTACCCCGATGACATGTGTATGTCAAAATGGTGGAGCTGGATGCCGTGGATCTGTTGAAAGTGCCCAAGCAAGAGATCGAACCCAAGCCTCGCGCCTTTCCTCTTCGCTCTCCGTGCATGGTTCTTCTTCCTTACCTCTCAATAATCTCGTGTTTTAGTTCTCTTTTGCAACTAAATAGAATTTTAAATTATTAGATTTTTAATACAGTTAAATGTCTCTTCAACTCATTGCAAAACAATAAAGTGTCGTGTCGCAACTCTCGAAGCCATTATAACTCGCCTACTTTAAACCATGAACTATCACCCTCGCTTCGAGATGATCTAGAAAACTCTTACCCTTTTTGATCGCTTCAATATCATTTTATCGACCAAAAAATTTGACTCTCCATTGATTAAGTTGACCTTCTTCCTACTTAAAATAGTTAAATTTTGCAATTTTCGGAGACTCACTAAGTACCCTTCGCAACTCTAGAAACGAGATGTGAAGTTTCATTCGTGTACCTTGGTATACGAGGAGTCACCTTGATTTTTGGTTTGACCAAAACGATCATATGACATCCTTTTGACGCTCTTATAGGAGCCCTGTTACACCGGTTTACAACAGTAGAGAGTTGTTAAAACTAGAAAGTTGGCTTTCGTTTTGGACCACCATTTGAAACCCGGAAAGAGAAATCACGTCCGTCTTCGCAAACCTCTAGCGTTTATACTAGACAAATGCATGGAACATTCAACATAGGAAAGAGAACCTTTTGGGATAGTTTGGCGAAGCCATTTTGTAGGCCTCCGGTCGCAGTTTGACGAGGTCAAACTGGTCCAATTTCGTCTTGTCGCTCCAGAAAACTTGTCGCCATTTGAAAATGGTTTACTAGTTCTCAATCCCGTCGACTCTGATGAATTCTCCTTATATAGGGAACTAGTAGGAGATGTCTCGTTGCGTGCTTCTCCATCGAACGTCAGTTATGGACACGGGTTTTCTGGGCCCTCGAGCTAACTTTTGTCATTTTACAACTGGGTGAACTACGACCAGTGGCCCCGGAAAACTAACCGCCAAACGCAAACCGTGCGCTCCTTTTCAATTCCGTCAGTTGCAATGAACTCTTGGTATATCTGGGGACACGTAGAAAGTTAATCGTGATGTGCGTGCTCATCGGAAGATAACCTTTGGAAGCAGTTTCTTAGCCTCCGAGCCCGTTTTGTACGTTTTGTAAACTAGTGAGAAAATGTAAAAGTAGAAAGTTATGGACCCTCGTAGGGTTGCCAAATCACCCTGGAAACTTTTAACACACGTAAATAACTGTTTAAAACACTATAATGAAACTTGTTGTGTGTATTGGAACTTTAGACAAAATGATATTTTCTCTCTCTTCCTTTCTCTCTCTCTCTCTCTGAGTTTATAAAATGAAGAAAAATGAAATGCAATGATACATGTTTCTAGACTTTTTTTTTATTTCGATTGCAAATTGTAATTATTGTCAGATGTAAATGGGAAACTGAAAAATGATAATTATGATTGATTAGGGTGGATGCCATGCCAGCGATTTATCGCTGATATCTTGCTCACGTGGGTTTTGCAGGATGGAAGAATGACGACAAAAGGCGATGTGTGATTTAATTATTATTATTGTAATTTTTATAGGTCATTGTAAAATGAATAACTGACTAATGTAGTCTCTTGTTACCAAAAAGTTATAAATGAAATTTGTTAATATGCATGATATGCTAGTTTTAGGGATACTTAGAAATGTGCATCTAATCACCAGTTCAATTTGATTCTTAGTTGTGTATGGCAAAAAAAGGGGTTTGATTTATACTTAGTAAATTGAAATCGAAGTTAATACATTGTAGTACCTTCTCAGTATTTAATAAATGATTAAATTAATTATTGGGTTACCTTCTTACATTGCAAACACATTAAAGAGTTTTAATGGGAACACTCAACCCTAATAAAATATTCGTGCATAACTTGCCTGTATGTGTGATCCCGTTCTACCATATAAGAAAATTAAAACCGAAGAACGACCTTAAACTTTGCACTTGATGAGACCTCATAGGTTAGGTAAATAAAACCCCTAGTGGAGTTTACCGTCATAGTCTTTTTGGTTTAGCGACATTTGTTGTGAACCCATATTTAGGAATGTCATGGTCCAACCTATCCGAGTATGCGGTTTCCTTCTAGATTTGGCAGTCATGAGAAGAATGTACTCTCTTCAGGTCCGATACCAGGCTGAGTGTTGAAGACCGCCTTAGGAGTCACCTTATGAGTCCTTGTTCGAAGGATCGACTAAGCGGTGCTACCTTGGTTCTATCAAAATAACATCTTGGCATTCTCTTGAATGTGGTTTAGTATAATTATGTCCACTTGCCTTAAAATCACATGTAGTAGAGGCGTAGATCGTTAGGTGCATATTGGAATTAAACTAAACCCTAGTGGTTTTTGTCTGTTAACTTGTGGGTAGAAAACGTATTTTAACCCCTTGTATGCGAAATTGAGTGGAAAGATGTTGATTCTAGAGAACCTTAGAAATTGTAATCTTGTCCCTTAATCCCTTGTTATGTCATTTATGGCATTAAGGAATAAAGAATATTCCTTATGCGGAATCATGAAGTGTAGTGACATGGGATCTTCATGTACATAGATCACTTGTGTTCATGTGTAGTTATTATGCTCCTAGCCTTGTACTTCTTTAAGATGTCAGACAAGTGCTTTCGTATCTCTTTTGTTTTGAGACGATGCTAAGAACGAGACCTTAGTGCGATATAAGAGCATATCATATAATGTTGCACACGAGATTTGGAGATTAGGACTAAGGTCAATCTTGGAGTCCTCATAACTTAATTAAACTTTTTCATGTGTTGTAAAGAATATGAATTGTCAAATGGTGTGATCAAACTTCGAGAAAACAAAGGATATATATATATATATATAATTCAAATTTGGAATTCAGCAAGTTATTGTACTATAATAATAATAATAGGGAAATAACTATTCCGTGATCGATGGATGTTCTTGGGGAAAAAGCTTTTTCAATCTATGTCTTCCTTAATCCCAAGATTTCATCCTGACATCACGTTAGGTTCACTTGTGTAACAAGGTTAAATTCTAAACTTTGAATAAGCGTTTTGGGAAGCCTAATCTTAACATAAGAATGAGAGAGTTAGAATTTTGTATAAAATCTGAAATATGGAAAATACTTATGTAAGTCATGAAGATTTGTCATAAGGGTAAAGAGCAAATTAAATGGTTGAACAATATGTGATCTGTGAAATGAATTTTCAGAACATGTAGGTGGAAAAAAGGGAGAAAATCATGCTTACCTAATAAGGATCTTGGAAAGTTAGCCGTAACTAAAATACATTTAAAGTAATGATATGTCTTGGGTTCATCGTTCCTAAAGTCACGTTTCTTGTGGTTGGGTCTTTGCTAGTATTCATTCGTTGGGAAAAGTGTGGTATCGACATGCCGATGGTCGTCTGCATGTGTCTTTGTGAGTCGATGACTTATGTGATTGTCGCATGTGTGTCGCGTTCTGTACTCGGAGCCCTTACTGTGTTGTGTGTCGTGAGCAATGTAAGTGTGCACCTTCCTTAAGATTTATCTTCATTTCTCTTAATGATTCATGCATGCCTTTGAGTTCATGGTATCCTCGAGGAAATAAGTCCGATAATCTCATAGTAACTCAATGATTTTGGCCACCGTTAGTGCAAATCACACCCCAAATGAGTTATGGATATGCTTTTCTAAGGCAGGGTCATTTGGTGTGATTGCATAACATTGAACTTTCCCCAAGGTGTGGGACCTTGCAAAAGTGGGAAATCTCTCCAGAGAAGGTTGGTTCCTCTTCCTAAACTACCTACGCCATGAGCTACTCCAGTGCAGGAAAACTAAATCTAACCTAATCTAACCATTCCAAGGAACCAAGGAGAGAGAAAGAGGGAAAAAATAGAGCCTACACTAAAGTGGTGATACACCAACAAAGGAAGTGAGATATTCTATTGAGGGAGAAAGAAACAAAAAAATGGAGATGAGGGAGGTCAGACAAAAGTAACACGGCCTAGATCTTCAAATTCACCATTAAACTCCATGAAACACAACATCCTGCACCTGCAAATGTGAAATACATGCACAAAAAACAAATCTAGAAGGGAGAGGCACGAAGAAACAACAAAACGATGCAAAGGGTTGAAGAACACCACAAAAACATGTTTTTATTGCTCTAGAAGGTGCACAAACCATTACATTTTTAGAATAGAGGCACAAATACATTTTTTTGTAGGAGAAGGTTCACTGCTCAAAAATGGCATCGAGAAACAAATTTGATAGAGTTTCTCTATGCCCAGAATGTCTCTCCTTCTCAAACAAGAAGTGTTATAATATATATAGAAAGAAAAGAGAGAGAAGAGGGAAAAGTTCGAATCCTGTTTCAACCACCCCGGATATGCATTGAATCCTACTTTGAAATTTCAACCACTGAATATCAATGCCTTCTGCAAATCCACCCACAATATGTCACTTCTGGTTCCCAAATCAAATCAAATCGAATATGGTAGTTGAAGAGCAAGAAGATCCTGCATTAAAGGCCCAAAGATGTTTCTCCATTTTTCACCTACCAGGGCCACGCGACAGCCTGGTGCTCATTTGGGCTTCCCTTTTTGGATTCATCTTTGGAGAAGCACCGCTAAGACATGTGGCTCTTCTCTGCTGCTTTACTCCTTCATTTCTGAGCCCACATGTAACTTTTTTTCATCTTGGAATGTGAGCTCATGGATTTGAGTCATTTCCTTCATAATTTCCTTATGTGCAGGAGTTATCTTGACCAAATTTTTGGGGGGAAAATTTGGGATAACAATTTGGTGACTCACGGGGACATCTTGCCTTGTTAGATGAAGAGACCCGATGGCCTTGAGCATCCATTGGGCATGGAGTCAAGAATGATGGCCTGACACTGATCCTTCTTATAAAATGGACTCCCGATTCTCTGCACTTTTCTGACCTCTGCCTGACTCTGAATCCACCCGCACGCGTCGGCACTCTCAATTTTCATAAGAAAATCTTAAAATGGAGTTTCTGAGAGTAGAAAATTGTATTGACTCAGGCTTTCACCTGTCCCTGAAATGGATTGTTTCAAAATGGCTTAAGTTGCTTTGGATTTGTTCCCTTTTGGAGCTAGCAACTGTTATAGACCACTATGAGTCTTCTTGCCATGAATATTGAAGAGCCTAGGCCTTATGCACCCTTGGAGCAAAATGGACAAAAAAACTTATATACAAAGACCAAATCATACATGCCTCAAATGAGACATGCAGAGTGTGCATAAGCACTTCTTCTGCTGAAAGCAAAATCTACTCCTACTCCTAAACTAACTAGAGGGAAAGAATGCTAAACAAAGCCTGCAACAGAAGAAGGAGAAGTAGCTTCCCTTTCTCAAGAGGGGCAGCCATGCAAATGATTTGACACTAAATATAGTTGCTAAGTATGAGTGAAAAACTGCTATAAGCCTATCCTCCACCCAAATCATCAAGGTATCAACATTAATGGAAAATACCTCCTCAAGCTGACCTACATTGGACTCCTGGAGGTATTGATGGTGACCCTTGGTACTTTGATGCTCATCCTCATGCCCTGAAGTAGGCATGACTGGTTTTGGTTTCTCCTTTGGCTCCAATGAAGCCAAGTACCTGATTGGGCACATGATCTGATCCTTTGATGTGCCCATTTATTTGAAATTCAACTCCAAAAATGGAGTCTTCTTGTGGACCTTCTTGGGTGGATGGTGTGAGAGAGATGATGACATCCTCCTGCCTTTTCTCTTCCTCCTCCTTTGAAGAACATGGAAGATCAAGATCTTCCAACCTTGGTTCCAGAGGGCCATTATGGAATGCAGGTTGTTGCACTTGGATGTTCTCCTTCATGGCAACAGGTTTGTGTGCTTGGAAGGTTGAAGATGGAGGAAAAAATGATGTTATCTCCTCAGCTCCTCTTTATTAAAGTAATATTCCAAGTCTGACAGAAGTCTGCCTCCTTGTTGTCCTATTGCATGTGCTCTACCTCCTCCATGGTGCCTTCTTGATCTACAACTTGATCACCATGGCTCCCTTCACTCTCAAACATGAAGTTTGAAAGATCAAACTCTTCTTCAACATTAGAGCTTGAAGGGGATGAAGTGGGAGGAAGAACTGAAGGTTCTTCTGCCTGCTCCACACTTGGGGCCTCTGAAACTATATGGTCCTCCTCCTCTGCTGCAAATTCAAACTCAGCCACCACTGGCTCTTCAACCTTGACCTCCTCTATTGGCTTGACCATCAAGGGGATCTTTGTAAACCCAAATTTAGCAGCCCAACTCATCATATTGTTTGTTATTTCTTTTCTGTTGGGCTCCTCTTCTTGTTGTCCTTGATTGGATTCTTGAGTATCTTCCCAACATGGACTTGGGAAAGTAAGAGGAGTGGTAGGTTGGGGTTCAACTAGCTTTGCAATTGTTTGTGGTGGGGAGGGAGGTGGAACTTCTTGTTTGTTCGGAGGGGATGACTGTTTGGAAGGGAAAAGGGTAGAAGAACTAAAATGGGATGGAAGACTAGGGGATGGAGAAATGGATTTCACACTTGGGGCAACATACAATGGGAAGCTTGGAAATTGAAGCTCAAATTGAGATGGTGTTACTTGAGGAGTGGAGAGAAAATTACTAGATAATGGTGTAGGATTTACCCATTGACAAGGCTTCCTGACACCAAATTCATAGGCCTCGATCTCCTCAGTCCATTGTGCAAGTTGGGGCAACATTTCAACCATGAATTCTAGCTTCTCCTGAGGGTTGTAATGTCTTGGAAAAGGGCCTTCCCATGGACAAGGTTCCCTACAACCAATCTTGAATGCCTTCATTTGTACTATGGCCCTGGACTGCACCATGCTAGCCTCCATTTTTGAATTTTTTCCAATAAACCAACATTCTCCACATAGCTATCACCATTGTATGTGTCCCCTTGTTCTTGATAAGCTCCATGGCCAAACTGACTTTGACTCTACTCATATGGGTAAGCATAATGGTCTGGATCTGATCATAATGCTGATTTGGAGGAGTTGGGAAATGCATTGGAGGTGGATTGCATTGTTTGTAAGTGTGAGTTCCATGAAGGGAATGAAGTCATGATTTCACAACTTCATGGAATGGGAGAAAATGAAAGAGATGGAAGAAGAAAATGGATGAAATGAGTGGAAATGGATGGAAAAGGTCTGTAACTTAGAGAATGGGTTTTTGACCAGATGGAGTCGCTAGATGTGCTTTGAATGTGCCTCTAAAGGATGAATCTCACCAAGAACACATCAACTTGATGAAATGAAATGAAGACCTCTTGGTCCCACGGGCATGCCAAAATGTTAGTGCAAAATCACAGCCCCCCCAAATGAGTTACGGATATATGCTTTTCTAAGGCAAGGTCATTTGGTGTGATTACATAACATTGAAATTTCCCCAAGGTGTGGGACCTTGCAAAAGTGGGAAAGCTCTCTAGAGAAGGCTGGTTCCTCTTCCTAAACTACCTGCCACAAGCTACTCCAGTGCAGGAAAACTAAATCTAACCTAATCTAACCATTCCAAGGAACCAAGGAGAGAGAAAGAGGAAAAAATAGAGCCTACACTAAAGCGGTGATACACCAACAAAGGAAGCAGATATTCTGTTGAGGGAGAAAGAAATAGAAAAATGGAGATGAGGGAGGTCAAACAGAAGTAACATGGCCTAGATCTTCAAATTCGCCATTAAACTCCATGAAACACAACATCTTGCACCTGCAAATGTGAAATAAATGTGAAATACATGCATGGTCTAGATCTTCAAATTCGTCATTAAAATCCATGAAACAAACATCCTGCACTCCGCAAATGTTAAATACATGGGAAGAGGCATGAAGAAACAACAAAACGATGCAAAGGGTTGAAGAACACCACAAAAACATGTTTTTATTGCTCTAGAAGGTGCACAAACCATTACATTTTTGGAATAGAGGCACAAATACATTTTCGTGTGTAGAAGGTTCACTTTGCTCAAAAATGGCGTCAAGAAACAAATTTGATAGAGTTTCTCTATGCCCAGAATGTCTCTCCTTCTCAAACGAGAAGTATTACAGTATATATAGAAAGAAAAGAGAGAGAAGAGGGAAAAGTCGAATCTTGTTTCAACCACCCCGATATGCATCGAATCCTGCTTTGAAAGTTCAACCACTGAATATCAATGCCTTTTGTAAATCTGGCCACAATATGTCGCTTCTAGTTCCAGATGGATCGAATCGAATCGGAATCTTGGTAGTTGAAGAGCAAGAAGATCCTTGCATTAAAGGCTCAAAGATGTTTCTCCATTTTTCACCTACCAGGGCCACGCGAAGCTGACACTCGTTTGGGCTTCCCTTTTTGGATTCATCTTTGGAGAAGTGCAGCTAGGACATGTGGCTCTCTCTGCTGGCTCTGCTCCTTCATTTCCAAGCCCACCTATAACCTGTTTGTCATCCTGGAAAGTGAGCTCGCAGGTTTGAGTCATTTCCTTAATATTTCCTTATGTGTAGGAGTTGTCTTGACCAAATTTTCCGAGGGAAAATTTGGGATAACAACCACTTCAGAGTCAAACCAATAGTACCAAATTATGGTCTCCTTAGGATCAAACATCGATCAATATTCACTTTCTTTGTTTTCATAGGTTCATGATAGGCACACGTGGTCTTATCTGCACTGTCTAAAACCTCACACCTACTTGTTGAATGGTCTACATCTAGATTTTCTACTTCTTCATCATCCACTAAGTAGACCATCTTTCCTTTTTCCTTCTCAAGGAAAGCGTGCTTAAGTAGTGTGGCATCTGTCTCTGTTTCTTCAACAAAATGCGCTCCTGAGTCTTCTTCATCAAACAAATCCTGAATGAGTTCTTCCTCCTTGGCACTATCTCCCATAGTTAAGTGATTTATAACCTTTAATGCCTCTGCTACTAGAGGTTTAGTAGAGAAATAGTCAAACGTCTAGATCATTCCTCAATCAAATCCTACCAATTTCCAGTCTCTCTATGGAGTTTCACATATACATACCAAGCACGCGCGCAGCCTTATAAAGTGGAATAAAATTTGTCCACCCAGAGCAAAGGTGGTAAAGTTTCCTGCCCCTCTATCCAGAGTCTCTCACACTGTTGAACGTGGTGCTGAACATGTTCATTACCATGATAAGTGCATATTTGAGTAGGTGCATTGCTTTGGAAGAACCTAGTAGAAAGAGCAATCCTAATTTCATTCCATCCTACAAGATTATCCTTGTGAACCACCCACCAAAGGCTTCTTGTTCTTATCCCATGCAGGGTATATGCTAGCATATTCCATCTCTCCAAATGGTCTTTCCATTCTTCCTCCATGGCACGTTGAAATACCATAGGATCCCCTTCTCCAGTGTAATGAGGTACCAAGTTGTTACTTATTCTCCCGATCAACGAGGTCTACTAGTCCACACAAAGGTACTCCTTACTTCGTGCCCTACCAACTCATAAGTACTATGAGCCCAATTATCACAAGCAACACTTGTAGTATCACTAATAGACTATGCATCTTCCCACTGAAGGATTCCTTCTTTAGATGGCTCAAGTAACTCTGGGTCCCGAATGGTGTGTACATAAATCCTATTCGGATCTTCCTCACTCAAAGGCTCAACATAGGGTACATTTTTTCCATCTGTTAATGGGATAATAACTCTTTCCTCCTTGTTTTCAAAACTGATATAACTCTTATTGAACCGAAGATCAACATTATTTGCATAACACTAAGGATGCCCAAGTAGAGCTGGGAAGCTATCCACCTCTGCAAGTGCTAAAACCTCAAAATCCCCAGTGAACTTGGCTCCATGTATGGTAATGGATGCATCTTTTAAAACTCCGATGGGAGTGGCTTTAGTTTAGTTAGCCATGAACAATACATTCGAAGATGGCTGCAAAAAGGTCTCCCCATTTGTACCCATGCATCTAAAGTAAGAACATTGACTTCCGCGCCTATATCAATCAATATATTACTCAAAATCCACCCATCCACAACAACATTCAAGTTATTTCCTTGTCACAGTCTAAGCTATGAGGGGGAAGGTTTGCATGCGAGGATCTTTGTCTAGTCTCAATACTTGTGCACGAGTTTTTCCCTTTAACCAATTCCCTAACAACATAATGACATTCTTCTAGCGCAACATCTTACACACCTCTTTCAATTCATCCATATCAGATTGGACCATCTATGTTGCTTTCTTTTGCTCCATCTTCCGTGATTAATCCTTTAAACACTATATTTCACCCTGAAGATTTCTAAGTACCTCCATGGTTTCCTAATAAACTTCCTTTTATGGATAGATCTGGGTACCATGCATGTATAACCTCCTCCTTAGTGATGGTAGGATTTTTTGCAATTCTTCTTTGGCGCGTGCCGTTTCGGCACGACGAAGTGATCTTTATAGGAAATGCCTCAAATTCTAGTTCCAACTTGGGCATCCACTGATTTTCCACAACGCGTTGTATCCTAACCATCCCTACGCCTTTGTTTTCTTGTTTATGCTACTTACTAAGATGCTCATATAAGTCTAGGCATTCCTCATAACTATGATTATTTCCACAAAAAGAACATGTAATATTCTGAGGACATTCACACATGTAGTGGTCAGGAGATCCGCATGTATAACATGTTTCACGAGGAAACTTGCCTTCCACCACCATGGCCTCATCCTTGAATTGCCCATGGTATCCTCGACCTCTACCATGACTCCTTCAAAAATCCCTTTGTTCCAATCATAGCGCGCTTGATTGTGATCCCAATCCTAATGCTCATTCTTACCTTTAGAGTTATTTGATACTCCTGTCTATCGTACACCAATATCTATAACATCATGGATCTGACCAATCAGCCGGTAGTATTTTGTATCGTGAGTCGTGGACCTACAAATTTTATAGTAATAAGAGACATTCTTCCTTATTGCGTGTTGTAATAATGGGAAATGGCTAGCATCATGGTTCAAATGACATATATCACCGTCTAGCAGCAATGAGCATACTGATCTGCGGGAAAACTATCCTTGGTGTGAACTTCCACTTCATAATTTGTGCACCAAAGCCTCGTGTGCGTCTCATGTGTGAAATTTTCGATAGCTTCTCCAATTTCTTTTCGCCATAGTTTCTGAATCTGTGCTTCCAAAATGGTCTCACCCTGTCTATACTTCCAATTGCCTCGGTGCGTAAATGTGCTTCAAGTGCTTTGCGCGATCGGTGTATATCTTATGTGATAACACCCTTCTAAAAGGTGTAATCACACCTCCAATGAACCATTGCGCATTGTGGCTTACATGAATATCATCAAAAAGCTTAGATAAAAGCATTTTGAAATGGGCATCATACTCTCGACACTCTCAGTAGTGCCCTGCTTAATATCCTTGAGTGCGCTTATACTCTTCTTCTCGAACTCAAGGATGTGAAACTCTTTAAGGAAAGAATCTTTTAAAGCTACATAGTCTACGCAAGTGATTAGGGGCAAAATTTTTATACTAGCATTTGTGTGTTACGCCCTTGTAACGTAGTGGCAAACTAACTTTCCATGCATTCAAAGGCTGTGATTCCTTTTACGCGCCACATGATTTCACACATGAGCACGTGTTCAACAACATCTTCTATGCCCCTATACTCTAGAAGACAAAGATACTTCTCCATGTAAATATTCTAGGGTTGGTGTGGACCTTGCCCACCTAATCCAAAACCTCATGTGTTTCCTCTACCTCTAGAACCACCGATCCATCGGAATTAGAACCACTTATACCTCCCGGTACTCCACCTATAGCTGGAGACGGACCAAAAGATGTACTTCCATGTGTCCCAACAAAGAGGTATTGAATCGCACCCTACATTCTGTAAAGTGTTACCACTCCCATAAGTGAGTCCAAAATTATGCGCGCTTGAATTCTGTGCGGATGATACACCTGAAAAGGTACCTCCAAACAACAATGAAGACATTTTCCCTACCATTTATGTACTTGCTATATGGCTTACTCCTCTCTCTCTACTATCTAAATTATTTTGCTTTGTCTGGTTATCATACTAGATACTAGAAAATCAAGCCCAAGGACAAGGTTGCTTGGTAGATTCGATGCGCGCCTACGTCCCAGTCATCTCTATCGGCGTGGTTCTCCGTGAGGCCAAGGGGGTTCCTGTCATACTTTCCCAAGTGGGGAGTTCCCGATGCTCGGCTTCATGCATTCCTTCTGAGCTTCAAATCCTTCGTGAGCAATCTCTCTCCTCAACGCCATTTGCTCTCTATAACATCCCACTACTTCTCTATCTCCCTTTCGCGTGCCTCATTATACTTAAGTTGCCTTTTCCTCTCTCTGCCTTTCTACCGCTAGGTATTCCATCTTTGAACAAACCTACTCCTACCCCCGCGTGTGGTGGGGTTTAGTTATCAATCGGTTTGCTTTCCAAGTTAAGGGTTACCATTAAGATTTTGATCACCGGTGGAATGCCTTGCGGTGTAAGTTCCCCCGGGATATCGTAAAAAAAAATTCTAATTCTACTACATCTAGGAAAAATTAGTGGAAATTGAGTACTTTAGAATATAGGCTGTTGAACACCATGAAACCAAGTATCCACAGTAGCGTTTCCAAATCGGATCAAGATCATAGAGGGCCTAAAATTCTTTTTGTGACGTCAAACAAGTGCGCGATACCTCCAATCCCTTTTAGACACATAAGCAACCAGCCACTTGTATAGTTCTACTGGAAAAATAGTGAAGAAGCTCTCATACAAACTGTCATATAGGTTCTGTTCCACCCATGCACATGCGTTAAAATCAGATCCGATCTTTGAACCTCCGTGCGTATTCTTATTCTAGATCATGTATCCACTCCTTAACACTTGCTAAGGTCAACCGATATGTCTTCATCGCCAACCATCCTAAGAACAACTGAAAAAGATGTCTCGACAACGGAACCAATGATGCAGCCTAGAATTTACCATTAATAACCCAAGCACGTTGCCATATCACTCACTCTAGCCAGGAGTGCTCACCCAAAGTGTGCAAAGGTACTAAGCCCCTCTTTAGGTTTTCTTGTTGCAGGATGTTAGCATGATGAAGACTTAATGCATTCAGATCCATAATTAATATAACATTCTACAGAGCATGTCTAGATCTAGATCTAAAGAGTAATAGATTCAAATAATACCCATAATGAAGTCAATCATGCAAGAACCTGTTATACTCATGATTAATACCTTGATTCAACCAATACACTCCATTATATTAAACACAATAAATACAAAAAGCTTATTACAATGAGTAATACCATAATCTCATGTGCACATCAGATATGGAAGCATAATCTCACAGTAATTCATATCTAGTTCTCACACATAGTTCTTCTATTCTACGTAGATCACTACATATTTATAAGGGTGGGAATTTCCCTTCACACTTGCATAACTCCCAAAATATGTGGACAATAGCCACATGCCTTTACAATAATAGCTACACATACAAGTATGCTAACAATATACTTCTTCTGGTTAATCGATAGCAATAATTCTATTATTAGCCCGAACCCATGCAAAGCACTTAGTAGCCACTCGTCGATAATAACCCATGTGTGTCACGTAAGTCTTTGTCCGGTTTGTGTGCTTTACACACCATCTCCAAAAATAGCATGTACATGTGAAAATGGCTAAGTCATGAACCAATCCTTGTCTTTCGCGCGTGTGTCCTTTCCTATCCTTCCGCACCTTTAAATGCACCCCCGGTTCTCACATGTGAACCTCATGTGTGCCTTCATTAAGTATCACACTTTGTCTGCTCAATAGGAGTAGGGAGGAGTATGTGCATGGAGTAGGGAGGGATATTTTGGATAGGTGAGGAAAAGATGACGCATGTAGGGTGGTTAGTAAGTCGAGAATAGGGCATGGCAACATAAGTGGGGAAACATGGTGTAATTAGGTGGAAGGTGAGAGGATAAAGGAAATATGATAGAAGTAGGAAAATATATGGGTTGGAAATGAAGGAGGTTGCACTAAGGTCATGTGATGGTTGTAGGTTGGTTCTGAGTAGGTCACACCTACAATAGGGTAAAGTGGGAAAAAACAAACCATAACAAAATAGGTGATGTAGTTGGATAGACTGGAGAATTCAAGGACTAAAGCACACACGGAGGGGACCAGAGAATGCAAGGGCCATAGTGTGCATGGAAGGACTTAAGAGTGAAAGAGATAGAGAACATGTGGAGGGATTTGAGAGCATGAGGGTTAGAGCAAGTGTGGAGAGGACTAGAGAGTACAAGGGTAGGAGTGTGTATGGAAGGGGATAAGATAGTGCGAGGGCTAGAGTGCACATGGAGGGTACTAGAGAGCATAAGGCATGAAACATGTGGAGGGGACTAGATTGCAAAAGGCTAAAGTGAACACAAAGGGGATCAAAAAGTGTAATGGATGGAGTTCGCACGAAGAGGAATAGAGAACACAGGGCCAAAAAACATGTGGAGGGGACCAAAGAGCTCAAGGGATAGAGTGCTGCAGAGGGTACTAAAGAGTACAAGGTACATATTACATGTAGATGTTGATGAGAGTGTAAGATTTAGATGCATGCGAGGGGATTGGAGAGAGCAAGGATGAGAGAATACTTAGATAAACCGAAGAGTGCAAGGGCAAAGAACACATGGAGGGTATGAGAGAGTGCAAGGGTTAGAATATGTGAGGAGGGGACTAGAGAGCACAAGTGATAGAGTGTGCATGGAGGGGGACATATAGTGAATGTAGAATAGAATATAGAATATAATGTCAAATAGATGCAAGATAATTGCACATTGTTGGGGTTAATCACACCATTGTACATATATACATACATACACACATATATATATATATATATATATATACATATATCACACACACATACATATATACATACATATATACATATATATATATATACATACATACATATATACATTATAAATATATATATATATATATATATATACATATATATATATATATACACATATATGTATATACATACATATATATATATATGTATGTATATATGTATGTATATATGTATGTATGTATATATATATATATATGTATATATATACATATATATATATTATATATATATATATGTATGTATATGTATGTATGTATGTATGTATGTATGTGTATATATATATATATATATATCTTTAAGCATGCAAGCAATAAATATGGAAATAAACCAAGAAACAATACACAGATATAACGTGGTTCACCCAATGTGGGTTACGTCCACCAAGAAACAACCAATATATTATTTAAAGATTCACAGAAGATATACAATGAAGATCTAACCTCTAACCCTAGCTTTCTAGCTTATATAAGCATATACAAACTAGCTTTAATTCTTTTCAAAATCTAACCTCTAACCCTAGCTTTCTAGATTATATAAGCATATAAAAACTTAAGGCACTTCAGCTATGCAATTACAACCATTAGATCACCTTTATATAAAAGTTTAGACCTAATTCATGTGACTTAAAAAAAGTAATCACACATAGGTAACCGATGTTGGTTACCCTAACCGATACTAGTTCCTACTTGCTTTGACCGATGTGGGTCCCTAGGTGACTAATGACGGTTACCCAATTGACTTGGTTACTATGTATTCCAAAAAATTAATAAAACATGCTATTTGTGAAGCAATTGAGCTCCACAACTCAACAATATCCCACTTGGAGATAAATTGCTGCATTATACCATACAACTCCATTCTTGGATCCTTTCCTTGGCTTGTTTCTCCTCTTCAAGTCTCAAACTTGAAGACTAATAGAAGTGGAGTGTATCTCTAACTTCTCATTTGCCAGGGACTTCATTAGCATATCCGCATGGTTCTTATTTGTATGAATTTTCTCCAGTTTCAACTGCCCATCCTCCAACACCTGTCGTATGAAGTGATATCTCAACTAAATATGTTTCGTTCTTGAATGAAATGCTGAGTTCTTTGCTAGATGAATCACACTTTGACTATCACTATATAATCTACAATCCTCTTTCTCCTTTCCCACTCTTCCATGAACATGCTCATCCATATCATCTCTTTGCTAGCCTCTGTAGCTGCGACTTATTCAACCTCTATAGTAAACAAGGCCACAACCTTATGTAATCTTGAAATCTAGCCCACTTTCGCCATCCCACGTCCGTGAATACATATCCAAGTGGTGCTTCTCCTACCATCCAAATCTCCAGCCATATCTTAATCAACATAGCCACATAAAGAAGTATCGACCTTCCATATCATTACTGCGCATGTTGGATGTCCCTCTCAAATACACAGCCGAATCCATTGGACCACTTTCCAATGCTCTTTACTTGGATTGGCCATAAATCTGCTCACAACTCCCATTGCTTGTGCAATGTCTAGTTTGGTACAAACCATAACATACATAAGACTTCCAACTGCTGAAGCATATGGAACTTGTGCCATGTACTCAACCTCCTCATGTGATGTAGGAAACTGATCTTTGCTCAATTTAAAATGTACAACCTTAGGTGTATTTATAGGTTTTGAATTCTGCATATTAAACCTTTCTAAGACCTTATTGATATAATGTTCCTGAGACAAATACAATTTCCTATTTTTCCTGTCTCTATGAATTTACATGCCAAGGATTTTCTTTGCAGCTCCTAAATCCTTCATTGCAAATGTATGAGCTAAATTTTCTTTAAGCTCACCAATGTCCTGCATACTAGATCCTACAATAAGCATATCATCCACATACAATAACAAAATAATATAGCTTCCATTTTCAAGCTTCTTGAAATAAACACAATGGTCAAATTCACATCTCATATAACCATGTTCATGCATGAAACTATCAAACCTCATATACCATTGCCTTAGGGTTTCTTGAGCCCATACTGAAGCTCTTTTTCAACTCCGCACACACAAGTTTCTCCTTACCCATGATTTCATTTCATAAAATCTCTTCCTCGAAATCACCATGAAGGAAAACCATATAAATCAAGTCTCTTCCTCCAAATCACCACAAAGTGAAGTTTTACCAAATAATGGTTGTATATTTTATGTCCACACTTTTCTTGCCTGTAAAAGTTCTTGTATTGCGTCAAGATATTCCCAAACTTGACCATATTAGCCATTTTAGCCAAATACCTCATCCATGATGCCCAAAATTGTTATATTCTTAAAAATTTCTATTTACCAATATCGGATTTGTCCCCAAATTTCATCCTAAAATATGGAAATTTGTATTTAATTATTTTTTTGAGCCCGTTTGATTGGCAATTTCCCAAAAAGCCATATTAGCTTTTTGCCAAATACCCGGATTAACCTGTTGTGATCGAACATATCATTATTCTATATATCATTATTCCTATATAGGGGTTTTAACTAGGAATAAGTTATGGGCTTTATTTGTGACTTTTGACAACTTTTTGTGTTTTTGTGTTTTCCCGTTTCGTTTTCTGTGAAATTTCTCTAGATCAATTCCTTTGCGGTTTGGCCTGATTCTTGGCCTAGGAGTAACTGGGGATCATATACGCACGTTATGCCAGAAGGAAGTCGCCATCGGAGGTCCGGTTCACTGGGAAAAGATGAAGTCGCGCACCAAAAAGCCTCTTCTGGGCTGGCCGCATTTTTGGAAAACAAAGAATTAGAGTGGATAATGGGAAAATTAGAAGCAGCAGGCAGGTGGGAATTTTGTACCTACCTTGCAGGGTACTTTTTCCCATGATAGAAAAGTCACTTAAGTTGCAGTGGGAAAATTAGAGGCAGCAGGCAGGCGGGAATTTATTGCTGCCTTGCAGGGTAAAAATTCCCATTGTGGAATAAAAGAAAAGTCACTTAAGTGAATCATGGGATTTTATTACCTGCCTTGCAGGGTGAATAATCCCATTATGAAAGTCAAATGACTTAAGTGACAATGGGATTTTCGGGGCTGCCTTGCAGGGTAAAAATTCCCATTGTCATGTGTTTTTAAAAATAGAATTCTCTTTAGCCAAAAAGTGCGACCCCTTTAGGGAGATGTGGGCAGCCTTTAAAGTGATTAAATTAATTAATTCTCTTCTAAAATTGGCGCCCAAGCATGGAAGAAAGTCAACAAAAGCAAAGGGGAATAAAGGAGGTTGAAATAGATTGTCTAAAATTAAATAAATTAATTTATTTAATGGCAGCCCCTTCATGAGAAAAAGTGCGCCCCTTTTGAGAAGGAAATAATACTTTTTAAAGTATTAAATGATTATATTAATTCCTATTTTCAGTGGCTAAGGTTAAAACACACTGTGAAGCTTAAGTGGAGTGAAGAGTGGATGATTAAATTGATTAAATTTAATTTATTGGATGGCTGTCCTTAAACATGCAATTTTAGCACACCAGTTAAAGAGAAAAACATGATTTTTAATTAATTAATTGCCAGGAATAGGAAGGGCAATTATTAATTATAGAATTATGAGGGTTATATAAGCATGGGCTGCCATAAGGGTGAATTAATTAATTCACAGGTAAAGAAGTGCAGCCCAGAGGAAAAGTGTGCCCATTTGAAGAGGATTTTTGCTCAAAAGAAGATCAAATCAATGCTAAAAGCTTCCAATTTTGGCGCATGCATTGAAGGAGGTTGATTTGTGTTTGCATAATTGTTTGCATAAGTGATACAGGTGCTCAGGTGAAGTTGGAAAAATTCATGCTCACTTTGCATGCAAATAAAACATCAATTTTTGGGGCAGCAGACTTGAATAGTGCAGATTTTTATGATTAAAATTCATTGTTCATGTTCCGGTTGCCATCTTTGTCTGAATTAATTGCAGGAATTCATTACAAGTGCTTTTCTAAAAAGAAAATGAGCTTTAATCGATGTCCATACATTGAATATATCCTCTGAATCTGAAGAATTATCCAGATCTGCACCAGTTTTGAAGAAATCCGGCCAAATAAGAAGAAAAAGAATTGTTCAGACAAAGATAGACAAAGCCATGGCAAAGAGGGATGAAAAAGAAAGCACAACGGAGTCATGCATCACTTCCAAATTTGCAGACATAGGAGACACAGATCTAGGTCCGGAACCTCTTTCCGAATTGATTGATAGATCCAGAGCGGGAAAGACTTCACTCATGCGTGCAGTTAAAAGCAGTGGAATTATTCGAGCTGCAGCCTTTCCATACATAGCCCAGTTGCCAGAGTTTGTTATGGAGTGCGCTAGATCTTACCATCCTTCATCCAGATCAGTGCGAGATGCTACGGGAAAACAATAATTCGGTTGGACGCAGAGTTCATCAATTATTGTTTGAAGATTCTGCGCGAAAGGTGGTGACTTCCATTAGCATTCAGGATGCGGCGGCAGAGTGGGAGAAGCATAGAGTTGACTGCGTGAACATAATGAACAACAGATACATGAAGAAGCCCAGATCTCCTTCTAAGTTCCCAAGAACTCTTCCGCGGTCCAATCTGGTGCAGGAGGTAGATGATATTGTCAAATTGTTATGCAGGATTAATGGCGAGGTGAATGCTCACACTTTCCATGTACATGGATGTATGCTTTCATCAGGACCATTGAAGTCAACAAGGTTGATTCCATAATCAATTGGTCGGAAATCATTAGTGACAACATTGGTGAGCAACTCTAAACGTGAAGCGTACTTTCAACTTCAAAATGACTTCCTACTTGGTGTATGCTGCAGCTTCACAAGGCATCTTCTCCAAATTGGATAGATGTGGCATTCTTTCTAAGGACCCCATTTTGAGTGCTACCCACAGACTTACTATACCTACGTGCGAGAAAGATTTCAAAGTGGTCAATGATGAATTCTTCTACGAATTCATTTGCAGGCTAGAAAAGGACCTAAAGGCCAACAGGGTGAGCAAGGAAGCGTGGGAAGCTGTATCCAAAATTGGCAATCTATTCATTCAGTTTGCGATTTCACATACCTCGGGTTACGGCACTTTTACGGAGAACCGGTTAAGCTGCCCAGATATCCGAATGATAGATTGATCACCATGGAGTTGAGCAGACAACTTGTGGAGATACACGACCTTGATCAAACGACACAAGTCTACGGGCTTCTTCCCGATCACTGTGGGACATTATAGCTGCTAGAGCATTCATAGAGCTCGAGGGATGGAGACAGAGATGTTATCCGAGTATGAGCAAGAATTCTTCCCGGCACGGCTGAACTTCGATCCATTTGGAGTAGCCAGGAAGATGATCTCCCAGGAGTACGCACATGTGCCTTCATTAGAGGATTTTGGATGAAGTGCAAAAGTGAGTACGAGGTTAGAAAGAGGGATTTCAGCAGGCTATCAACACAGCAAGTGTTCGACTTTGGACTAGCGCGGATACCTGCGGATCTTAAAGATGATGGGAATGTGTTACTTGACACTTACCATCAAATGGGAGGAGATAGAGCCGTACTTCAGGATAACGTAGGGGGCTGCCATACATTGAGGAAAGGTCAGTGTTGTGTTTTGTGAATACTTCAAACTAGTTGCTGACAAAGGGATATTGCCTTGATGAAGCATTGATGAATCAAGTCACGGGCAACTTTGGCGCAGGAGATTCCCTCAAGAGGAAGCACGGAGGAGAAAGCAGCAGAAGGTCCGAGAAGTTGAAAGTACATAGAAGATCTCAATCAAAGGAGAAGATCACTTCCACGGCCATGACTTTAGTTCCGGCTTCTCCAGCATCTACTACTTCACCTTCACCTTGTTGCACCTCAGCAGGACACTTCCATGCCTCCACTGAATCCGGCGACATTCATCTTCTCTCCTCAGCCACTCCGTTCAGCACCTGTTCCAGAAGAGACGTTGAAGCTGCAGATGGCGGAGTTCGAAAGAGCTTTGTCCTTGGATGATTCAGAAGATGGCAACCATAACACTGTAGCACTTTCTGATGGAGAGGAAACAAAGTGGGAGATAGTAGTGCACTCAGTGACTTCTCATTCTCCGAGAAGTAACTTCTCAGAATGGTTGGCTTCACAGTTGGTTCCAGAAGCGAGAGTGGAGATGAACTTGGAAGAACACGACTTGCAGCTACTCCGAGTCTAGGCGGAAAAGACAGAAGGCCTAAAGTTGCTAAGGTAACTTCAAGGTTGATCATCGAAGAGTCGGGGCAGAAGTTTGCTGAGATGTCAATTCCGGCGGAAGGAAAGAAGGAGGATGAGCTCACGGCAGAAGATGTAACAGTAACCAGAGTACCCCTCGGTCAAGCCACCACAGAAGGATTGAAGCAGGATACATAGACATTGATAGATGCTCTATTCCTTAGGCTTGACAGAAAGGCGGAGAAAGATGAGCTTCAGAAGCAAGTATCTCAATTGTGCGAGATCATAGCCAAGGTTGCTAAACCTTCCACTTAGCCCATTTCAGAGCAGGTGAGTGATCATCTTATGCAGGAGATGGAGGATGCAAGCAATCAAGTGAAAGCTATTGATGAATGGAAGAATCTAATTATTCATCAAGCTTCTTGTACAACTTGGAGAGGTGCCAGCCCACCTGAAGGTTATGAATGATGCAACAAATCAGTTGAAGCAACTGGTGACGAGCATAGTAGATATGAACACAGTTGCTGAGAGTAACCTGAGTACTTTGGCCGAAATCAACAAGCTGCCGGGAGATGTATTGGTTGCAGAGCAGATTGTACGGACGGATCAGTTGAGAAGGGGAAGCAGCTGGAGTTTGCAGTATCTTTCCGTTTGGAGATCTGCAGAGTTTTGCTGAAGAGGATGCAGGCACTTGAGAGTAAGACATCGTCCTTACCAGACAGTATTATTTCTTTCACTGAGGAGGAAGTGGTCGGAGATGTTACTTCATACGTACGGATCGTTCCTACCAAAGTGCCTAATTCCCTGGAAGGGTCTCTTCTGATGGTACAAAAGAGAATTGATGGAGCTACTAAACCTTTCACGATGAATTCCATTAGCGGTGGTGGTGGCTTTACGGAATATTGCGAGGTTCGGGCGAGCTTGGAAGATGTGGAAGCATGTATCAAGGTGTTGAATGAAGGATTGCTTGCAGTTCAGGACAGAAAAGGAAGTAGTGGCTAAAACAGATGGGAAGATGTTGAATCACATGTTACAAGTATATCGAATATCGAACAAAAAAAAGAAGACATAAATGTTACAATTGGCTTGACTTCTTCTATTATTTCTTCTTCTTTTTTTCCACGTTCCCGGATGAAATTGTAAAACTTTAATGTTATTGGTTTTGAAACCATTACTTAAAGTCATGTGGAACAATTCTATTAGTTAAGTGATACATGTGTCACTTAAGGAGAAGTTAGTGAGGATGATTGCCAAATGTCATCTTTACTTGTTGTTTATGTTTTAGTTCAGTTAGGTTTCCCATTTGTACTTTCCCTCCTACATTCTATAAGTAGGAGAAGAACCTCTGGGTTAATGATCAGAATTTGTAAGCAACAACCTTGTGTTCCAGACTTTGTGCTTGAAACCCTTGAGAGCCACTTGAAGCAAAGGAATATACAGGAGCAGATTTCTAGAGAACTTTGTGTCACGGTGTATTGTGTTTCTTGCTTTTTATCTTAGATCTTTTAATAGACTTTGTGTTATTTCAGATCTAGATCTAGAGCTACCTTTGCTTAGAATTATGTGTTTATATCTATTGGTTTCTTCTATGTGCATGCAATCAACTCTGTTATCTATTGATTGGGATGCACATCTTCCCCATTTCTTCTCTGTGTTTATATAATTCCTTTCCTTTCTTCTATAAATATTTCCTTTCTTTAAACAATTGCTTACTTGCTTGCAGAACTGTTTAGTTATGGTTCATGAACTGAGTAGTTAAAGTAAAACCCCATATAGATATTAGCATACTTTAATTGAGCAAATACTTTTGGGTACCAAAAATTGATCACTCTACATTCTCTTTTCGTTCCATTCAATGTCACAAATCCTAACAATCTTCCAAATCCCAAAAACAAAATCCAAAATTACTAGAGCCATAACCAATAAAAGTACATCTCTTGGATTTGGCATCCAACTTATTTCTATTTTCTTTATCAACATGCACAAAATATTATGAACCAAATACTCTAAGAAAAGAAATATCTACCTCTTTTCCAGTCCAAAATTCTTCTAGTATTCCACCATCCAGTGCACTTGAAGGCCCATGGTTAATCCAACATGTATCCTCATGCTTCTTATAATTCTTCTAATTATTTTCAAAATCTAACCTCTAACCCTAACTTTCTAGCTTATATAAGCATATAAAAACTTAGGGCACTTTAGCTATGCAATTACAACCATTAGATCACCTTTATATAAAAGGTTAGATCTAATTCTTGTGACTTAAATAAAAGCAATCACACACATAGGTAACCAATGCTGGTTACCCTAACCGATACCGTTTCCTACTTATTTTGATCCAATGTCGGTCCGTAGGTGACCGACAATGGTTACCCAACCGACACCAATTACTGTGTATTCCAGGAATTTAATAAAGCATACTTTTTGTGAATCAATTGAGCTCTACAACTCAACAAGGTCCATAGTGCATGTAGATGTGGATGGAGAATGTAAGGGTTAGATGACATGCGAGAGGGGATTGGAGAGAGCAAGGATGAGAGTGTACTTGGAGGGGATTGAAAGAGTGCAAGAGGCCAAAGCACATATGGAGGGTATGAGAGAGTGCAAGGGTTTGAATATGTGAGGAGGGGGACCGAGAGCGCAAGGGGTAGAGTGCGCATGGAGGAGGACATATAGTGAATGGGGAATATAATATAGAATATAATGCCAACTAGATGCAAGACAGGTTGCACATGTGACTAAGACTCTACAAAATATGGATGGATGAAGTGCATAAAATGATAGATGATGGGAAGATGGCTAGATAAAAATGCCAAGGTAGTTGCACTTGTGACTAACTCTGCAAAAATTTTGGGTGAAGAAATTACAGGGTAGTCATACTTGTGACCAAGATAGGGAAAATTATGAAAAACTACATAAATGTACCGATAGTGTAAGCGTAGGAAATAGGGTAAATTGTGTTTGTTGTCAAGGGTAGTCACATATGTAACCCATAAGTAACTTAATGTGGTTGAAAAGTATTTATTTGGGGGTTTTGTTTTAAGGAATTTTGTTGCTTGTTTTTAAATAGAATGCAAATATGTTGTGATATGGATGAATTGGATCTTATCACTCCAAAGTAAGATGTACCTTTCTATATATTATAAATAGTACATGAAAGGAACTCGGAAGATCAATGACATCCAATTAAAATATAATCCATCGTATATGCAAGCCATGACATTCCACCCCTTAAGGTTTATGCCTAATAACCAATGACGGTGGGAAAATGGGGAACAGATTTGTATGTGTGCCCTTATTACTCCCAATATTTTATATGGTCAATGCCATATACGTCATTTTGTAGTTGTGTTAGGTAATATATGCAGAGGTCAATCACAATGGCTCCTTGTAAGCATGACCTAAAGGAGCGTAAATACCAAATATTACGATGAGGCAAGCCTTATGTTGTACACAACAATAAAGTAAAAATACCATAGCTATTTCTAATTCCCAAGATCACTCAAGAGAATGAGGGAAAATCATAAGTAGCATGTGATCTATATTAGCATGATATATGTGAATAATAAATTAAAATACTATTTTTAATTTAATTAAATGAAAAATTGTAATGTAGTCTCCTTTATGACTACCCTATAACTAAATAATTTTTTTGACAAAGAAAAATCACAACATATTCGCGCATGTGACTATCCTACAACCAAATGTGTGTGTGTGTGTGTGTGTGTGTGTGTGTGTGTGTGTGTGTGTGTGTGTGTGTGTGTGTGTGTGTGTTTATTTAGAAAATATGCAAGGAGAAATGTTAGTTCTAAAACCAAAAATGTTATATAAAAACTAAATCGAAAGAAATATAAAACCTAATGAAGAACAAATTTAGATTCTAAAATGAAAGAAGTCAACCCACAACCAAGATAGTCCCATCATGGTCACCAAAATGTTGCCTAGATTTGGATCACCATGCAAGATGTCTTAGATAACATGATATCAAATCACATATCAAATGCTATTAAATAAAATGGGATTATGCTTCCTCCATTACATGTGTGAGGGAAAATTATATATTCTTTCATTGAATAAAGTGGGCTAAAACTTCCAAGATCAGAATATAAATTTGCTTGCAAAACACTTAGAAAAATGCTAGTTATTTTTAATGACTAGGGGACCTTCTTTGATCATATCCCTAGCCTTTCCAAGATAGAAATAAGAACATGTAAGACATGTAATTGATAAATGAAAATAAATGCAATGATATACTTTTTGGGGCATGAGGAAACCAAGCCATGGTGCGGGGTTTTATTGTGGTTGATAGTTGATTGTTGATGGTGTCTTAGCTGATTTGGAGTTTTTCACAATCACGGTTAAGTTGTGGGTGTGATTGCTAAAAATCACTAAGAATTCATCGGCATGATTGGAAACACTATTGAAAATTTGAAATCTAATTATGCAATAAGCTTTGAGTATCCAAAATGTCTTCCTTTCTCCTCTGGAAAAACTTGTAAACAACACATGTGTGAAAACTAGCCAAAATTATGAATGCAAAAGATGGGTGAAAGTAGGAGGTGTGTGTGATTTTATAGATTTAGGGTACATAGAAGATTGAGATGGATATGGGTGTAATGTGCATAAAGAGGTGAAATGATAAGGGTATATTATGGATAAAAAGTGCAAATGGGTGGAGTGGATAAAATTAAATGTGAGTGGGTGAGGATGAGTAAATGAGAGTATATGAGGATAAGTGAGGATGACATGTCTTAAATTAACCTTATTTTTTACTTTTTAAAGTGTTTTATAAAATAATTGATTTTTAGCATTTATTGTGGGTTTGTATTGTTTTTTATATTTCTAACTTAAGATACTTTACATGAAAGGTGCATTATCTAGTGTCCACAATGTGAATCTAAGCATGATAAACTAGAATTAGGGGTAACTTGAGGCTCTTGGTGTGAACGAGAGTGAATAGGTTTCTTGCGAGAGTCGCCTTGCATGGCTATTGCCAAACGATTATGTGTCATACATAGATATAAAACAAAATTTATACAAGGAGTAGGATTCATAGTGTCTTAGTGATAATGCTCTACCAAATTTCATGGGATATGTCAATGTAAATAAATAGTATTCATGTAGTATGTCATAATGGTGTTGTCTCGGTATGAGGCATTGAGTTAGTAGTAGGTCTTGAAGTATATGTTGGAGTAGAGAGAACAAGGTTTTTATATGGTATGCTAGGAATTATTACCACCATGTTGTTGTGTATGAAATTTGAGAATCATTGTGTTATTGTTTGGGTAAAATATGCCTCAAAGTTGTTTGCTTTCCTTTAAATAGCTAAACAATATTAATGGTTCCTATAAGATCTCATATAATATAGCCAATAAATGTAAGAAGTGTCATTATGCAAAGATCATAGCTAGATCCATTATCTACCATAACACTTTGAATTGGTTGTGAATCCACATATGCATGAACAAATATAGGTCTATATGCTTCATCCTCATTTGGATGAATCTATGAATTGGAAAAAGTAATAAGTGGTATAGTTGATTGTGTATTATGTGTAACACCGGTGATACTATCAATTGGATCAACATAAAAAATATAAGTCGGTTAAGGAGTTACTACGTGATAATTTATGTAAACTTGGTCTACCTTATTTGTTTTAACATGATTAGGTAAGTATTAGTTAACAAGAATATGGGTGAATTAGGTTGAGTAACTCTCATGTTTATGGGTGGCTCAAGGAATTGTAGGGAAATTGTGTTGGTGTGGAGAAATTCTTAGATTTTATTTCACAGATCTAAAACATCTATTCATAAAGTGTCCATGATTTTGATGATAATTGAAAGAGTAGCGATAATCAAACTTAGGTCCTTATTACTTAGTCGATCATAATAGTAGGTGATGGTAGTTAAATTATATTTCACTCACATAATTTGTGTAGGAAAATACAAGGAGGTTGTATTAAATGATTGTAGTGTGGTATATAAATTTTCATAGTAGTTTATATAAGTTCATGTTATGCAAAAATGAAAATTTCAACCTTCTTAGTCTTCGTCAAATTAGCCTTGTAATGGGAGTGGTTTTGTTTGAAATTAATCATTGTTGGATGACTCCATGGTTTCATAAGTCAACATGTTGGATTCCATGAGATTTGTCTTATATACTTCAACTATTTGAAAGAGGTCCTCAAAAATGTACAATTGAGAAATATGACTTGTTTGTGGAGCTTCAAGATCAAACTAGAGGTGTATACATTGATTATTATATTTTTATCAATATGTTTAGGTCCATGTGAAAGTAAGGTCTTGTGGCCCGATGCATTATCTCGCCACCCTTTCATGATATTATTGCTTGGATTGAATGTTTTTTACAAAGGATAATGATTTTCCAATATTGATTGATAAATTTATGTTAGGGAAAATATGTTAGTGCTCCACATGTTTGTAGTTACCATTTTGCTACTATGTGGTAAGTGACTAATAATTTGTTAGTTGTCGTATATTTATTGTTATAAAAATATATATTACAATAGTTAGTGGTTAGGAATATTGTTTGGGTAAGTTATATGGTGAGATATTATCTCCGTAAATATAGAATTCATTTCCTATATATTTATGCCGAAAGGCATGTCTACAATGGAGAAAGCCCGAAGTCGACACGGACTACGACAAATGAGGGCCGAGATCGTTTGGTCGGCAAGTCGTCCCAATCTTCTCAGTACATGTGTTTTGTTGTGGTTTGTTTGTGAATTGAGAAGGTTTTTCTAAGAAAATGATCAATCTAAAAACAATTGTGCGTTCTCTGTGGCCTGAATTGCCTTCATGGAACACGCATGAATATGACATACCCAGTCGGATTCCAACCGTTTGCTAAAATCCAGAGATTCGTATTCAATCGCCTTCACCATTTCGTGGCAAGGAATCATCACGGAAGGCACGGATGCATCTTCATCGATCAAAACAAGGCCATTGCTATTACAAGCGTGTGGAGGCAAACTGCGGTGTGAAAAAGCGTCGGCTCATGAGAAAATTTTAGCCCCAATTACACAAGTTGTATTTATGAATGGGTCATGTTCGGTTGATTTGCGGTAGGATATAACCTACCTATTTCTGTCACTTCTTCAATGTAAAAATTGTGGATCGCAGAGTCAGCAGTGCTTATGTGGGTGCCATTTGTACTAGAAATTTACAGTGAAAAGGAAAGCTCAAATAATTGGGTGTAAAGGTGAATGCAATGCATATATACGAACATGCAATTCCACTGATTTTTCCTCTGCATTTCGAAGGCATGTCCGCATGTTTTTCCATTTGAAGAGAAAGTATGGTGCTTTTCCAGAATTCATACACCCTTACTTTCTGTCCCAAACATCAACCCCAAACAGAGGTTTGTAAAAAATTTGGAGAGCCGATTTCCCAAATATTTTCTAATGTGATTGCAAATTCTCGAGTTTATCATTATTATTCTATAATAAAAATTATCTTCCAACTTATTAGCATTGAAACCCGTGATAGAAAACGAGAATTTTTAATTTTTACGTCGAAAGGTGTGTTCTAAGTTAGAAAGCCCAAGGGCTCGACATGGACGGCGGCAGGCGAGGCTGAGATTATTTGGTCGACGAAGTACATCTAATCTTCCGCCGTGCACGTGTCACTACCAAATGGTATGCAGTTTGAGGTTTTTACTGGAACAGGTAATTTCGGTCAAACTCATACCTTCTTTTCGCTCGGAGGGTAGCTTGGTTAAACTTTGGCCATCATAAATTTGTGAGATCCTCGACTCTTCGAAGAGGAAAATGCGTAGGGCATTGCAGAGAAGCAAATGTCGTCTTGAAAGTTTTCAGTGAAATTTTCAGATATTGCACTGAATACATCACATGCAGTGCAGTCTCTCACAACGTCTTCAAGATCTCCTCCATTGTAAATCCTACACCAAGTTTCCATTAACCCCATAAAAATAAATATATGGAACTAAATTTGTTGTTTCATCTATTTCCATTGATGGTGGTTTTCCTAAACTGCTTCGTATTCTCAAGTTTATCATTATTATTCTATAATAAAAATGTATCTTCCAACTTGGATTAGCATTGAAACCCGTGATAGAAAACGAGAATTTTTTAATTTTTACACCGAAAGGTGTGTTCTAAGTTAGAAAGCCCGAGGGGCTCTGACACGGACGACGACAACGAGGGCCGAGATCGTTTGGTCGACGAAGTACGTCCAATCTTCCGCCGTACACGTGTCACTGCCAAATGGTATGCAGGTTGAGGTTTTTACTGGAACAGGTAATTTCGGTCAAACTCATACCTTATTTTCGCTCAGGGGGTAGCTTGGTTAAACTGTGGCCATCATAAATTTGTGAGATCCTCAACTCTTCGAAGAGGAAAACGTGTAGGGTGTTGCAGAGAAGCGAATGTCGTCTTGAAAGTTTTCAGTGAAATTTTCAGATATTGCACTGAATACATCACATGCAGTGCAGTCTCTCACAACGTCTTCAAGATCTCCTCCATTGTAAATCCTACACCAAGTTTCCATTAACCCCATAAAAATAAATATATGGAACTAAATTTGTTGTTTCATCTGTTTCCATTGATGGCGGTTTTCCTGAACTGCTTCCGCGTAGGCCATGAGCATGTGCACGAGACGGACGTCGGATTCCTGCGAATCCGTGCCCATCACCATGGGACGGTCCGCTGAGAGGAACCCGTCTGCGCCCGCTTTTTTTCCCTCCGTCTGCTTGTGGTGATCGTCTTGTGGTTGGGGCATTTGTGCCTCGATTCTTTGGTGAGTGGTACAGGTTGGTTGGATTTCAAGGAAGGAGTTGCTCGAGCTTGGGATCACCACAGTCGAAGGAGGTGATGGCTCATCACGAGAAACCAGCCCGATGCTGATGTTGATGCCGTTGTTGTTGCACCCTATCACACCTCTCGGTGCCAGCTCTACATTGGGATGGGATCGACCAAAGTCTGCATTGGTTCGAGTTTGCAACAAATGTGATTCATGCATTATATAGTGAGTATAGATTGGCACATGGGTAGATGCTCTCATTATTAATGTGAATTTATGTACTTATATTGAAGTATATATACAGTGAGTATATATTGACTGTGGTGATCATCTTGCGGTTGGGGCTATGGCTATGCCTACGGTTGCTGGTGGTACAGTTGGTTGGACTTCAAGGAAGGAGTTGCTTGAGCTTGGGATCACCACAGTCGAAGGAGGCGGCGGCTCATCACGAGAAACCGGTGCACGATGCTGATGCTGCACCCTATCACACCTCTTGGCACCAGCTCTACATTGGGATGGGATCGACCAAAGTCTGCATTGGTTCGAGTTTGCAACAAATGTGATTCATGCATTATACAGTGAGTATAGATTGGCACACGGGTAGATGCTCTCATTATTAATGTGAATTTATGTACTTATATTGAAGTATATATACAGTGAGTATATATTGACTTGTGAGTTTAACACAACTCACAAATGAATGTGCTCATTGTGTATACTCTTCACGCATGTTGTTAATGTCAATTTCTATAGACTTTAACCTGTGTACACATATTTAAGTATATATAAATTGAGTATATATTAATTCGTGAGTTTATGTATATATGCAACATACAGGGGGGTTCAGGTTGTCGCATGGCGTAGGAGAAGGGACTTTGTTGTGTTCGAGATTGTGATGACATTTGGCCTAGTCTACACTTGTCTATGCCACAACCCTTGATCCCAAGAAGGGGGATTTAGCCACAATTGGTCCCATCACCATTGGGCTTATTGTTAGTGCAAACATTTTAGCTGGAGGGCCATTTTCACGAAGCATTTGGCCCTGCTCTGGTTAGCTGGGCATGAAGGCACCATTGGATTTACCAAGTACGCCCTTTTGTTGGAGCCCGCCTTGCTGGGATCATTGATGAGTTTTTCATGATTCGATCTGAACCCACTCACCACCAGCCATTGGCGACTGAGGATTATTGAGCTTCAACCAGCGTTAAATGGTGCCTTTGTTTTCCTCGGGGTCGAACTCGTGACCTGGAGAAGGAAAAACTTGTTTTCTTAGTGTTTGTGTATGGTGGATGTATATTTGGTCTTATTGTTTGTATTGTGTCGTGTCTATCGCGAGAGTATATGTACATACTTCATTTGCTATTGTAATGTGGTGGATTCTTATGAATAAAATGGACTCCTATTATGATTTATTAAATCTGGCACACCCTTGGTTTACATTTTCCAAAATATTTAGAATTTTCTCAATGTTTTCCAAAATAATATGTATAATCGATTTACCAACACACATCTCATTAAGTAGATACAGTAAATATTGATGATGACACTTCTACACTGCAAATGTTCAGCTATAAAATGTTTTGTAATTTAAGAAACAATAAAAAGGGGTAAACTAGGCTATGATCACACTTTAGTTTTACAAGAGTCTACATTGGTTCAGGTTTGCAACAAATGTCACTCATGCATTAAAATTATTTTACATTGATGAGTCTCGGTTAACGCCTTTGGATTTGAAATAAAGTGTTTGTATTGTTATGCAAGGAAAATGACAGGTCTGAAAGGCCATTTAGGGTGCGTCGCTCTCCATGTTCTGCCCTGGGTTTTGAAGAGTGCGTAACCCGGTTGGTGGGTTTGTTTGACACGGGTCTTTTTTCTCATTCAATTTTTATTTTGTTGTTAAATACATGGAGAAGCAAATAGTAGATAATTTTGAAGCTATACGATTCATATGTTATCAATCTAAGGAATATTTATATTGAATGCCCTTTAAATGTGTTCTTACTCTCCAAACCCTAAATTTCGTACATTAAACTTAAACTATTGATAATGGCGTAGGCGATGAGGATAAATCTAAAAAATCCTAAAATTTTAAAGCTATTTGATTCATACGTTATCAATCTAAGGAATATCTATATCGAATGAATTTAAACTACATTAAACTTAAAATATTGATAATGGCGTAGACGATGAGGATAAATCTAAACTATCTTAAAATTTTAATACGCTAGCAAATGCAGAACGCTCCACCCCATTTTTTGCATTTACTCGCTCGAGAATTTTTTACTTGGATTCATCGATCTGGGGTTTTCGAGCAGAAGTGGAGGTCATCGCGGGCTCTGCATCTTGCTGCTGCTCGAAAGACTATGGTGAAGACGTCAGAAATGGTGGCAGAGGCATGCAGTCCACAAATATTGGCCTTTGAGTGGGTTTATGCATTTGAACGGGTCTTGGCAATTGCACTTTGAGAACGAACTCTGGAGCTTGCACATTGAGCTTGATGAACATTTTGGCGATTGCACTATGGGCACGAACTCACGAGCTTTTGCATTAAACTAGTTGAACTACGAGTTCTTTTCAAGAACAACTAACGATGATGATGTATTTCCTAGGTTTGGATTTAAATATTCGAAGCTTTTCGACAGTGCATCGGCTTTCTCATTTAGGGTTTTTTTTTTTAAAACATTCTCATTTAGGTTTTTTTTTTTTTAAACATTCACTGTGACTCAATTTCATTCTAAATTTTGGTCGTAACATTATTTGTGATTTTTAATAGGTTTTAGTTTCATGTAAATTGGTGGTAGAAGTAGAGTTTAGTTTTATTTAATTTTTTAAGCTTTTCGACAGGGCATTTTCTTCCTTAATCAGGTTTTGTCTAAAAAAAATCTTCATGGATTTCCTCAGGAGCAACGATTACATCACCTGATTGTGTTGTAAATGCATTGATGTTTTGCATGGACACTTTGAGTTTCTTTTCGGACCCCATGCCAAGAGTTCTTCAGCTTTTCAAGATGGCAGAAGGAGCGATGAACCTGCAAAAAAAGATTAATTCAGGGAAATAGATTGAAGAGTGAGTAGCAAAGAAAATTACCTGAGCAATGTCGCATCAAAGGCCTTTTTAATGGTGGACTTTAGGCCTCTGATTTATGAACATCCCAAATCCACCGTAAACTCGAGCATGCACATATTGTGGGACAAAAATGCGAAGAATAGGATGCTCGAGGTGGAGTGGCGAGGAAGCTAAAAAGAGGGCAAGAAAAAGGAGGAGAAAAACCATCAAAGTGATGCACAAAAGAAAAAGAAACCAGAAATTAAAGAAATCATGTATTTTCCTAACAGCTACACATATTGATAGCAATTGAGTAGCTTGGGAGGCCATGTATTTGTAATCTTGCATGAATCACTCTTGGCTTAGAATAGTTGTGTCTTGATATGATTGTGGGTTTATCTATGTCTGAGTAGCTTATACTGCTCCACGTCATCACCCAACATGTAATCACTAAAGTCTACATATGGTTACTGTGAAAAATACATGCATTAGACCAACATCATTGTCTACGTTTTGATTTTATGGAAGTATCCAAGTTAGCATTGGTTTCCTTACCTACCAACTTGAATCTTGTGTAAAATCAATTCCTGAACTCGCCAACACGTTCACCTTAATTCGATTCAAATCTATTATTTTCCATCTCAGGTTGCTATCTCCATGGAAGCTCTAACAGTTGCAACCATATTTTTTGTTACCCTTTTGAATCTTCTATTTTAACAAACTTGCATTGTATGTGTTCATCTCGACATCGATTAATCAACCCATGTAAAACTTCATAGTTGTAATATATACAAGTCCATTCACTGTGACTCGTTTTCATTCTAAATCTTGGTTGAAACATTTTTGTAATTTTTAATAGGTTTTATTTTCATGTAAATTGGTGATCGAAGTAGTGTTTAATTTTAGTCTAATTTTTATAGCTTTATAAACTCAAATAGACGATCTTCATTTTATTGATATTTATTCATCTTCTTAGTAAATATATACATGTGTGTGTGTAAAAAAGTATTATTTTATTGGGGTATAGTCCCTCCCAAAAAACTATTTGCCAATAATAAAAAAACTATTATTTAATAATAGCTTGTAGCTATATTAGATAAGTTTCTCACGTTTGTCATTTAGTCGCAGTCAATGCGTGTCTTATACAGTTTAAATGTTAAATATAGAGTTGTCAATGTTGTTATTGTTTTATGAGAGTCATAACTCAAAACAAAATTAATTGTAAAAGGAACAATTGAATCAACAATCAAATTAATTTTATGGCCTTTGAGTACTCATTTCTCTGAACACCGAGCATACTGACTCATGATAGGCTAATTATGGTTCAATTACAACACAAACTTCTTCTCTTGTCAACCAAAACGACATGCTCTCTACAAATTTGTGGGGTGAAACATGTCTTTTAAATGGTGCTATTGGTTCTATCCTCGAGATTGTTTGCACCATTTCATTTCGCCCACCTAGTTTGCCTTCATTCATCATCGTCAAATTTGATCCATACACGGGGGCCCAATTGGATACGGAAAACCCTTCCCATGTTCAAATTCCACCAATTTCTAGAGGTGCACGGGGCAATGACCACTTAAATAGCTTGGGCATTCTCAATCCATAAATCTGAAGGGCTTACTTTGCGGAGACCCATTGCTGACATTAGGGGTGGGTTTACCTTCCCATCTCTATCAAGAGTTCCCTCCATATCCACCCTTCCAATTTAACCCCTTTTTCATTCAACCGCTATGAAAAAAATGTCTTCAACATCTCTTCCTTAATCACACATACAAGAAAAATTCCGACTTCATTCCCTACCCTTCACACTCCCCTCTTAATCCCCAATGGGGCTTCCCTTTCAAACTGCTCCACTTCTTCTGCAATATAGATATTTTCTTCCACACCAGTTTCCACTACTTCGTAGTTTTTCATTTTCCTCCTCCAAATATCATATTGTTTTGTTGTCTGTTTCGGTTTCCTTTTCCACTCACTAATATTTTGCTTTCGGCGTTAACATTGCACACCTCACGTGCGATTGCTAGTTGTATATTGTTGGTTGAATCAAATACTGAAGAAATCGATTGTTTCTTTGTGCAAGTCTGCTGCTATACCTTCATTTGGCATCAGAGCGAGTATGTTATTTTGAGAATTCGTAAGGGGCGGAGCCATAAATACTATTCGGTTGCCCCTGTGATGGAAAATATTACCGTGTAGAGTTCCTTCCCATTTAGCTTACACTCGAAGTATTTGCGACCTGTGTGGTATGGTCAAACGAGCTTGGTAGTGATTTCTGCATTGCAAATCTAGCCAGACGGGTTGGCTTAATACAAATTCTTTTTTAATATATACTCGGCATTGATTATCATATGATCGACTTTCTTGCTGCATATTAGAGGTGGCGGTTTTATTGTTCAATTGAAACATTGAACACGGAGCTGGACAGTTACCTCATCATCGATCAGGTCCAAATCAACATTGATTATTGTTACCTCATCATTGATTATTGTTACTGGTCGCAACTTCCACCGTAACTAATCTGACACTGGTCGACGGTTTTGGACGTGTTCAAGCCATTCTTTATCAAATTGACCTGCTTAGAATATGTTTATCTAAAACGGTGTTTGATGATACCTCTAGACAGATACAATGGACTACACATGATAAATCGCCTCTGCGGCATAACAATACACAATTTTCTCAACTCCAACGTCTTCCTGTCCAAAAACAGCAGTGGCATCGCTCCATTATTAATTTGTACACACCTAACAAAGAAATCGAACACGGATCCCTACGTGGTGATTCCATTCAAAGTTTTCTGCATTCATTAATCTTGGTTGAATTGAATTGATTTGTATACATCTTCTTGGATCTACCTCCACATAGTTCATGCACTTATGATCTCTTCTGCATTGTTTTCTCTAATGACTTGATAACAATCTGCCTTCATAACAGGAGTGAAATATGATGTATTTTCGTGGAATTTGAAGTCTATTTAGGGCATGTTTTTGAGTTTCATTGTCACATTCTACTGATGTAGCAACATCTGACCGGAGGCAGAAGGCATTAGAGGTAGGAGGTCGATCAATGACCTCTCTTCGATGTCGCCAATGATGGGGCCGCGTATCAACTTTGGTGACATGTGTGTGTGTAGTTTTCTTTCAGTTCTTGCAGTTGTGTGTGGTGTGTTCTGTTGTGCAGTGTTCTGTTTGAATAAGTGGAAATTTCACATTGAGGGGGAACATGATCCAATGTTCCATTTCCAGTTTTCAGTTTGTGTGTATGAGCAACAAAATTCAACAGATTTTCCTATGTTATTCCCTGCGGTGAAATGTGATGAGAGTTGATGGATGTACCTAACACATCGCGATATGGTTGTAGGTAAACCATTTGAAAACCTTCACCCCTTTTTGGTTTGTGGTCAACCACTGGAAAACCACCTTACTCTCGGTTTTGGTTAACCGATGGAAAACCAACTTTTGGTTTGTGATAATCCAAAGGAAAATCACATGATCGCAAAGCAGGTGCAAGTACAAGTTTGATGTTTTCCCCATGTTCGCACTAAGGGGGAATGTTAGTGACTAATAATTTGTTAGTTGTCGTATATATATATATATATATATATATATATATATATATATATATATATATATATATATAACAATATTTATTACAAATAGTTAGTGGTTAGGAATATTATTTGGGTAATCTATATGGTGAGATATTATCTCCGTAAATATAGGAATTCATTTCCTATATATTTGTATATTGTTGGTTGAATCAAATACTAAAGAAATTGATTGTTTCTTTGTGCAAGTTTGCTTCTACACCTTCAATTTATAAGGAAACTATCGTAGAGATTGAAATGTCTATATGGATCCTTGAGGAAGTGTATATAACTAATGAAGTGCATATTTATTGAGTTTATGTGAAATTCACTTGGTAACAAGGTATCATCATACATATAGTATATAGATGAGGCAATGAAGGTAAAACGTTGATGTTGAGGATAGGTCATGTCATTGTAAAGGAGAGATTTAGTAGAGTAAATGCAAGTGGTAATGGATAATTAAGGACTTGAAGAGATAATGGTGTATTGAGTGACTTGTGATAATTTTTCAATAAGAGATATTTTTGCTTTCATGGCTTGAAGTTGTTGGAGATAAACAAGAGTAACACTAGCCATAAATGATGGGGTAGGCCCTTGGTAGATACCATATATTGTGTATAACCTAAAGGGAAGGAGATACCATATATTGTGTATTTGTATCACTTAAAGGATCACCTTGGATTTCCCTTATCTTCATTTTTTTAATTTTCCCTTTTGTAGTTGGGCATATTGTAATAAATGTGATACTTGAGCATGATTGTCCCTTATAGATTTTCATAATTCCTTCATCATGTTTTCATCATTATCTATTTTATGGAGAAAATATAGGGAGGAATATGTATTAAGATCGAGAATTATGATAGTGTGTAGGATCCAAAACAAAATTAGGGTTTGAAGAAACTCTAAAAGAAACATGAAACAAATCAATTTTGGAGTAATCTAAAACCCTAGGGTGATTCCAAAAACCTATATTGTATGTAATTTTAAATAATTATGTTCACCAACATGTAATACAAATTTATGATTAATTAATTTGTGTAAATATGAAATAAAATCATAAGAAAATAAACAAAATTAAACATTGAAATCTTAAATCATTTCCAAATAAATATGGTAATTACATGAGCAAAGTTGAGATAAATCAAGCATAAGTTAGGGTTAGGGGATAGATATTTGAGAGCATGCTAGAAGGATGTTCAAAGTGTCATCAAGTTGTCCATAAAATATTTAAGTGTATATATGAGTGGAGGACAAAGTTGCATATTGTAGGAAAATTTACCTAGGCAACTTTTTCCAAGATGGATGATTTTGTCCTCTATAGGTTTGGGTTGGATCTCACCTCTAGAACTATTTTATTCTATGTATATAGTTTCTCCTTCTATGATTGAAATTCTATGATCATAATTGTGCAATTGATTATGTCTCTTTATTCCTCTTATTTTCTTGGTGACCTAAACATGGGTTAATCTAATTGGGTTTAATTTCTCCGAATGCCTACATAGTAATTATCCAAAGAGGCATCAAAACCTCATAGTTCCCCACGATGTATGTGTGAAATATGTATATTACAATTTTTTTGGAAATGAAGACCCTAATAAGACCTCCAAAACTTGGCACTAATTTATGGTGTGATTTAGTTTTGTAAAATGGCCCAAGGAAGTTATGTTGGATGTGTGTAGACTTAAAGTTAGCATGATATGCTTGAGAGAGTGATTTAACAATTGGATGATTTGTTGTGATCTCCTAGATAGTCTTGAAATATGTGATATGCGAGGTCTTTTAAATGGGTCATGTGAATTTATTTTTATAGGTCAATGTTGCAATAGGATTTCCATCTAAAATGACACTAGGACGACATGAGTAACTTATGATCGTTAGAGATTTGGAAAATGAAATATTTGGAGTAATACAAATTTGTCCACAAAGATTTTTATATCATGGCCAACTTCATCCTTGTGAAGTGAAAATTATAATTTTCCAATTGAAGATGGTTTCTAGATGTTTGAAGGCGTGTTCAATATTTTGGAAGTAAGATTTTGACTAGTCAATGATGGATAACAAATGTGACTTAATAAGTAGTGTTAATTAAACAAGGCGTGTAAGAATTATTCATTTAAGTACACAATAATTAATAGGTTGAGATAAATGCCAAGGATTTATTTCTTAATGGCATAGGTCCATATTTAAGTATCCACAAACACCTTAAAATCCAATTTTCTCTTTGGTCAATTAATAATCTTAAATTTATTTTGTGGATGAGTCACTTACATGAGGATTACTTTATTCATAAACTAGGGATTATAGGTATTGGTTGAGTGTTAATATTTCTAAGATGTCAAAATAAAAAGAGAGACCCTACCTCCCCTTTCTCAAATATATCTCTAAGAACACGATATGTTTACTTACAACATTTTTTGGTAAATTTTTGATAAATTATGAAAACCATTTTATGAGCACGAAGCCTGATTTTTAGGAGGATACAAGTTTTGGTTCCCTTTCTTTAGAGATTGCTCCAAACCAAGAATTAGATTGGTTTTCTTAATGTTCATCCTCTCAAAATTTAAAACACCATGTTTTTCCAACGAGAATGATATTACCAAGGAAGTTGTTTCTCATTTACCTAATTGATTCAGAGCGAGTGTGGTTATGTTTAGTTTAGTTTCATTGTTTAAACTACTAGAGTGTGGTTAAACTAATATTTTTATTTTAAATATGGAAGCAGGGAATACTCAAAATCCTTGAACTAGATATATTTGACTTGAAAGAAGATTATGTTTATCATGATTCAGAAAGAGACAATAAAATGATGGAAATTGAGTGATCGTTTTTAAGGTTTTACAATACTCCATAGTCTAGAATGAATGATGCAATGATAGAAATTGAACTTATGATTTTTTTAATGATACTCCACAATCTAGGATGAACGAGGCAATGGTGGAAAATGAGTACAATTTTTTTATTATTAGTATGATATTCCATAATTTGGAATGAATGTCATGTGAAAATAGAGTATGAAAATATTAATTTTAATGATATGCAAAAATATGGGATAGAAGTTTTAGAGTAACATGTTTAACCCAAAAAAACTTTTAATTTCTCAATAAAGGATGCAAACACATATTTAATTGCCGAGAGGAATGTTTCTTAATCGAATATTTTTACACCATTGAAAAACACATTATAGGCACCCAACATGATTTATACCCACAACGTGCGGATTCTGAAACACAAGCTTCTACCAATTTACCTACTACCTTCAACATGCCTTTATCTCGATTTCAATCTGGTTTATTAAAAAACAAGAAAAGAATGATGTGGTTCTTTGTGTGGGTTCCACCCATGCATGCACATGCATGTGTAGATGGTGTTTTTAATGGGTTAATCTTAAACATGTGGTACATTTTATGGGGAGAATAGCCTCTAATGAATTTTATCACGTATTGAGATTGTTAAAATATTTTTAAAGATTAAAAAGGATCAATAGGAGGTAGTTTAAAGTAAGGGGAACGAGGTAGAAGAGAGTAAGACATGATAAGAAAAAAAAGGAATAAAGAGAATTCAGCTAGGGAAATCATTTAGTCCTAAACGTAATAGATATTATCCTGAGACCATGGATGGATTGCTTGTGCTTCTTATTTTATTTTATTTATATTTTTCATGTTATTTTCAATAAAGAAAAGTAGTGATATGTGTTAGAAATCTATGCAATTAATCCACTAATACAAGTAAGGTTACATTTTAGTTATAAATTGAGTGTTGGTAATGTTACATTTCATTCCCCACTCTTACTTGACCTCAACTATAGAGGTAACTTAGAAAGTTAAGGAAAAAAGAAAAATTTCTTTAAAGAATTTTGTGAGCTCCTCGTAGTGTCTAGAGAACCCAAACACTTTGAAAAATGTGGTGACATTTGTAATTTTTTTTTGGTAGGTGTGGTCACTTAATTCTACTTTTCAAAAACCTTGCTTAGATTTATGCACCTTTTTTATTGATTATGCACTTTCATTTCAATCAACCTACAAAACAAACAATATTTATTCATTCCCTAATTTGACAACAATATCTATAAAGTCTTAAGGAAATCAAAGTGTCTTTTGGGGCATGTCATAAATCAAGAATATCATAATTATTTTTATATCTACGAGTCTCATAGAGATTAACATTATTTAGAACAATGCACCAATAGTTGCAATAATTCTTCAACCATGAAAACTAGAGTTACATATGATCTACCTCTTTTGATGAATGCTCTAACGATTGTTTGATCGGAATAATTTAGAAAATGATTAATGTACTTCTTCGAGTTTTATTATTGGTGTAGGATATTATTTTCCTCATATTTATTTACTTGGAATAAATCCTCACCCTTGGTGACTCATCTTGCTTAGGTGTATTGAGTGTCATATGAGTTACTATGACATGTCTTACATGTCATAGTGTGTCATAGGAGTTACATTCCCATTATGGAGTGTAACTCCCCTTCCTATTCTGGGAATATTCTCATGGAGGAGTTACACAACACTCCTATTTGTACACACCACTTGAGCTATTGAGAGGTTCCTGATTTTGCACCATTCTTCTTTTGTGAGTTAATTTCATATTGTATTACTTGTTAGATCATTCTTGGAATTCAGGTCATTACATGTGTACAAGCATTTTTTTAGGGATTTTGGCGTGAAACATTGATATGGTATCAAAGCAATGCGGGTAAAACACTTGTCCATTTTCGTTAGTTGTGGTATTATTCAAGTTTTTTTAATTTGAAAAGTTTATGTGCAACTTTGGTTAATTTCACTATTGAGGGTTTACAAAAATTCTAGGGTGTTTCAAAAAATTCTCAAAAACCTCAAGATTTGTTTTAGGTTTTTTTTTATAGGATTTTTCACGATCTGGGGTGTTCCTTGCAGTTTTCTCTCCATTTGTGTGTATTTTGGGATTTGCAGGTTGTTCACCAAGTCAAAAAACCCACCCCAATATATTTTGGGTTTTCGAGATATTGTAGCATGTCGACATAACTTGCAATCTACAATCAAAGCTCTGAAATTCAATGAACGCCTATTGTTACCGGTTTTTGGGACATCTCAACACTTTGTCAAAAACTTGCAATCTATGGTCAAAGCTCTGAATCTCGGTTAACACCCACTTGTTTTGGGTTTTCCACTTGTTTTGACATGCTTCAGTTCCAACCCTTGCTTGACATGCATCGGGTTTTGACACTTGTTTAACTCGATTTGAGTTTCACAACTTGTTTGTCAAGTTAAAAATCCTAGCAATCTGTTTGATTTTCTAGAGGTTCTCGACAAGTCCAAAACCATGACTATGGGTGCAAGGATATAAAATTTAAATAATGGGTTTTAGGACCTATTTGTCAAGTACAAAACTCTGACAATGTGTGTCGGGTTTTCAAAAGTGTCGATCAAGGTGAAAACCCCAACACGCTTTTTGGGTTTTTGAAAGTGTTTGAAAAGTTAAAAACCTCGACCACTATTTTTTAGGTTTTGGAAGGTGCAAAACAAGCCAAAAACTTTGACTTAGTGCATTTCAAGATTTCCAAGGTGTTTAACGAGGCCAAAACTTCGATTTACTATAACTTTTAGTTGATAACTCCTTTTGAGGTGCCATTTTTTTTAAGTGTTGGTTTTTTTAGATCTACACATTGGAGGTATTCTCTTTCCTTGTATAATTGAACCTCTATAAGTTCAGGAGGGGTGTAAAAATATTGTGATTCCTTCTTTTTGCATTCATTATTTTCTTTTGCAAACACACTCAAATATGCAAATGGATCCCAATTCAATTGTTTTTCTTACTCCCTTCAACTATCATAAATGGAAGACTTCCATGTCACTCACTTTGCAAAACAAGAAGCTCTACAAGATAACTATGGGTTTGTAAATTGAACCAACAACCACTGCAGATAAAGAGAAATGGTTTGACAAGTGTGATGAAGCCTATGGTTTCTTATGCCTTTCTATGTCATTGAATTTGTGCTTTCATATAACTGCTTTGCCAAGACACCCAAGGATGTATGGGACACCTTATAACAACTCTTTGGGAAACAAGATGAAATGAGAGGACACAAATTGGAAAATGAGTTGATTAGTCTTAGTCCTAAATTTTTGACACACTTCAAGACTACTTCACCAAGTTCAAATATGTGAGAATACAATTGAAAGAATGTGGAATTGACAAAAGGACTCACAACTTATTCTTTTTGTCCTCACCAAACTAGGTCCCAACTATTCTATTTTTGTCTCTACCTTCCATGCAACCAAAAGGGAACTTGGAACACAATGGAAAATTCCCTCCTTTGATGATTTTGTTGTTGACTTGACTCGAGAACAAGATAAACTGATTCATATGGGTGCACTAAAGTTTACTAAACCACATGCTCTACTTGAAGGCATGACATAAAAAAGATTCAAAAGAGAAGAAACAAAACAACAAGGATCATGAGAACAAGAAGGATCAACCCACCACCAAACCAAATTCTAGCACTTCCTCTTCTAGTGTTAAGCCTAAGAAAGAGAAGATCAAATGTGGGTATTGCATAGGTAGGCATGATGAAAGTAAATGTTTGAAGAAGCATATTGACCTCCTTATCGAGTCTTCTTGAGAAGAACAACATAGGTGTACTTGAGTCTATCAAACCATCTTCATCTACTCACAAATATTCCAAGGCAAATGATAATGGAAAAGGGAAAGAGAAAGAATCAAAAAGGAGAAAATAAAGGGAGAGCCCTAGTTTAATGGTACCTCTAAATCCTACATGGGTTATTGATTCTAGTGCATCACATCATATGGATTCTTCACATGTCGAGTTCACTTTCTTAGATCCATGTGACATATCTACTATTTGACTAGGCGATGAAACTTTTAATCAAGTTTTTGGGAGAGGGTTGGTTGAAGTGATTGGAGGAACATTCAATGTTCTAAGTATTCCATCACTTTCAATTAATTTCCTATCAATCTATCAAATTACTCATCTTATTTAGGGCATGCGGGTTGAGTTCACTTCAGATTCAATGTATGTTAGAGATTTGCACAATGATACTATCATTGTAGTGGGTTTAGTTGATCAACAAACTCAACTATATTCCTTCTCTCAGCTTTTCCCTCCATATTCTTCATCGATTCACTGTACTTGATGATACTCTTGACACTTGAGCACTTTTATGATGATGATGACTTATCTTATAACACGATAGATGACTAATGAACAATGATGGGACCCACATTTACCATCTACTTGTCACCTTCCAAAATTTGAGGTGTTATTTCTTGATCCATATATTGTTGGTCCACCGTAGAATTTTTAGGGAGCATGCACTTTGATTTAGGACTCGGGTCGGACATCAAGAACTATTCTACCCGATTACATGGCCTTCCACATTCCCTCTTTGTTGTTGCTTGGACTCACCTTCCCTTCACGGAGTAGTTGGCACTTCTATGTTGCATGAGGGTATAGTTTCCTTGGATATGAACCACACCACCGTTTGGAGATCCATTAGTCACTTGGCGGCTTCATTCACTCTTCCATGGTGATCCACTCTTCACTACATCTACTTTTGATCCATAGTCACTCTAAGAGGATTTTTTGCAAGATACAGGGTGGCTTCAGACAGTTGTAGCTTTAAGTGGGGATTTCTAGTCCTACCTTCTCTTCTTTGTCTCTCTTGGCCGGGGGGGAGTCTCCCACTAGGTTTTCTCCTTTTACTCCACTTTGTGAGAGTTGCATTGTACTTGGGTACCTCATCAAACCTTGTTTCGGGACCCACCTTTCTTTTTTGGCCCACTAAGCTACGCTTGGGGGTGTTGGTGTAGGATATTATTTTCCTCGTATTTATTTACTTGGAATAAATCCTCACCCTTGGTGACTCATCTTGCTTAGATGCACCGAACATCATAAGAATTACTATGACATGTCATAGTGTGTCATAGAAGTTACATTCCCATTTTGGAGTGTAACTTCCCATCCTATTATAAGAATATTCTTATGGAGGAGTTACACAACACTCTTATTTGTACACACCACTTGAACTATTGAGAGGTTCCTTGATTTTGCACCATTCTTATTTTGTGAGTTAATTTCATATTGCATTACTTGTTAGATCATTCTTGGAATTCATTGTGTGCAAACATTCTTTATCATAGATTTTGGCAAAAACTTTGATATTTACAAATGCTTAGATTTTCCTAGGAGTGTTAGATGATAAATGAATTAGAATGTTTGTGTATTAATATACAAATTAAATTCATATTAGGACTTTATTGACACCTAGATTAACCTCAATGGTCAAAAAGAGAAAAGGAAGGACAAAGGGATGAGAGACCACAAGCTAAAAGGGATCACAATAACATTTTCAAGGAGTGTTTGAACACTTCGGTGACATGCACTAGGAGTGCAAAAACACTTTAGACAAGATGGCTACATTAAGGAGATATGAGGATAAATGAGGTAATAACTAAAAGGATATGAGAAAGAGAGATCAATAACTATTAGAAGTTATCATAACACATCAATAATACCTAGTTTAAACCAACAATCACTAAATGTACACAAACATACTAAAATCATGTAATTTAACAATTTATAAATACTTATGGGGTTATTTAAAGTGTCTAAACTTACAAATTCTTTTTCCTAACATATTTTTAGAAATTCCAATTTGTGACATAGACCCCCCAATAAAATGGAAACTAATACCAAATGAACCTAACCCTAGATGTATTATTTTTGTTTGTTGCAAGAAAACAACTTTGTATGGATTTGACATATATTCAAGTTTGAAATTGATATTATTCCCATTTAAAATTTTTAAGTATGTCTCAAATTTTTAATCATTTATCAATATATTTTTTCACACTTCTTATTATTAGTGCCCTCTATAACTTTCACATTTGTTTAAATAGTTGTTATTATTTGTACTTTTTAACCAATAAGACTTTGTTGTCATTTTTCATAAACATATATAAACTTCTCACATTAATAAACTTGCACATTTTTTTAAAAAAATTGTAAAAATTCATTTATCTTAAATTTCATTGGTGTACAAATTGAGATGTTATTGTAGAAAGGAGAAAACAGACTCTCATAATATTTATTGTAATGTATTTAAATCATTTAAGTTTCAAGGTTAACTATTAATGAGAACAAAAGGAATACAACTGTCAAGATCATGTGTCATTTCACTGATACCTAACAGTGGGTGTCCGAAGGATAACGAAATCAAATCGCCTGAATTGATACTATGAACCATTAAAGTCGACAGTTCATTAATCTTTAATCGCCACGAATTGGGGTAGGTGAGCATTATTTCGTAGGAAGTAGCTTAGATAGCCTTTGAAAATCTAAGCCCAACAATTGTTTTTTTTTCCCCAATATTAGTTTGGCCTGAAAATCCATGGTGAAATTTATAAAGGTGGTATTATTCCCTGTGTAATTGAAAGGAAACGTAAGAGGTTTGATAGATTTGCTGCATTTTGAATGTTTTTGTGTACGTGAACATTCAATTTTGATGGAAAACAAGGCATTCACCTATTATTCATTGTTCAAAATCTTCTTCAGTATTTCGAATTAGTGCATTTTCCATGATTTTAGTCCGTTTATAAGACCATCGCCGACTGTAATTGGTTTGGCAAAGTTAACGTAGCATTATTGTAATTGTGTTGGTCTGTTGCAGTACTGAGGAAATAATTTCAGTCAGAGTCATGGCATAGAAGTAGCTAAAAGTTCTAAATGCAAAAATCCCACAAAAGCTTTGTTCATAAATATGAGCGGGAGCTCCAAAATAAAAATAAAAATCAAGCTCTAGGTTTGAAAAGCATGATAAGTGCACAACATTGCAGGCATGAGGGAGGAGCACGTCAGCTATCTCAGGTGTTCTAGTATTTCAAGAGCTCGCCAACACCACTTAGGTAGCAGAAGGGGTCATCCATGTCTTGACATTTCAGAGAACGGCAGTTGGTCCAACGTAACATGTAGGTACTTAGAGTTTGAATTATTGCATTTGTTGCTTTGGGATTACTTAGTGGGACTCTCCAACAAAATGATTGCTAGTAGAGTCGTAACATTGGTGTTAAATAAGTGGTTAGAATGTTTTTGAGACAACTATCTATTTGTCCAATAAGAAATGGATTTCAAATTTTAATTACTTAAAACATTTGATTGCACTCACTATGTTGTGTCTAGGGGTCACGCATTGGTCTTTAAAAATATCATATATGTTTCATAACCCTTGCGGCTTTGCCTTCTTCAAATAAGATTAACAAAATGACTGTGCAATATGGTCATTAGATAAGACATAAGTTTCCTCACGAGGCATTGATATTGTTTCACCAAATACAAGCCACAGATTGATACACCTTTCTCAACATTCTGCCAGCCTATACATATTTTTTTCAAGTTAGGATAGGGTGAGTGGGAAAAGCAAGGGTCCAATTCTTGGAATTTTATTTCATTGCAATTTGGCGAGTTTAATTTAGTGTGGTATACTTATATACAATGGAAAATAGTGTTTGAGTATTTATGCAAATTCCATCTGCTGGTTTGTCGAAGTTTTTAAGCAAACAACATTATCTGCATTTGTCCTCAATTAATGAATCCCCGCCTTAATTTTATGAAGAGGTGGGACCGTGCGAGGTGCGATATTGGCCAGAAATGTTGGTTATATTTAAAATACGTGTCTTAAAACAAATATGTGGCGGGGATAGCTCAGTTGGGAGAGCGTCAGACTGAAGATCTGAAGGTCGCGTGTTCGATCCACGCTCACCGCATTTTAATGTCTGTTTTTATTTTTAATATATTATTCTCTATGGAAATAGCAATTAATAACTTAAATTTACGATCACCTATACATCTCCGTTGTCGTCTAGTCCGGTTAGGATATCTGGCTTTCACCCAGACGACCCGGGTTCAAATCCCGGCAACGGAAGCAACTGTTCGTTAATTTAGCAATTTTATTCCCGTTCATTTTATATTATTTCGCATGCATATAATTATATCAATGTATTATATTTATTTTGCTTTGAAATGTTTCTATAAGTCAAATTTACATTACATTTATTTTACTTTCATGTAATTGAACGAGTCAAATTGTTTTAGATGTTCATCCATGCGTCAATTTGGTATAATTGTATAAACCAAATGTTTTTATCAAAACAGAATGTGTAAGTTTACATGTGATCTTTGAAAAATTGGTATCTCATTTTCCTTTCTTTGTTTTTTAAATATGAAAAGTGGTTCTAAATTAATAGATGTTCTAAACTAATCATATTTAATAATGTATTTTAAATGTAATAAATTTATAAATTAGTAAATTACATTTAATTGTACAAAAGAGATTTATCTAAATTATAGGAATATATAATATAATTAAAGTCTTAGTAAAGTTAGGGTTTGATTTTCTATTGTGTGAATTTAGAGAAAGTTGTCAATAATAGGTGACAAAAACCTATCAATTCCATAATAGTTATTTAAGTGGCCGACCAAAAACATAACAGTTACGATAATGATATGTTCCTGAAAGGTATGAAATTGATTTCACAATGCAATCTCTTTTGAGAAACCTTGCTCACTTTTCATGAATTCATTGTGAGTCATTGGGAAACTAATATCTTTCTTTAAAACCCTAATTCAATCTCAACACTTTGCAAGACCCATTAAAAGCGGGGAGGTTAATGGGGACCTATGTTATTCCTACATTATTACGAGGCACCTCATGTGTTCAACAAAATTGCAAATCAACACTTGAGAAAAAGTCAATAATCAAGCTTGTAGATCAATGTTAAAAAAATACTAGCCTTTTGTGGTGATAGATCAAACTTATTTGATCATGTTCTCGGAAGTTGCATGTGGGTGTTCATTGTCTTATCTTTAGTTGGTTTATATAAGGTTTGAGGGTTCCTTTCAAAACCTCTTTTTAATCTAATAATTTTTTTATCTAATATTTTTTTAATAATCAATCTAATGTATGCAAATAGTTTCAACCCTTGGTTATCAATACATGCAACAAAAACTACTAAATGCCGAATGCTCTCTAAATGCATGACTACTAATCTTTTAGCACAACGATGCTTTAGAAACAAAATATATTGTATACTTTAACAACTTTAATCTAATTCACTTGTGATCCTTCTATGTATAATATGAAAACTAGGGGTTTAAACGTAATCTAACATATCCGTGAATTGATAATTCAAAACTAATAAAGGAAAGTCTGAATAGTTCTTAATTATTATAATTTGAATATTGCACATAACACACAAGAATACAACAAAGTACAATTAAGGTTGGAGAGGAACCAAAATAAGCAAAGTTATAATGTGTGATATATTTCTCAAATTGTGTGCATAAGTGGAACAAAATGTCATCAAGCCACTCAATAAATTTTAGGACGCAAAAGGTAATTTGGATGGGTTCATAAATGCTTGGAAAATATCATCATCAAACATGCCATGAAGGCTAAAAACTTGTCCTCTATGTTTTTTTACTTTCTCACTTATTTTGTGCAAGTTTGCTTGTGTCTACACTTCTACTTTTTAGATATGTAACTTTGTGGTGCCTTCTTTTGAATCATATATTGTTTCTCATTGCTTCAAATGTTAAACTTGCACCCCTAACCAGAAAAAGGGGTTAACAATGATTTAGCTAGACTACCTCAACACACCCCTTCTAATGTGATGGGTGTTGCACTACATACCACTACTACAAAGAGGTATCAAGCCACATGTAGTTACCTAAAATTATGATGAGATGTATCAAAATAAATATAGTAGAAAATGAGCCCTTGATGTGACACTCACACTCGGTAACATGCACATGTATTTCAAATTTATCTTAACACTTGATCTAGGGAAGTAATACAAATGACATCGATTCATATCTTGTTGTGATGATGGTCTCTAAGGGATATATGCTTAAATACTTTCTAGTTAACTTATTTAAGTGTGTTAGATATCTCTTAGGTGATTCTCATGTGAGTATCGGATACCCCTAATAGGTTAGGGTATATTTGTAATTATAGGTGAACTTATTTAGTTTTCCTAATCAACGGTGTTGGAAGTTATAGGCATTGAGAGGGGGTGAACCAAAGGTGCTTATTCAAAAAATATTTAGACGATCCAATTTACTCAACCTTGTTATGAAGAAACCACAAAATTATTCACAAACAATCAACATTAGAGCACATAGAAAGAGACAAAATTTTATGTGTGAAACCCTTTAAGGGAGAAAAACCCACTAAAACCAAAGAACTATCTTGGACAAAAATGTCCTATAAATGTTACAATGATTTCATGTTGAGCATCCACTCAACTTGGAGCATCAACTCCAATACTTTATTCAAGCTTCCACTTGACCTTTAACAAGCTTCAACTTACATGGAAGCTTCAACTCCCAACACTTCAACCAAGCTTCAACTTGATCTTCTATAAGCTGCCACTTACAAGGAAGCATTAACTCTTAGTGTGCTAAGCATCCACTTAGACTTCTTCACAATGTTTTGATCACTTCTCTTGTGTTGTCTCTCACAACAAATTATGATCACTTCTTCACTCAACTTCTTCTCTTCTCACTCTCCTTCATCTGCTGCAAGCACTAGAGCACAAGGAATTTCTTCTTCATTAGAATTGATCTCTCACACCTTTATGCATCCCCCTATGATGATTTCATCATATTCTTCACATTCATTCAAGCTCCTATCCGCTCATATGCTAATATTGATGCCCCTAAGTTTTCAACAAAATCATTGGTTTCAACAACATGTTCTCATTCTCTCTCAAGTCTTCATATACAAGATAATAACTCTCTCATATGTCTCATACACTTCCTCTACCTTTACATCACTTCATATTCCATTCCAAGTATGTACAAGAGAAAACAAAGTGACTTAATAAAAAACTGCCAAAGTGTAATCATTACACTTGCTAATGCATCAATTTCAAGTCCATTCATTTCTTGAGTTTTCAAGATGATTTCTAACACCTCTGAGATGCAATGGTACATTCCTGCAACCCTTGACATTCAATTATGCATCCATATATTCCATTCTGACCCCTGCACTTCTGATTTGTAACTGTCCTATCATTTTTGTCCTCTAGCTAACCAAGTCCTAATTTTGTCTTTTAACCTTCCAAAATTGTTCAAAAGAGTCCAAAATTTTCATGCACATTGAACATAGTCCCACCAAGCCATATACAAAATTTATATGCTTGTAAACTCACCACTTCATCCTCATACCTCCATTAGAGCTCCAATGCATTGCTGGTTTTAGTCCTTCAAAAACTAGTCTTCATTTTAGGAGCAACCACTACACTTTCATGTCTTCTCCAGCCTTGTAATCTTCATGGAGGAAAATACAAGAAACATACTTCATCACCACATGCATGAGCTTCATCAAATCAGAGCATAATATTTCCATTTCACTCTACTTCTTAGCTGGATGTTCACTATAATTGAGGACTCAAAAACACAATCTGAAGATTTAGTTGTCAACATGAATGCATGCACTTTCATATCTTCTTGATTCTTGTGGGGGGTCATATGTGACCTCTAGATCATCTTCAAAAATTTGGAGCACCTCTCTAACCTTCGGTCTCTTCATACAACACTGATTAGGACATGGTCCTAAGGGAAATCTATACACTGAAAACCAATCTTCACAAAGTAAGCAACTTTAATATATATCCACATGTTCATGCCTCCTAACTCACCTTTTTAGAAAGATTTGATCATTAGGAATCTGATCATGTCACCAACATGCACTATTTTAATCCGTATAGTTCCCATATGCTTGCATTTCTAATCCTATTTTCACAGGTCTTGTGCTACCAAAAATAGGTCTTCAAGAATGTACTTGTTCATACTTTAAATGACCTCATCAAGACTCACCCCATACATCATTAGAAATATCTTGATGTATTATTTCTGGAACTACTCATTTCTTTCACCAAATCAAGACATAAGTCACTCAACCAACTTCATTTCTCCAACTTTTCAACTGAGCTCTAGTGTTCTCAAGAACCAGTCTTGGCTCCTCATGTTCAAACATCTTCAAAGTGATCTCCAAGATCAATTAAAACTTTAAAAATTTAGGACATAAAAAACAACTTGCACAAACATTCATAGGAATAATTTGTTTGAACAAAACTTTATCTACTCACTTGTAACAACAAACTTCTTCACTAGCTCAAAAGAGTAGTTTTGGATCACTCAAACTTATGCTTTAGGGCTTAGGATTAAATGTTTAGGGTTTAGGGTTTAGGATTTAGTTTTTAGGGTTTAGGGTTTAGCATTTACGGCTCATGGTTCATGGTTTAGGGTTTATAGATGAGGGCTCAAGGTTTAGGGCTTAAGGCTCAGGGTTTAGGGTTTAGGGCTCACGGGTAAGGGCTGAATGTTTAAGGTTTAGGGCTTAGGGCTTAGGGTTTAGGGTTTAGGTTTTAGGGTTTAGGGATCATGGTTTAGGGTTTAGGGTTTAGGTTTAAGGCCTCGGGTTTAGGTTTTAAGGTTTAGGGTTTCAATTATAGAATTTAAATGCTAAAATCTTTAGGCTGAATGTTGAAATCTGAAAATTACCTATGTACTGACCAAATTATACTATAAAAAAACTATCTCCTAAACCGTGACTAATGGAGCTATGAGACTAGTTCCATAAGGTGCAAAGTGACTATAATTTCTTATATTTACTAAAATAAATTTAAAGTATAAGAAATAATAAAATATAAATATTATATTGTTCATACTATATGAAGAACGCACACACGCGTTATAACGCATACAAGTTTTATGTTTTTAATTTTCCAAGCCATGCCTCAAGGCTTGGATCCAGTTTGGATCCCTAAGCCTGAGGAATGGACCTGCACAAACACAACAAACAACTTGTTTTTGCAAGAAAATACAAAAATGCCACTTTCTCCATGATAAATCAACATAAAACGATTGATTCATTTTTAAAAATTATACCACAACGTAGAGCGGAGTTTCTTCTTACTAAAAATATATTTTTTCAAATTTTCTAACTAATATAAGGTTTCCATATTATTTATTTTCTAATTGTGCCTTTTTATAGATAGTTTTTGAAGTTTAAATATGTTTATCTTTTGTCATGTATCTTTTCTTGGATTATTGAAATTGAAAAAAATTATACTAGCACAAACTAGGCCTAATTCTATACATAATAAAAAAAAATCTATTTTTTGATATTTTTTGAGGTAGTTAGAATTGCTAAAAAATTCTAAAAAACATCTAGCACAAACTAGATGCTTCTAGTTATCTTTCTACTAAAGGGTTTTCAAAAATACTAAATGGTGCTCAAAAAATGGTGGGGGGGGCATGAAAGTCACTATGTTATGTTTTTTTAACAAAAACAGAAGCACATATTGGTATTTTAATTATTTGACCCACTTAAACTTATCCGTTTTCAATAAAATGTAGTAGTTTAGAAACTAGACTCAAAATGCTACGATTCATGTTCATACAACATCTTTCAATTTTGAGTGTAAGCTGCTTTTCAAAAAAATCGTACAAGTTGAAGTTTTTATTGTTTAGAAAAATGTGTCCACTTAAGACCCCCTTTTGGCGCCCCCTTGTTGATGCACTTACCTGCCGAGGGTTTACAAATCAAATGGACCTTACACATTTACTACTCGACCTTTCACCATGCAACATTTCTAGGCTAGTGACATACACTTTAGGCTAAATAGTCACCTATTCCATCCTTTTGTAGTGGTATACACCTTAGGTTACATCACCACTCCCTTCTTACTCATCTCATCGTGACATATGCTTTAGGATAAATCGTCACCTATTCTATCATTTTCTAGTAGTCTACACCTTCGGTTATATCACCACACCCTCCTTTTATTTTATAGTGATATACACTTAGGGCTAAATAATCACTCATCCATTCATCTTATAGTGATATACGTGTAGGCTAAATCATCACTTATACATTCATTTTCTCATGATATACACTTCGGTTATAGAGTTCACGCACACACCATTGCTAGGTCGCATCTCATCACTACACCTACACATTCCTCACAACGCGTTAGATATAACACACACAAATCAACCATTTCCCAATGACGCACTCTCGTTTATGATTTATTCTTGATCGTTGAGGGGAAAACAAAATTAACATCACCGCATACACTTCCAACCACTCGAGGGGCATGCAGCTCCTATCATTGCATTTTACATTCCATTCTATCCATCTAGAGCATGTTGCATATTATGGTTGCTTATATTCTTTCTTACTTTTGTTTGTTTATGATCACTTTATTACACATGCTAGTTAGCTCACTTGTATATCATTTATTTATACCATCCACACACGCACATTCACGCCTTCTTCTAGTTGTGATCGCAGATATAGGTCTCTTCCACGTGGCATAGATGCTCGCCTTCTACCCTTCCTATGTTGGTCATTGGGGGCATCCACACATTCGTCTCTTCTAGGTGTTATTGTTTCATTTTGTACTTAACACTTTCCAGTACTTACTTCTACACACTTTTGACATACTAGTTATCTCTCTAACATGCTAACGGGTGCTTCATGTGCAACATTTGTTATGCAGGGATATTGGTTTCCATACTTGTTTGTTACATTGTCTGCTTTATTGTTTGCGGGCCTTGCCCTATGTTTGGTGTGCACACTTATTTGTTGTTTACGGCCATGATGGCCTTGCATGTCTTGCGACATCGTGAGTGATGTCCAATGTTTGTAGCCCTTTTTGTACGACTTACTTGTCTTATTGCGTGTTTACATTACTGCTTTGTTTAGTAGCTTTTACATTATTTACATAGCTTATACACTATTTTCTACGTGCATACATGTTTACACTTGTCTTTGGCTAGCCTTCTTATTTGTGTGTTCCTTAGTTTTTACCAAGCACTTTCCAAGGTTCCAACATGCATGTAGTTGGTCCATTTTTAGGGAGGCATGTCTCCTATCGGTGGCGTCGCACGTGCCCCCAAAGAGGGGGCGTCATTTGGGGATTTATACTAACACCTTGCATTTACACCGGTTCGGTGCAAGCACACTTTCCGCCTCTTGGCATTGTGGGTTACATACAACAAGTGGGTTCGAGACAGTCATGAACCCCATACACAAACGGATTTTACAGGACATGGTGTCCTTAGAATTTTAGGAAGCAAGCGATTCTGAAGCTTAGAGGTTATAGTGGGTGTACTTCTCTACAATAATTCGGTCGGTTGCGTCAAATCACCCACAAAACCAGGACAATGCAAAGATCTCTACACACAGTTTAGGAAAGCAATTAGAGCTTGGAAGTCACAAAGCATTTCCTCCCTACACTTCTTCGGTCTATGGCGTGAGATCGCCCAAAAAAATCACAATACATGATCCTTCTACACTTTCTCTCATGACATGGATTAGGTGCACATGTTCCGTTTACATATTTCATTTACATTAGCGTATTTTACACACACATGCGTCTTTTTACATAGCATTTTTACACTTAAATACATACATATTTGACTACTTGATCATTTTCTCCTTGCAGGTCCGTCCGTATGAGAAACAAGCAGTCAAATGGGGGCAACAACAACAACAACGCGTCAACAAAATTTTCTATGGTAGCACACATGCTTTACTAACCATGCAGGTACACTACACACTGCGGCAACTACACACACGCGTTTCTACCCTAGGTTCACTCTCATCACTTTTTCTTTGCGCATTTTCATCTATAGTTTCCATGCTCTATATTTTTGTCATTCCATGCCTTTGTCTTGTCCTTCAAAGTGTGTTTTCTACTACACTCTTCATGGACATCAGTGCATCTCTATCTACTTTATGTTCTTGAGCTTTCCACTCACCAACATAAGGTGGGGGCAAAATGCGATCCACAAAATCATGCACTTTAGACATTTATTTATCGTGGTCTCATATTACTATTTAGAAGGTTCTGAGTGAAGAAAGAACTAATCAACCCCCATCCTTTTGGCTATCTTGTTTATTTTATTTCATAATTTGTGACCTATTGCACTCATATGCCCAACCACATCACCAAGATTTGTCCTCTACGGGACCCCCGACACATTCACTCCTGCTTTCTAATTTTATGTGCATCAACTGCGACACTGTCCAATAAGCGTCCATTATTAGCTGAGTTATTTCCTCTTCTCTCTTACACATTAGGGTTTAGTATTTCATTTTACATATTTGCTTAGATTATTAGAATATTTCTTTATTACATCCATTTACTTTAGTACAACTGTTCATAGCTTAGATTAACTATTATATACTACATAGTTGGTCAATTTTAGTTAATCACCGACCCCTCTTTCTCGCATCTTTCTTTTTAGGATTTGATGTCTATTTGAGGTTTTGCAGGTCATTGTTTCATTGTAGGTTTCCAACGACCTCGATGATCACTATGCGACCTCATAAAGAAACAAAGGCGAACAACTTACGACCACCTGAGGAGGTTTTATGAGCATTTTGGCAGACATAAGCACCCAAAAACAGGTTAGGGCGCCCCAAGTGCCCCTATCCCTCTCAAGGTGCCCCAGTCCAGGTAGATCGTAAGATCACACACTTTTATGAGGCTATGTGCGACGCTTCTCCCTCTTTGTTCATCTGGTTAACACTTGAGAAAATTCCATGATTAATTGCAAAACAACTAAGTCATCTTATCTCTTCTTTACACTTAGGGTTTCATACTTTCTTGTTTAGCTTGCTTGCTTAATTTATGTACTTAGTTCCAGGGTTCATTTTAAGACACCCTATAAAATCAAGGTGGAAAATACAGTGAATATCCCATCGTAACCGCTTCGGCGAAAGGCGAATTTGACAGTATTCAAAAATAAAATTTTCACCTGGTTTTTCATGGCTCCATCAGTGACGTGCGACAACACTAGTTCGTAATGACGCGCGTCACTGGCGCGACACTAGTCTGTAATGACGCGCGACATTGGCGCGACACTAGTTTGTAATGACGCGCGACATTGGCGCGACACTAGTTCGTAATGACGCGCTAAATTGTCACTGCTGTCGCGCGTCAGTGTCTGTTAATGACGCGCGACACTGCCTCCTACTGTCGCGCGTCACTGGCCCCTGATGACGCGCGTCATTTGCTCCTACTGACGCGCGTCATCGCTCTCTTATTGACGCGCGTCAGCTAGGACTGTTGTCGCGCGTCAGCTATGACCTTTGACGCGCGACACTGGCTTCTATTGACGCGCGACACTGTACCCTAATGACGCGCGCGTCACGGAACTTGTTGGCGCCGCGTCGAGGTAATAAATGACGCGGCGATATAGGAAGAAGTGACGCGCGTCGTCGATGGGGGCGATGTCGCGTGTCACTAGGTGAGAGTGTCGCGCGTCAAATGTCCTAGATGACGCGCGACAAAAGTTAGAGCTGACGCGCGTCAATAGGAGACAGTGACGTGCGTCAGTAGGAGCAAATGACGCACGTCATCGAGGCCAGTGATGCCCTATTTAGCTTATAAATACCCTTGTGCCACTCATTTTCTCGTTTTCATTTTCCCGTTCTTGAATTTTTGCAGGTCTAAATCGTCGTCAAAGACGCAATTACAGCTACAATGTCGACTTCACATGCTTCCCAATTGCAAGTTCAGCAAGAAAATCAAGAGAATCCAACTCAATCGATTTCGAAGATCAACTACAGGAATCCCTTATGCCCTCACATCCATACGGCTTTAAAGATGTCTTCAGAATATCAAGCTTTGATGGAAGAGTGTGAATTTACAGGGCTCGTGAATATGCCCCATTTCGAAACAGATCCGGATATTTTGAATTACCTTCTGTCATGCTACAATTCAGAGGACGGTATTTTTTATGTGACTCTGAATGATGGCCAAATGTTCCAATTCACTATTGAAGCAAATGACATACATCGGTTTACGGGCCTTCCTTTCAGAAATTTACCAATTGTTACAACCAAGGCAACACTACTTGAAGAAGACAAGAAATTTCTCGAATCAACGTACGGTTTCCATGTTGATTGTAAGTATAATTCCTTTTAATTCATATTTTTTATTGTTTTTTATTCTGATACAATTTGTTATAAATTTATAGTAATTATCACTGTTTCACATTTGCAGCCCATGTCAATAAATCCAGGCGTGGTGTAGATACACAATCAATTGCACACCACTTTCTTGCTGCACTTATTTCATTTTTTCAAGCCAGAATTGTTTTGCAGGGTCGCCAAACAGATATACCAAATTGGGCCATCGCATACATTTGTGCCACTATCTCAAAACGACAATTCGATTGGTGCACATATCTATCCAAAAAAATAAGAACTGACATAATAAATTCAAAACTCTCAGATAAACCTTTCATTTATTCAACAAACTATCTCCTCGGCTTCTACTATGAGGCAGTTTTAAATTTAAAAGATAAAGAAATTCCTACTTGCTCTGATGAGGCTTTGAAGAAATTCTCAATTCCATTTGAAGAACAACAGGTATAAACTATTTAGTTTGTAATTGTATTTCAATTTTCGACATTACAGTGCAGTTATTAAAACTTAAATTTAAATGTTTTGCAGAGAAGATATCTTGAAGCCCTTCCCCGAAAAAAGAAATTATCGAGAGGAAGAGGCCAACAACACGCAGAGGCTTCGGGGGACTCCCAATCTGAAATGGAAGCTCACTCCTCTCCAAACCCTCAACAGTTTGAAGTCGTTAAATACCAGAGAAGTAATACATTCTCATATATTATTTACAAATTCCAAAGTTGCATATTTATTTTTCAATTTAAATTTTAACCAAAAGAATTGACATTATTTAATATTGATGAATTGCAGGGACTTTGGAACCTTCTTCCCCAACTCACTCCATACAGTCGCATGCATTCATATCTTCTGAACAGCCACTGAGTACAACTCCTACAAGGCCACCCGTAGCACCGAGAAAAACAACCCCTCGACAACAAGGTACAACTTTTCTATAGTACGTTTAATTTCGTAGTTTTGACTTTATGAATTGTTTTAATATTTTTCATTTTTTCTTGTACTTTTCAGCACATGTCAGTCATGATCAAACCACGGCACCGACACCCACTCAACCATTAATTTTTAAAATGCCAACCAGAGGAACAGTGAAAAAGAACATTGGTAAACGCATGCCTTTTGCTCCGGCCCCTAGTGGGACACTAAACCTTGCCTCCTCGTTTCGAATTCCAACTCTATCACTTGGTGGCTTGCCCAGTGCAGCGGGCATATCTGTTTTGAACAATATAAATTTAGATGAAGATTATTTGGGCATTGATAAGCAATGACCCAACCGGGTTTTTTCGATACCCGCGAGATGATTCAAGGCCAAGCAGTATACTTCAAATTTCAATTTTAATATGCTTTTCAATTTTGAATTACATTCTGATTTAAATTTATTTATCTAAATCTTGAGTAATTTTTTCAAAAACAGGATCAGCCCACCCAAAGGCAGAAACAAGGAGCAGTTGATCTTGGTGAAAGCCCCCATTCTTCTCCAGCAAGATCGTCTGCATCAGATTCAGATAGTGAACAGTTGCCACGTTTTCCTTTGGAGAACTTAATTGGTAATGATTGTCAATCCCATATCAGTGAGTTTATTATTCCTCATATCCAACAGCTTATAGAATGGGAGAAAAGGGCTAAAGTTCTTATCAATGAAATTATTAGTCGTTATGAAAATTATTGGCAACGGGATAGTTTATACGCTGCAGTCCAGAATCAACCTGCGAAGATGGATTCCTTACTTACCCAAGTAAGATGTGGGACTGTCACGTTTAACAACAACTATAAAGACGACATTTTAGATAAGGCACTAAACAAATTGGAAAATATTAGTGCCGAGGCCCAGGCATATTTTAACAAATGGTCCAAGGACAAGGATTTGGTATCAATCGCAAATGCCGAAAGAGATAGAGCTGTTGTAAGTACTATTACATTTAAACAATCATTTTTGTTATTTTGAAAATTTGAATTTACATTAATATTTTATATTGACATTACTCTTTTTGTGCAGTTGAAATATGAAAATTTGAAGAGTCAGGTGAAGGTTTTGCAAGTTCACTTGGAAACAGCAAAGAACAGCTTATCCGCAAAAAATTTGAAGCAAAATATTGTTTTGGTTAACAAACAAAACAATACGCTAAAGCGGATAATTAAAGAGCATGGTCTCGACCCTGACATATTATTCAAAGCCAAAGCACTTTTCGATCCAAATTTCATTGCCGCATGGAGATGCAACAAATCAAGAAGAAAGAATTATAAAAAATCTGGAAAGTGCTGCAGAAGATCTTATAAGTTCAGGGGTTATTTCTGGTGTTGGGGAAAGAGGTACATCCACAGTGGAAGAAGCCGTTGGGGAAGAGAGCAGAGTTGAATTGTATAAAGAAAAAGAGGGTTTTGAAAATTAGAAACTTTTATTATTGAGGAAACTTTATATATTGAATTTGAAAACTTCTACTATGGTATTTGAATTTAATAATATGGATTTATATAGTCTTTAATTTTAATTGCATTAGATGGTGATTATCATGAATTACATGTATGTTTCTTGTTTACTTGCATTGTCATGAATTGTATGTGGACGTAGATGATGAATGATGATAATGATAGATGATGATGAAAGACAATGATCAATTTAATGTGTATAATGTAAAATGTAGTGCCTAAATATCTTTGTGGGACTTTAATTATCTTGAAAATTATGTTTTTGGGAAAAAATAGCAACTTAGATTTGAAGCAGATCTTTAGGATTTCTCCTTATTAGACTTATGGTGTAGGAAAATTCTATTTTAAAGAGATTCACCTCTATATAAGTGCATAATCTCTCATTAGAGAGGTTGTTTGACATCCAAAATGGTCAAGACCATTTGTCAGAAAATAACGTTTTGCTGCAAACAATCAAGACCATGGTTTAAAAGATATGGTTTTGTTATCATGGATATTGTTTTGTGTAGAGTAGATTGACAAGTTGCTCTAAATAGTCAAGGTTATGGAATCTAGATTAACCAAAGTTGGAATAACCTTGTGATTAAAAGATAGGTCAAGCTCGATATAGAACTTTGAAGTTTAATGTAAAACATATAAGGTTGAAGAATCCTATCATTTTTTAATATTTGATAAGGGTGAACAATAATTGTGGATTAGAACTGGGAGGCTATAAGTTGGAATAATTTTGAGTGTGTAAGAAAATATTGAAGGTTGTAAACTAGATCATAGCAAACTATGTGTGTAGATTTTTATTAGATAAAGACTCTGTCAAGTTGATTTAAATAGTTGTGATTAGTGTAGATTTGGGTGGGTGACTATAGGATATGGAAGATAGCATTAGAATTGAGTTTGAATAACTTCGTTAGAGGATGATCATTATAAGTCTAAGAATAGATCTATTTCTTCATGGAGAAATCAAGAAGTGATGGATCTATGACAAAGCATGGAATTTTAGGAACAGTGTCAGGACTTATATTTATAATAGTATAATGTATTATTTAATAGTTTATCCATTGATTAAAAAAATATATCAAAGGATTTTCCACATATAAAAAACAAATTAAAAAATTCTAAGAAATCAAGAAAGAATCATCACTGGTAAGAAATTAAACATAATTGCAAATATCATAGGGTTTAGCTTACCTCTTGCGTATTAGATTGCTGTGAAATCATCAAGGGTAACGTGCTAGATCTTTGTTTTTCCTGACATTGTAGATAGAGGGGTGAGTTGCCTGACATTGTCAGTCCTGAGAAGTGGCAGCAACATCTTTAAATATATAGACCAACAATATCTTTAAATAAATGATAACTAGAGCTGAAAAAATGTAAAGTAACAAACAATAAGATGATGTTGAAGAAGATACCTATTTAAAATTGAAATCATCCCCTGTAATGTGCTAGATCTTTGTCTTAATAAAATTCAACACAAAAAATGGATTAGTAGATAGATGGGTGAGTTGCCTGACATTGTCAGTCCGGAGAAGTAACAGCTTCCTCGGACGGATGTCAACCCACGTTTTCAAAAAATAAAATATTGTATTTAACTAAATGTAAATACATAGACATCTTTAATGATAACCAGAGCTGAAAAAAATGAATAGTAACAAACAATAAGATTAAGGGGAAAAAGATTCCTCCTTAAAGTTGAAATCATCACTGCCACTGGTAATGAGCTATATCTGTGTTTCAAAAAAACCCAACACGAGAAATGGATTAGTAGATAGATGCGTGAATTGCCTGACGTTTTTAGTATATAGATCTGTAACATCTTTAATCAAAACCAGAGCTGAAAAAATGAATAGCAATAAATAATAAGATTAAGGGGAAAAAGATACCTGCTTAAAGTTGAAATCATCACTGCCACTGGTAATGAGCTAGATCTGTGTTTTAAAAAAACCCAACACGAGTAATGGATTAGTAGATAGATCGGTGAATTGCCTGACAGTTTTAGTATATAGACCTGTAACATCTTTAGGAAAACCCATGGTTAACCAAAACATGAAATGTGTATAGGAGTGTCTTTTAGTGCTTCATGCCAAATTTAATTAGATTTTGAAATGAGTATTTAAACTTATTCAAGTTTTTATAAAACTCGATCGCTTAGAAATGCAGACTACAACCTTATATAGGATTCACATCTTGAGATTCTCTCTTCAGGACTGCTTCTTGGAGTGGTTGAATTAAAATGTCTTTTTTTTTCAAAATTTTAAGGTGGTGCATATGATCATAGCTCAATAAGGTTGTTTACATATCATGTTAGTTACAAGAATGAGGTTTGAAAGATACAATAAGGGTAAAGTGATCAAAATTGTTGTGTAACGGAAATTTGTTTTTACTTTCTTCTAATTAAGTATAAAATTCCTGCTACCACCTTGTTTTGTTTTCCTTTGCTGAAGATACAATGTTGAAGTGTATGTTTGAAGACAATTTTTTTGCAGCTCCCCCATTTCTATGCCTTGAATTGATTAATCATGATCTTCTTGAAGTACAATTGATAAAATCAAGTGTCTCAAATATTGAAATTTTTTAACAGCTCAACATAAAGTTCTCTGTGCAAGGTTGGATCATCTTAAAAAGGTAACATTGTGTAAATTTTGTCAACAGTGCCCTTACTGGTACCTCATCTCAAACTCAGTCTTAGCATATATCATGAAGTTTCTTTTTGAACTTATCAAGTACACACCAAACACTGTTGATAAATTTGAAGGCTTCATCTCAATTGGCTGCATTGCAAACATGAAGGGAATTTCCTCTAGAGCAAAAGAGGTGAAAACTTTGAATTCCATTGAAATTTGGATAAGAAATCAATTATTTGGTAGTCTCAGGCTTTCTCAATGGAACGTCAATGGTCTTGACCGACGCGCGTCAATGGTCAATGTTCTCGACGTCGAATGACGCGTGACACTCGCTAATGACGCGCGCCATCGCATCTAATGACGCGTGACACTCCACCGCTAATGATGCGCGCGTCATCGACATCTAATGACGCGCGTCACTGGCACCTAATGACGCGCGTCACTGGCACCTAATGACGCGCGTCACTGATCTAGTGACGCGCGTCACTGGATCCTAGTGACGCGCGTCACTGGATTCTATTGACGCGTCACTTTCTACTTTTGACGCGCGTCGCTCACTCCTATTGTCGTGCATCAAGTGAAGCCATTGACGCCCAATTTAGCCTATAAATACCCTTCAACCGGTCATTTTCTCGTTTTCACCTTCCAGCTCTAGATTTTTTGCAGGTCTCGATGCTTCCCAACTCCAAGTTCAGTAACAAAAATCAAGAGAATCCAATTCAATCGATTTCCAAGATCAACTACAGGAATCCCTTATGCCCTCACATCCATACTATTAATATGCCCCATTTCGAAACAGATCCGGATATTTTGAATTACTTTCTGTCATCCTACAATTCAGAGGACGGCATTTTTTATGTGACTCTGAACGATGGCCGAATTTTTCAATTCAGTATCGAAGCAAATGACATCCATCGGTTTACGGGCCTTTCGTTCAAAAATTTACCAATTGTTACAACCAAGGCAACACTCGTGGAAGAAAAGAATTTTCTCGAATCAACGTTCGGTTTCCATGTTGATTGTAAGTATAATTCCTTTTAATTCATATTTTTTATTCTGATACAATTTGTTGTTATAAATTTATAGTAATTTTCACTGTTTCGCATTTGCAGCCCATGTCAATAAATAAAAGGCGTGGTGTCTAATATGTAACATTTCTGAGTACATGTAATTTGGTGATGAGCTTTGTAACTTTGATTGACCTGATGAGTGCAGTGGAAAAGTTTAAACAAAAAAAAGATCTTAAGAAAACTGATGGAACCAAGAAGGGGAAATTAATTGATGTTCCCAAACTTGATGATGCAAATCAATCAAGGGGGAAGAATTCTGATCAATGTACTTTAATATTAACAGAGGGTGACTCAGCCAAGGCTCTTGCTGTAAGTGTTTGTGCCTTGAATCAGGGAAATGTGAATACTGAATTTGGTAGTATTGTGACATGTTTCGACATCACTTTCCAATTTAATTTTTTGTTATTTTAGTTATCTTTATTCTATCAGGTGGCAGGAATATCTATTGTTGGTCAATATTATTATGGCGTGTTTCCTCTCAGAGGTAAGCTGCTCAATGTCAGGGAAGCTACCACTCACCAACAAATGGAGAATAAAGAGATAGTAAATATAAAAAAAATCCTTGGTCTACAGGAAGATAAAATATATGACAAAGACATTAAATCTTTAAGATATGGCCATCGATGTTAATGACAGACCGGTACATGATCTTTGTATAAATACATTGTTTAGTTTTACGCTTAATTACGACACATCCTTTCTAGTGAGATCCTTTGACTTGTCCTTTGTCTCTTAAAGGACCATGATGGATCCCACATCAAAGGATTGCTGATCAATTTCATACACCATGCCTGGCCATCACTGCTTAAAATTCCTTCATTTGTTGTGGAATTTATCACTCCTATTATCGATGTAATCATTACCCCGTATATTTTGTTGAGTGTATTGAGACTCTTTATATTTGTTTTTAAGCCTTCACATGTTATTTATCTCCATGTCTAATTTTGGCACATGTTGATGTAGGCAACTCACAAAAATGGAAATGTGTTATCTTTTTACACAATTCCTGAGTATGAAGCTTGGAGAGAATCATTGAGTGGATCGATAACTGGCTGGACCATATAGTACTACAAAGTAATGCTAGTTTGTTTTCTCTTTATATGTTTTCAAGTTCTGGTTTTGTTCACTTGCTGATTAGGTATCACTTGTTGCTTGGACCATACAGGGTTTTGGCACAAGTACTTCTAAAGAGGGCAAGGAGTATTTCATACAACTAGACAAGCACAAAAAAGATAGATTCAGCTTATAGAATGGGAGAGAAGGGCTAAGGTTCTTATCAATGAGATTATTAGTCGTTATGAAAATTATTGGCAACGGGATAGTTTGAACGCTGCAGCTGATCCAAATTTGCTGTCGCATGGAGATTTCTTGTTTTGGGGAAGGAGGTACAGCCACAGTGGAAGAAGCCGTTGGGGAAGAGTGCAGAGTAGAATTGGATAAAGAAAGAGAGGGTTTTGAAAACTAGAAACTTTTATTATTGAGGAAACTTTAAATATTGAATTTGAAAACTTCTACAATTGAGTATGTACTATGGTTTTTGAATTTAATTATATGGATTTATATACAATCTTTAATTTTAATTGCATTAGATGGTGATTATCATGAATTATATGTATGTTTCTTGTTTACTTGAGTTGTCATGAATTGTATGTGGACGTAGATGATGAATGATGATAATTGATAATTAATGATATATAGAATTAGACTTGCCAGCAACATCTTTAAATATATAGACCAACAATATCTTTAAATAAATGTAAATATATAGAATTAGACTTGTAACGTCTTTAATGATAACAAGAGCTGAAAAAATGTAAAGTAACAATCGATAAGATTATGTTGAAGAAGATACCTATTTAAAATTGAAATCATCACCGGTAATGTGCTAGATCTTTGTCTTAAAAAAAATTCAACACAAAAAATGGATTAGTAGATAGATGGGTGAGTTGCCTGACATTGTCAGTCCCGAGAAGTAACAGCTTCCTCGGACGGATGTCAACCCACGTTTTCAAAAAGTAAAAATGTTGTATTTAACTAAATGTAAATACATACACCTGTAACATCTTTAATGATAACCAGAGCTGAAAAAATGAATAGTAACAAACAATAAAATTATGTTGAAGAAGATACCTATTTAAAATTGAAATCATCACCGGTAATGTGCTAGATCTTTGTCTTAAAAAAAATTCAACACAAAAAATGGATTAGTAGATAAGTGGGTGAGTTGCACGACATCATTGTCGGTCAGAAATGTGACTTCCTCGGACGGATGTCAACCCACATTTTCAAAAAGTAAAAATATTGTATTTAACTAAATGTAAATACATACACCATAACATCTTTAATGATAACCAGAGCTGAATAAATGAATAATGTAGCAATGACATGAAGATTAAGGGGAAAAAGATACCTCCTTAAAGTTGAAATCATCATTGCCACTGGTAATGAGCTAGATCTGTGTTTTAAAAAAACCCAACACGAGAAATGTATTAGTAGATAGATGGGTGAATTGCCTGACATTTTTAGTATATAGACCTGTAACATCTTTAATGATAAAGATAAAAGATAGATAAAGAAGATACCTGTTTAAAGTTGAAACAATCCATTATCAATAGCTTCATCAAAGTCGATGTTGTCTTCTGTAGAATGTGACGAAGAGCCAATTACACTCTCAAGGTTGGGAATATTTGTACTTGTAGCTGTATTATTCACACCTCTTCTTTCGCAAAGGGAATTCCAGGTCTTGCAATTGCTTTATCGAGCGGAAAGGTTTCGATGGAGTATCGAGAAACATAACACCTCATGTAGCTTTCATATTTTTATCTAACTTTGTTTCTCGGTTTTGATTTTATAAATGACAATGCACCTAAAACCCTTTCATCCTCCACAGAGACCCCAAAATCATTGTTTGGCATAACTCATATAATCTGAAGTATTCACTGATATCTTCTTGTAAAATAGAACTTTGATAGATTCCTCGCCACAGCCTTGTAATAGCTCCACTTTCAGAAGGTTGATCTAAATTCTTATATTGGTTCCTCATTGTTGTTGCAAAATTTGTTGACTGAGACTTTAATAAATCGGCATTCAGTATACCTTTGATTTCCACACCCTTGAGCTCTGACGTCTTTGTAAATTGTTCCATTATTGTACCCATTGATTTATGGAAATGCTTACTGACAAAGTCTGCACGGCCACCTTCAGTATTCCAAAAATTAGGATTCATCACACCCATGGCTTCCAGAATTTTATCTTTACAGAAACGTTCCCTAATTTCTGATGACAAGGTTTCTGAAATTTTTTTAAGCTTTATTCTTGTTTCAACTATAATAGACTCAAACAAATTACGTGTCACGGGAACATCTTCTCGTTCCGATCCTGTAATAGCTTGACGTTTTTGCAAAATGTGCACAGGTATTTCCCTCCCATTAACAGTGATGCAGAGGTGATCGTGGATATTAAATCTCAAAAAGGTGTTAGGATTTTTAAGATCTAATAAATCTCTCCAATTTTCAAAAACAGGTGCATCAAAACTATCATTGGAACAGTACAATATATCAAGACTTTGACATACCATTTTCCTCATCCGTATAAAATCCACAATATAGATTAATCTGCCCTGTGCATGCTTCATCAGTGTATTGATCTCCTTTAACATTGGAAGAATACCAACCAATGTAAGCAATGTCTCCCAAATCGCTTAAACGAACAACAAGTCCCTCGCCCTATCAACTTCATGACGGTATTTGTGCATGAAACCAACCAATGAAGGATACTCCTCACGAACTCGCATGCGGTCCATACAAAGAGATCCATCTAGTCTCCACATCCTTCAGAAGTTTTTTGCCATCTGTAATTCCAATTGCAAATTTTTGGAACTCGAGAAAACGCTTTGGGCTGCTTGACATATAGGCATGAAGTTCTCTTATAAGGTCTTCTAATTTAGCAACATTTTTGTGGTTGCTTACCATTTTATACGCTAAATTCATTATGTGAGCCATACAGTGAATTGGTAGCATATATGGGGCCACTGTTGTTTGTAATCTAACACAGAGCCCTGTTCGGTGACCCTGCATGTGCCAGATGCACCATCTGCTCCAACGCATACCAACTTCGTAGCAGCAATTTCATAATCGGTCATACCAATGACATCTTTAAAATGAGAAACAACTATTTTATATAGGTTTTACGGTATCATTGCGATTTTCAACCATTTTCATAACACCCAACAGATGAGGTGTCCTTATATGATTTTCTAAAGTATAGATGTGGATACATACCCATGCGGTGTTGTATTACTATTGTCACTTCATCAATTGAAATAGAGATAAAGTTTGCTTTTTTACATTCTCTTTCAAATCTTCCTTCTCTATCATCGAGAGGCATTTTGCCATTTCCCATCCACTACTCTCAGACCAATGAGACTGAGGTACATTCAGCATTCCGTTAAATTGATACAAAACTTTGAAATCGAGGAAATCTGAAATCGCTCTTCCTTTTTTAAGTATTTGAAAAAGAGTAGAGAATTGTATGAATTTTGCATGTAGATTTGTTTCTTTCATCTTACCAATATGCGATGTGATCGTTCCTCCCTTTTCCAACAGATGTCTGTGTTTTTTCTGCTCTGCCTCATATTCCGCTGCGTATCTAACATGCATGCATTCTTTTTTAGTTTTCCACCTATGTGTTTTGATTTTCTGGCCATCCGCCCCCGTTACAGTTAAATATTGTTTTCCACAATGTTTTTCTATAGTGTCCAACTTCAGTTGCATTTTTTGTTGCTTTCCCAATTTCCACGTACATATTTTACATGTACATTCAGATGGGATTTCTTCATAATTAGATGATTGTACAGGTTCAATAAACGGAAATTTAGCTGCCCAATCAAACTTGTATGTCCTGCCAATGGTCCACATATTCTTGTTCATTTTTAATGCTTTACTTTTTTTAGTAGAATTTTGAGCAATATCACAATCACCTGGTTTCCTCTTTCTTGGACCGGAGTTTGATTTTGATTTTTGTCTTCCATTTCTTTGAGTGTTTGTATCATGATATCTAGTTTGCACTTTTGGTTGCACCCCAACAGGAACAATATCTTCAAGATCGGCATATTATCGTAGGTTTCATTTGTTGTTTGACTTTGATCTTGTGAGAATGCATGTCCACCTCAATAATTCCTTCCACACGGTCGATTCGATTCTCTCTGTGGTGGCATCTATATGATTGGTATTTACAATATCTCGTCCATGAGTTTCCAAAATACTTGAAGAGTGATTTCTGAGATTTCTTACTTACTTTTAGGTTATTCGTATTCTTTGAGCTGGCACCTTCCATTATTCTGAAAAGAGTCCTGCGTCAGCAAAAGAACCAAGTAGCGACTCTGTCCAGTCTGAGGTCTTGTCGCGCGTCCACTGTCTGAGGTCGCGCGTCCACTCTCTTAATATACTGCGGCGCGTCAACACTGCCCAAGTCGCGCGTCAATACTTCCTCTGTCGCGCGTCACTTCTTTGCCCAAGTCGCGCGTCAACACTTCCTCGTCGGCGTTAGAACTCCTTTTTCGCGCGAGTCGATCACGTTGTTGTCGCGCGTCGATCTGACTCTGTCAGCGTCGGTCAAGATGTGCCTCATCGTCGCCAAGATCTGACTCTGTCGTCACGTCGATCTGACTCTTGTCGCGCGTCAACAATCACAGGCTAACAGTAATATGAATCTCTGGTGCTCAAGGGTATGCGAGTTCAAATTTCACAGTATTGGTAATTTGGTAAGCTACTTGAGGTATACTACGCGGCGAATCACCTAGGTTTTTATAGGAGATGTTTTCAAATGAAGGCGAAGCCGACCCCCCAAAAAAAATATACTATATATTTTAGGCGAATAGGACACCGACCCACTCCGAATAATTCACCTTTTCAAATTTTCCTAAAATGAAATTTTCGCCATATTACGAATATTCGCCGCTAAAATTATCCCTGCTTAGTTCTATATTCATGTATTGTTGCAATAAAGAATCAGATTAGGCATATTATTCACATTTTAGCTTAATCATTTTGGTGAACCCGATCTTCGAATCCACCTTCTCTCTTTAGGGTTTTACTTCTTATGCCCATCACCCGTAGTGGTCGTTTTGGGTATTTTGAGCATCTCGAGCTTCCTCCATCTTCCCACAGGATTTCCAAACCAATGGATGACATCTCTACATCAATGGATACAACTAAAAATCCCTTTGCTAACTCTCATCGTGTTCCCCTTGAAAATAGAAACATATGATAGTGAAAAATCATACGATGAGGATACCAATGTTGATAAGGAGCAATTAGAAAAACTCACCAATTTTTGACAAGATTTGTTGATAATCCCGATCATCTTCCACATATTTTACATGCCTTGATTGTTGCTAAAAATGTTTGTGATGCTTCGGTACCTCTTATTTCTCACTCCTCAGCTCCCATGGCTTCCAATCAACCCCTTCATATTCCAACTTCCATTCCTACCACTCTTTGCTCAATCATTCAACCTAACACTCTCGATTGCATACTCGCTCTTCTTCAAATACTCATGATTTAACTTCTTTATATCAGGATCTACAGACGCAAATTCACCAGCTCTAACTCAATACTTCTCATGTGTCTCCATCTCTTGATTCCACTTCACTTCTTCACACTCCTTTTGCACCCTCCATTTCTACCTATCTGCTACCACCCAACTTCATTTCCCTAGATTGGCCATCTTCAAAGGCCATAATGACCCATAAGAGCATCTTCGAGCCTTTCATGTGGCATGTCTCGACTATGTGGATGATCATACTATATTAACAAAGATCTTTCCCCGCACTCTCCAAGATTATATGATGCGTGGGTGAGTGCACCAAGTTGGGGGGCCAAAAGGGGGTCTTAAGTGGATGCATTTTTCGAAAAAAATTCAACTTGCGAGTTTTTCAAATAGTTACACTCAAAATTGGAAGATGTTTTAGAAATATGAATCGTATCATTTTGAGTCTAGTTTCTAAGCTACTAAATTTTATTAAAAATGGATAAGTTTAAGTGGGTCAAACAACTAAAATACCAACAAATGCTCATGTTATTGTTAAAAAACATAATATAGTGAATTTTGTGCCCCCACCATTTTTTGAGCACCATTTAGTATTTTTGAAAACCCTTTGGTAGAAAGATAGCTAGGAGCATCTAGTTTGGGCTCCATTTTTTTAGATTTTTTTAACGAATATTTTTTTATTTATGATTTTTCTAGTACAAAATTTTTATGTTTTGAAAAATAATGGAGCTTCACCATGCCCCTCCCTAACTACCTCAAAAATATCTAAAATTAGATTTTTTTTTAATATGTATAGAATTATGCCTATTTTGGGCTAGTATAATTTTTTTAATTTTGATCGCCCAAAAAAAGATACACCATGAAAGATAGACATATTTACACTTCAAAAAATAGCTATAAAAAGGCATAGTTAGAAAATAAATACTATGGAAACCTTATATTAGTCAAAAAATTTGGAAAATTGTATTTTTACAAAGAAGAGACTCTGCTCTACGTCATGGTATAATTTTTTAAAAATGGATCGATTGTTTTATTTTGATTTATCATAGAGGAAGTGTCATTCTTGTAAAAACTCGATGTTTGTTGTGTTTGTGCAAGTCCATGCCTCAGGCTTGGGGATCCAAACTGGATCCCAAGCCTTGAGGCATGGCTTGGGAAAAGAGAAAATGTAAAATGCGTATGCGTTCCATAACACGTACACGTTATGTGTACTATAAATATTATGCATGATTTTGACATGCTTCTATTTACATAAATAAATGTTTAAGCTAAATTTATTTATGTGAATATAAGAAATTAGGGTCACTCTGCACCTTATGGAATTAGTCTCACAGCTCCATGAGTCATGGTTTAGGAGATAGTTTTTTAAAGTATAATCTAGTTAGTACATATGTAATTTTTCAGATTTCAAAGATTCACCTAAATCTTTTAGTGTTTAACATCTACAATCGAAACCCTAAACCATAAGCCATAAACCTAAACACTAAACTGTAAACCTTAAGCCCTAAACCCTAAACCCTAAACCTTTAACCATGATCCTAGACCCTAAAACCTAAACCTTAAACATTCAAATTCTTACCCACGAGTCCTAAACCTTGAGCCTTAAGCCCTAAACCATGATCCATAAGCCCTAAACCCTAAACCCTAAACCATGTACCATGATTCCTAAATGCTAAACCCAAACCACTGAAACCGTAAAAACTAAACCCTGACCCCTAAACCCTAAACCTTAAACATTGAATCCTAAACCCTAAACCCTAAGCCTTAAACCCTACACCCTTATCCCTGAGCCCTAAAATCTAAACCCTAAACCCTGGACCATATACCCTAAGCCCTAAGCCCTAAAACCTAAACCTAAACCCTAAACCCTAAACCTTAGTCCCTAAACATTAAATCCTAAACCATAAACCCTAAACCTTAATCCCTAAACATTAAATCCTAAACCCTAAACCCTGAACCATAAACCATAAACCCTAAAACCTGAACCATAAACCATAAACCCTTATCCCTAAACCCTAAATCCTAAACCCTAAACCTTAAACCCTAACCCTAAATCCTTAACCTCGATTTGTAAACCCTAACCATAAACACTAAACCCTAAACCCTAAACCTAAAACCTAAATCCTAAACCATAACCCTGAACCTTGAACCCTAAACCCTAAACCATGAACCATGAGCCCTAAACCCTAAACCCTAAACCCCAAACCATATTTCATCAATATTTCCTAGTCTCGTGCCTAGAACCATCATTTAGTCTACTTATAGAACTACTTTGTTTATGAGAGGTGGGACAAGTAACTAAATGGATATGACATCTACCTTGTGCCTTGTAATGCATATATTACACATCTCTTCCAAACTTGTTTCTCCCCACATATACTTGCACTCTTGAATGTAAATTTATTCACACTCTAAAACAAATTTCACATTTTTCATATTTCCATGTATGGTATTATGCAAGCCAGGATGACCCATTGGAAGCTGGAAAAAATAACCATCACAACAAAAAAATTAATCTTAAAAGGAAACAAAAGAAACATAGAGAATATATCAATGCAGAGGTGTAGGATCATAATTGAATTTCCTATAGTATCCTCTCCTATGGAGAAAGATAAAGTTTAAGTGTTATCTGGGCCGAGAGTAAATTTGTGAACTTCTTCCTAAAGTGTTCAAAATAAGCATAGAAACAAGGGAATGGCTAAGAACACTAAGGGGTTATCAATCGCCTAGTAAATCTTTCTTGTTTAGTTCTAAATGGGAGTTACCTGGCCTACGACTTAGTGACCTTCCATTCATTGATAATTCCTTATATGATAAACCCATGGATGTTTTCAAAATATCAACAGATGAAAAACATAAAATTTTGATGACTCTCTTCGAATGTTCTGCCTACAAATTCGATGAACCCTGAACTCTGTGACCTAAACCCTTAACCCTCAACCATGAGACCTAAACCCTAAACTATAAACCCTAAAACCAAAATAATAAATCCTAAACCCTAAACACTAAATAATAAACCTAAAACCTAAACCCTAAACAAATAACCCTAGACCATCGACCCTAAACCTGAAAACCCTAAGCCCTAAACCCTAAATACTAAATCTAGAGCCCCGAGCTCTAACCCCCAAACCTTAAACCAAGTAACTCTGAACCCTGAACCTTAAGCCATAAACCATGAACCATGAACCCTAAACCCTAATCCCTAAACCCTAAACCCTAAACCTTAAGCCTTGAACCCTACACCCTAATCCTTGAGCCATAAACCCTTAACCTTAAACCCTAAACCATAAACCCTAAATATAGAGCCCTGATCTCTAACCCCTAAACCTTAAACCCATAACTAACCCATAAACCTTAAACCCATAACTCTGAACCCCAAACCCTAAGTCATAAACCTTAAACCATGCACCTTAACCCCTAAACCCTAAACCTCGAGCCTTGAGCACTAAACCGTAAACCCTAAACCTTAAGGCCTAAATGTTAAATCTTAAAGGTCCCTAAACCCTAAACCATAAACCCTAAAAACTAAATCATAAACCCTAAACCCTGACCCCCTAAACCCTAAGCCCTAAGCCCTAAGCCCTAAACCCTAAACCCTAAGCCCTAAGCCTTAAGCCCTAAACCCTAAACCCTAAGCCCTAAACCTTAGGCCTTAAGCCATAACCCCTAAGCTAAAACCCTAAACCTTGAACCCTTAAACATAAACACTAAACCCTCAACCCTCAACTCGATCCCTAAACCCTAAAACCTTTTCCCTAAACCCTGAACCCTGACCTTTAAACCTTAAACCCTAACTCCTAAACCCTGAACCGTAAACCTTAAATCCTCAACCCTAAACCTTAAACCATAACTCATAAATCCTAAACCATAAACCCTAAATCCTCAACCCTAAACCCTAAAAACTAAACCATGAACCCTCAACTCTCAACCCTAAACCCTAAACCCTCAACCCTGATCCCTAAACCCTAAACCCTGAACCTTGAGCCATAAACCCTAAACCCTCAACCTTGACCCCTAAACCCTAAACCTTGAACCTTGAGCCCTAAACCCTTAACCCTGAACCATAAACCCAAAAATCTAAACCCTAAACCATAAACCCTAAACCATGAACCCTAAACCCTAAAATCTAAACTATGAGCCTTAAACACTAAACCTTAAACCCTAAACTCTAAACCTTGAGTCCTAAACCCTTAGCCCTAAACCCTAAACCCCAAGCCCTAAACCCTAAACCCTAAATCATAAACCCTCACCCAAAGGAAAGTCCTAAAAAGATCATTCAGCGTGTTTCAGTGTGTAGGGAATAGTGTTTAAGGTGATCGATTGACTCATTTAGTTTTTATGAGAGACTACTTCCTCTCTAAACCTTGAGTCCTAAACCCTTAGCCCTAAACCCTAAATCATAAACCCTCACCCAAAGGAAAGTCCTAAAAAGATCATTCAACGTGTTTCAAGATGTAGGGAATAGTGATTAAGGTGATCGATCGACTCATTTAGTTTTTATAAGAGACTACTTCCTTTGAAGGCCTAAAAAGGCATTTTGGCAATTTTGTAGTTAATTGAACACCCTTCAAAACAAGCTAAAATGAGCTAGTCATGTCACCGAGTTATCAAGGACCATTATTTGTGAAGTATTAAGGCATCGTTTGTCTCCATAAGAGACATATGAGTAAAAGTGTGTATGAGAATCATGAATTTGATTCCATGAAAGGATACCTTTAGAGCTAGGAAAGGTGAGGGGATGATCTTTACATGGAGCACCATGTTTCTAAGAATGAGCAATCATCTGAGTTCACTTGATGCAATTCCCTTAGTACTATTTGTAACTATAACTCATTCAACACCTAGTAGTGTTATCACACCTTAAGGAGGAGGCACATTACAATCACCTCATTTTGGCCATAGGACAGAATCCCATTCAGGGGAACAATCCTCTATCTACAAAGTGAGGATCTCTTTTTAGTAAGAAGTAGACAAACATCAGTAGAGTTAATTCATGGTCACTAAAGTGAATTATTGACCAAATTTAAAAATTAGTACCAATTCAAGCAAATGGTAGGGCCAAAATCCATTTTAGAAGGTCAAAAACCTTTAAAAATGACTACATTCTTTCCCAAAACAAAGACTGACTACAATATATATATGCCCTAAAAGTTTTAGGTCGTTTGCTGAAATCTTGAAAATGAGTAAGTATTGACCAGATTAGATTTTGAAAAACTATCTTCTAGATTATAATTGTTGGAGCTACGATACCACTTCCATAAGGTGTAGAGTGACCCTAATTTCTTATATTTACTAAAATAAATTTAAAGTCTAGTATTTCTTATACTTAAACATTTATTTTTGTAAGTATAACCCACCAAAACGCATATGCATGGTCAATACTACACAAAACGCGTACGCATTTTGGCTTGTTTGAAACATGTACGCATTATGGTTCGGTGATTCCTGAGCCAACAAATTAAAACGCGAGTGCGCTTAAGCAAAACGCGTATACATTTCACTTTTTTCGGATTCTTTTCCGCTTTTTGGCTCCCCAACTTCGTGCACTTACCTTGGTTTTATGACCTACCATGTCCCAATCGGTAACATATTTCACGCATCTAGCCGATGCTTTTCTTACTCATTTTTCTATCAACTTCGACTCTAAGATCTCATACGCGTAACTTGCACAACTTAAGCAAGGATCTAATGAACATTTAGTGGACTATGTCTTATGATACAAGAACAACCTAGCTAAGATGTCTAATGTGCTTGCAGACTCTGAGCTTCAAGATTTATTCATTCAAATTTTATTGCCACCTCTCCAAGAGAGTGTTCTCTTTGAGACATCTCTATCATTTGATCAACTATGTCACACTCTTAAGCTACACGAAACTAAACTCTTATCTATAGGCAAGCTTAAGTATCAGAACAAGCTTCCTCCTCTACACGCTTTTAAAGTAAGTCACCTTTTAAACCAACCGTGAAACCTGCTGAAGCTAAAGTCACTCTGTCAACGTTGTCTCTAACACTTTGAAGAAATCCAATGGCAAATACCTAAGTGTACATATACAAAGTTGACTATTGCTCCGAATCTTATACTACAAAAACTTCTCAAGAGAAATCTTATTACACTTCCCCCTCCGTTCAACTTGGATCCATCTCATCCTAAAGGTCAAAATTACAATGAGAAATTTCGATGTGACTATCATCAATGTGTTAGACACTCTGACGATAGGTGTTTCAACTCTACACTATCATCCAGCCCTCATCGATGATAACAAACTCGAGCTTCCAGAGCCTACGGCCTCTACACCAGTCAACAAAATCATAAGCTCAAAATATTCAATAATCCGCTTCCAAAACATGACAAGAAAGTGATTGATTCCTCGACTAATCATACATATTTCCCAGTGCCTCCTCTTGCATCGGGGATCTTGATTTCCTAGTTGTTCATGCTGACATTTCTCCACCAATCATTTCTTTCTCTGATCATGATTATCATGCTACATTCTCTTCTGATCACTTGCACATTAGCGCTTCTATCAAATCCATCCCTATCAATAACACCAAAGTTGATCCATCATGGTGTATCAATGGTCATGTTCTATTCCACTTCTTGTTATTATTGGCTATCCACTCTCACAAATTTCATATCCAATGGATAACTCATATGGGGTCATCAAGCTTCAAGTTACTATCGGTCCTCTCACCATGTTTGTGCCCTTTCTTGTAGCACAATCAATCGAAGGGTGTGACATGCTCTTAGGCCTCAATTGGATTTGTAGGTCTCAGTCTATCATCTCCATGAATCACTTACGTCTGAATTTCATTCACAACAATAAATTCATTTCTATCAATGGCATGCCTCCATCTACGCCATGGTTATGACCTCCTCTTGAGTCCTCTTGAGGTTTCCATTGCATCACCTAGTTCCCCACGGCATATCAAACCTAAAGCACCATTTTCTCCTAGCTCACTTGTTCGCACACAACCTATGCGGTCTCATCACTTTACTAGTCCAACACACCAGTCTAGGTCCATCACTAGGACAACTCCTATATCTGGGAATACTTCACCACCTCGTTTTACTCCACGCAGGTGTCCATCACCTCCGCGCTTTGCTTCACATAGGTGTTCATCACCTCCGCGTTTTGTTTCACATAGTCACTCCATCACCTCCACATTTTATTACATAAGTATATTCATCAATCACATGCATATAGGCTCCATTCACCGCACAACGTCTATCTCATACATCACCATTCTCATAGCATGTTCACACACCTTCATCTCCACTAGCATCAGTTGGATGGCCTTCATCTTTCACTTTTATCGAATAGTGTACTCACCATCACACACTTGGGGCATCACACCTATTTATTCCCCCTAGCATCGACATGCATCTTATATTCACATCATTTCACATCTATATTTTTACATATACATCTTGACACACACATGTATCGTCATTTCTTGATACATACTTTTGTGCTTTGGTTCACACTTAATTGTTGAGGGTATCCTATACACACTACACACTACACGTTACACACTACACAATGCGGTACACCTTACACATTCCACTCCATGACATTCATCTCTTTCAATGTAACATCTACTCTACACATTCACGACATATCTTTTAGACATATACTTCTACACATTGTGGTCACTACCCTATGTCGTACTCTAGTTCCACGGTCCATACTCGATTGCTTAGGGTATACATCTCAAATGGACCTCATCACACTCACGCATTTAATCAACTCGCTCATTTACTCACTCACTCACTTTACACACTCTACACTTTGCGCTTTGACAATCACATCTTTTTAGTACACACATTCAAACCATTTCTCGATGATGCACTCTCGTTTACGGTTCATTCTTGACTACTGAGGGGGCATGAATAAATAAACCTCATCTCATACATACACATCCACTTGGGGGGACACACTTCTCCTATCATTCACACTGCATTCCATTTCGTCTCATCTATAACATACTGCATATCTTGGTTGTATTTAGTCTTTCTTACACTTACTTGTTACATGTACACTTTAGTACACATGCTAGATAGATATCTTATATGTCATTATCTTTATCATATACACACATGGACGTTCATTTTCCTTTCTAGTTGTGATCGCAGATTATATAGATCTATTACACGCAACATGGATGCTTGGCGCAGTACCTATTACCAGTCCCACAACGATTCTCTGGGGGCATCCACTTTCATATGTTATAGGTGTTATTATTTCGTTTTTGTTTCATAGCACACTACTTTATCGGATTATACATGCTTTGACATACTTTTTATCTTTTCTAACATGCTAATGAGTGCTTCATGTGTAGCATTTGTTTGCAGGACTATATGCTTCCATGGTTGTCTGTTACATTGCTTGTCATTGTTTTCTCTTTGTATGTCATTGTTTGTGGGATTTTCCCTTTTCTTGTGTGCACATTGTTTGCTTTTTGGCTTCGTCAACCTTGATTGTCTTGCGACATCGTGAGTGATGTCCCATGTTTACAACCCATTTTCGCGGTCTACATTGTCTTCTTGCTTGTTTACATTATCTTCTTGCATCTTAGCTTACATATTGTTTGCTTAGCATACATTTTGTCTTCTACATGTGTGTTTTTTTTTTCTTATACTAACACTTGTCTCCCAACCACTTTGTTTACATGTGCCTTGGTTTCTACCAAGCATATTCCCTCCCCCTGCAGGGCATAGTTTCAAACACAATGGTTGGTCCTCCTTTGGCCACATACTCCTTCAATGACGTCGCATGCACCCCAAACGAGGGGGAATAATTTAGGTGAATCAGTCACCCCATACATCATTATACAATCATTACACAACACAACACGGTACCACATAACAAAATCTTCAGTTTGAGGCTCAAAATCATACTTGGGTCCTTAGCACAACACAACTACCAAAGCCCTTCCTGATGCCTATAACCATGGGGCAGTTACATAGCATTTGGCAGTTCAACACATTCTATAGAACTCCACACAATGGATTTTGTAGGGCACACAGTCCTTAGAATTTCGGCATGCATACACTACACACTCTTGTATTGGATTGAATTGTTTGAATTTTGCACACCATCTGTAGTGGTGTCCTACATTGCAAGGGAAGCAATTAAAGGTTGGAGGATAACACCAGACTTTTCTCCCTACACTTCTTTCATATCATTGGCGTGAGATCACCCAAAAGCTCATTGTCAGCATAACTGGCGTGAGATCATCCAAAAAACTCATTCTTTCACAACATCTACATGATCCTTTCTACACTCTTTCCTCATCATGTATCAGTGCACATGTTCCTTTTTCACATTTTTCATTTTACATACTTTTTACACATATGCATGCGTATTTGACTACTTGTTCATTCTTCGTTTTTACAGGTCCATCTATATGTCAAGCGGTAGTCAACATAATTTCACAACGTCAACAAACAATCACATCAACATCAACAACAAGTACATCGCGACATCTACACATGCGCTTCCACCCTAGGTTCATTTTCATCATCACTTTTTACACTTTTTCCTCCTTAGCATCCACGCTTCACACTTTTATCACTCCACGCTTTGTCTTGTCCCTCGACATGCTTTCATCATCGATCTACATGGTTATCAGGTATGCATCTCTATCTACTTTATGTTACCGAGCTTTCCCGCTCACCAACATAAAGTGGGGGCAAATGTAGACACAAAATCACACACTTTGGGTATCTTATTTAGTCTTGATTGCATACTACTATTCATATGATTCCTAAGTAAGAAAAGTACTAATTAACCCATGTCTTTGGCCACCTTTCTTTACTTTTTATTGCTACTTTTGGTCTTACACCCTTACTTGCTCATTTATACTTCTCATTTATCATCCTGAGACACCAACACCCAGGCCAGGATGCCAATGTCGCACACCCTCTCATCCCCTCTGGGCACCCCGAACTCAGTATACTTTGTTCACATCTTTTTGGGTCATTTCTATCCGTTTGAACATCTTATCTTTTTGGTAATCGGCATTTTCGAGTTAATTATGAAATTCAAGAAAAATAATCATATAAATATAAAGTTATGTGATCATAATAAGGGACCAAGTGCTAAACATTAGCTATAACCACCTAAGGTTGCATCTATCAAGCATCTAAGAGCTCCATTACATCCATCTAGCACCATCCAAGGGACACAAGGGCTGGTCATTTTGCATACACTTCATAGGAGGGAAGTCTATCTATTCCATGCACACATCTATTAAATTTCTTTACATCTAGCTTACTTGCTCACTATCAAGTGTGCCACACAAAGAGCCACATAGGGCACGATTCCGCACACACACACATAACTACATTGGGTCTAAGATGTAGTGCATCACTCAGTCATAAGATCACCATTGTGACAGCTGAGGATAGTCTGACCCCTCATTTTTCATCTTTCTTTTTTAGATTTGAGGGTTTTGCAGGTCATTGTTTCATTGCAGGTTTCCAGTGACCTTGCCATCAGCATGCGACCTCATAGCGACCAAAGGCGAACAACGAACAACTTGCGACCACCTAGAGGAGGTTTTCTAAGCATTTCGGAGACATAGGCACCCAAAAATAGGCCTAGGGCACCCACAGCGCCTTGTCCCTCTCCACACGTCCCAATCCAGGCGAAGATCGTCATCTCACACACTTTTCCGAGCTCACGTGCGACGCTTCTCCCTCTTTGTTCATCTGATCAGCACTTCGCACATTCCAGGATTAGTTACAAAACAACTAAGTCATCTTACCTCTTCTTTGCACTTAGGGTTTCATACTTTCTTGCTTAGTTTGCTTGGCTTAATTTATGTACTTAATTGTATATTCATTTACTGTTGTAATAATAATTAGATTAGGCATATTATTCACATTTCAACTTAATCACATAGCTTTAATATCTATGCTCCTTAACATTTGAAACCCTATTTTTACCATGTCATGTCCCTTCCCACCTCTGGTCTTCTTCTTCCATCCATAACAAATTGATTTTCACTTCAACTTCGTTTCCCATATTGAGGGCTTAGTTGTTTGTTGTCCTCGTGTGAAGTCTCTTATTATCAAGTCTCTCCCAAGGTGATGCATATTGAAATGTCACTTTTTAGCGATGCATATTTGAAATTTAAGTTCCTTTTCTTATATGTTTTTGAGCCTCTCATTGTGAAGTAACAAGCAACGAGTCTAATTGCTAACTCATTTTGGATATTTTTAGTTGTATGTATTTTTTATTCAGTCCTCCTTCCTCGTTTTATAATTTTGTACCATGCTTCTCTAAGTAGCACCATCACTCCTCCACACCCTTTGCCAATTTTAGTCCTTTTATTCCAAGCTAATATTTTCGTATACCCTTCAAAATTTGGGACTTCATCGATCGTGTTCACAAGTCTCAATAAGATTGATAATGTCTCTTCCTATGCTTATGAGCCCCAACCCAATATCTCTCCTCCAAGGGTAAGCTTTAGAATTCTATCTTACCATGGCCAAATGCTCTTAGGGGTTGGCGATGGTGGGGTGGAGGGGCGGTTTGAATATAGGCGGGAGCAGGGGCGGAGTGAGAGAGGTTGAATCCCTATTTCTTCGTCATTTGGTGGCTTATTTAGGCTTTTCTATTATGTAACCATGCCTATTTTCCTACATCTTTCATTACCTTCACTTTCTCCCATTCTTTCCTTCTCCCTTTTAGTAGTACAAGGCTTAAGTCCTCATCTAGGTATATTTGTGTACCTCTAAAAAACCTTTCATTCCTTACTATCATGTTTTTGTCTTCCGTGTTTATTATTATAATTATTACATGCCTATCCCTTCCTCCTATTGTTTTCCAATCTTGTTTCTTTGATGAATATGCCATGTCCATTGTAGTTGGTCATCAAGCAAGTCTTTGCTAATTTATTGGTATTTTCATTCTCACCATAGTCCTCCTTCAATCCTTTAATAATGATATTTGTAGCCATGTCTTGCCTATCCTTCTCCTCTTATAATTTGCACCATGACATGCTTTTTTATAAGCATTCTTTGTTGGTTGGTTGGTTGGTTCTTTGATTGTACCCAAGACTTGGTCGCCTAAATTGGATCTCTCAAGTTATTTTCTATTACTTCCACGTTTGCAATTACGGGTTGGTTATCTTTGATTTGCAGTACATCCATTCCTTGAAGACTTTTGGTTTATTTCTTTTTATTTTTTTTCATTTGTTCTAGAACTTATATTAATATGTTTAGATCTTATTGCCCCTTTTCCATGGTCGTGCTTTGTAAGTTGGAACAATAGTTGCATTCAATTCTTTACGTAGACAAATTTTCGATCTTCATCTAAGATTTATCGTTCCTTGCACCACATCAAGTTGCTGATACTGTTTTGATGGTGTCTAAAGGATATCCAGGAGGGGACTAGAGGGCGAGGGTGGTATCATTCATGTATGCTTCGAACATGGCATGCTCAAAAATAAACTTGGTTGAAATTGAAACAACATTGTATAGGGTCAGCTTCACCTTATGTCTAGGAAGGATCTGCTCCAGAGATTATGCTGGTGTTGTTCATGTAATCATTATGATGTCGCCTCAGTCAATTAATCACTGGTTATTCCAATAAATTGCAGCTGCATAGTTCCAATATCTTTCAAAGTCGTTACAGACCATGTCAAACATTCAGACTTTCAGTAAAATCAGGTTGATCATTTGGCAAATATTGGTAACACTATAGATAATGCAGGTACTCATCTCACATGGTATAGAGGGCATATTTATGTAGCTGCATATGACACTGGTATCTCACATAGTAGACAACATATTTGCGTAGTACTTTCGTTTGCATCTAATGTTGTATCTCCTCTTTTATATATAATATATCTTTACCTTCTGTCAAAAATATTTACGTAGCTGCATATGACCTTTTATAGGTGTCCAAGACTTGACTGGTTTTGCCATGCAATATAAATGCCATCTTTAAGATCATAGGAATATCTCAAGTTGAATTTTTTGCAATAGAGGATGTTAATTTATTTCCAAGAACCCAAAACAATCCCACATTCTGACTATGCGTACTTTAAGGATAACAATATCCCTAGCATGTTAAATGAATAAGACTTCCCCTTTTTATAATTGTTTTGTATGGTTATGCGGTTGTAACCGCTAACTAGTTTTGTAACCATCTTTGCATAATAAATACCCGGACACACAACCCATTTGAACAGTGTGTATTCCGGTTTTCTCTTCAATCATTCTTTACACATTTATTCGTTTTATTCTCTCTCCGCAAATTCTAACAGTGGTATCAGAGCGTGGGGCAAGCATAGAGAGGAAGAGAGATATTTTCGTGACAGTCCCATTAGGGCACGTGAAAGAAATCAAAACTTTTTCGTGAAGCTCGAAAACGAATCATAGACTTCCGCATTCATCTTTGTCATTACCAGCGATCTGAAGATAAAATAGAGGCGCAAGGGCATAACGAAGACTGAAGAAAAATCGCGGGTTTTTCATTGACGGATTTCAAAAAAAATAAGAAAAAAAAAATCAATGGCAAATCAAGGGCACGCCATTAGGGCACAAAAATCACGTTGTCACGATGCAAATCGAAAGAATACACTGCACGCTTTTTAACAAAAAAAAAGTCACAAAATACAATCATGAATGCAAATAGTCGATTTTAATGGCACGTTTTTCAAAATTAATGTGATTTTAGACATTTTTAAAATACAGTCGCGATTTGCGCTAATATGCTGCATTTTACAGTCACGAATTGCTAGGGCACAAATATTTTTCAAAGACACAGAAGCAAAAAGACTCCCTGCGCTAGGGCACGGAACTGTGCAACTGGTATTTTATTTTATTTTATTTATTCATTGCCAAAATACGCAGTTGTATTTATTCTATTAAAATGGAAATGCCCATAGAAAAATATTCTGGTCTAAATTTTCATACATGGAGAGTGAAAATACAAATGCAACTTATGAATAAAAATTTGTGGGGCATTGTAAACGGGAAAGAGACAACACCTACCGATGCATCAAAATTGTTAGAATGGCAAAGCAGAGATGATAGAGCGAAAGCTATTATTGGCCTTGCTCTCTCTGACTCTGAACTTCATCATGTAGACCTAGACAAATCATCGAAGGACATTTGGGATACTCTAAATAAATTATTTGGAGCGAAAGCAATCAATGCCAAATTTTCCCTGAAACTTCAGTTATATAGGTTCAAAATGGATGACGGAGTCTCTATGTCAAGCCACATCAATAATCTAAGGTCCTTAATCAGACAACTAGCAGAAGTGAAAGCTGCAATTGAGGACGAAGATGCCAAAGCTATCCTATTAAATAGTCTGTCTTCAAAATATAGCAATGTAGTTTTTACTCTCAGTCAAATTCAATCTCAATCTCTGGATGATATGATAGCAACTCTTCTAGCTGAGGAAAAACGAACTACAGAGGATGCAGAAGGTCATTCCCAGCAAGAAAGTGCATTCTATTCTAGAACCAGAAAATATCATAGAAGATCAGATAAGTCGGAGATTGAATGTCATTATTGTAGGAAAAGAGGTCACACAAAGATGGGATTGTTGTGTTCGAGCCAATGATGTGCTCAAGGGTAAAGTCATATCAAATACAACCAATATAGACATGGTCAAGACCCACCGATGCGTAAGGTAGTGAGGACAAGACGAATACGTGCTATAAAGATGCTCTAAACTTTGAAGGCAAGAAAGGATACAGGGTAGATGAAGCTCGGTATGGATGGTTGTTCAGATAGTTCGGGAGACTGTGGATCTTGGGAATTATACCCTCACGAGGGTCATGAGACAACTTGATGGAGCTTGTGGATGGCTCAGTATGGATGGTTGTCCAATAATTCGGGAGATCTGTGATTCGGGAGTTCGGGGAGGTGGAATCCGGGAACTCGGGAATTCAGCTCGGGAACTACACCTTTACGAAGGTTACGAAGCAGCTTGATGGAGCCCTACCTTATCATAGCATTGCTTTCAAAGTGAAAGTGTTTGAAGATTGCGTAGTTCTGTTTTGTTAGATTGTTTGTTTTTGAGTTATGTAGGGTAAGTCTTAAGAGGGGGTGTAGGAATAAATGAATAAGACTTCCCCTTTTATAATTGTTTTGTATGGTTATGCGGTTGTAACCGCTAACTAGTTTTGTAACCGTCTTTGCATAATAAATACCCGGACACACAACCCATTTGAACAGTGTGTATTCCGGTTTTCTCTTCAATCATTATTTACACATTTATTCGTTTTATTCTCTCTCCGCAAATTCTAACAGCACACAAGGCTAAAGTCCAGGAATTACAGGTACAGTTGGAGACATGTCTGTCATCCGCTGATTTCTGAGCATTTTTTGTTTTTCTTTTTATCCTAATGAGCCCGGCCACTTGGCAATTTCATTATGAGCATAATATGTATTACAGTTGTTCACCAAGTTACTCTTGCTACAGTTGCTTATAGATACAGGCTCTGCCAAGATTTTGTACTCCATAGACAACAATTGGGTTTCTTCCACCCACTAATATAATTTTTCTTTTCAACATAAAGAATATTCCATATATTTTTGCACATTGACCTACACTGTAATTGCAGCAAGAGCCACACTTCTATATTTCTTGTAACATTTTTTTGATTTTATTTTTCGTAGAGATACACACTTGATTCATTGTGCCCCTCCACCTTCGGTGTCCCCTTGCACCAACAAAAAAAAATGATAACAGTGTATATATTACATTAAAGCAAGATTGAATACATGCTATGTAACACTGTGGCCTGCCATGAAAATAAACACAAATAATGTAGATCAAGAGATATATACCAACTGGTTGTTAGCATCTGGCCAAACATTTTTCCGGGTCGAGGGTCCCTAAACCCTAGGTGCCTTTAGCACAATTTATTTTGTTTAGTATATTTGCATATATCACAGTGGTGTAATTTACATCTAGACTCCCCATGTTGCCTGCATGTTGCGAATTTTCTAGCGCCATGCCATACTGTTATGAATAACAGGGCCCCTTAGCTTGATACTTCCGAACGACATGTAGTCAGGTCACAACATTGAAAATTTACAAGCAGCAATCATGAGGGGGAGGCAGTCAAATAACTAGATTTGCATAGGCTTGTTGGAGTGTTTATTATACGAACCCAATGCCAACTGCCATTTTCTGTTTTCCTTAGCTCTCCAAGCTGGCACACATGAAGTTTCGTAAGCAATAGACATGCTCTAGGAAATGAAAAGAAAGTTAAACCCGTTACTCATAATAGAAGAGTTTTTAACTACCCACATTCTGTACTGGATGCATATTCTAGGGTGAGCATTATCTTCAACAAGGAGGACAATTCTTCTCACCACTGGATATGCACTCAGCACAGGTTGAATAACTTAGTCCTCATTATTTGAGAATAATGTGTTAAAATGAAGTGCAATTTTCCTTACCCTGCCATCCCTCAGTATGAACAGAACAGAGTCTTTTGAAAAGGGAAATGGGCGAAGTGGTGCCACCTGTAAACATTGTGCAATCCATCAAATCCTATGAGAAAGGAAATAATTCATCCATTTCAAGTACTCTAGATCGACAAGGGAAATGCCAATTGTATCTTCTGCAATGGACAAAACTTCCAATTACTTTTAAGAAAATATAAACCCATTTCTCACCTTTTCATCACAGTCAATATCGATGAAGTATATATGCTGGGCCCCAGCCGTAGGCCCTGGACCATTATGATGTTTAGTGTCATGCCTGGAATCCTTATTTTGTCCTTTATAATTAGACTGTAACTTTTGTTCTTTGTAAGCAATGTCTCTCAAAGACTCATTAGGAAAAGGACTAATAATTTCTGGTGATGGAAAACCAAACCCTCTCCATCTCCATGTACTGTCATCTATATACCTGTTGTATACTTCGCCATTTGTGCCAATCACAAACAGTTGATTACCATCAAAACTTGGGCCGGGAGCTGTTGAAAGGGTGACATCTTTTTGGGTATTCCATGCACAATCCATTTCCATCCATCCCTTGTATGCCATTGAAACTCTACAAGTCCACCATCTTCTGACCGCATAAATATTGAACCTGACATAGACATGAAAGATGGCCTGACAACTACCCCAGGTAATCTTGATAGCAACAAATGAGGGCTTGATCGTGTTCATGCCACAAATTTGTTACACGATTATACTGGTAGAGACGTCCATCATTTCCTATCACAAACACTACATTGTATCTCAATAATTCCTGATCTACAATGGAAACAACTTGTGTATTATGGGGCTGACCACAGTCTTGCCACACAAATTTTCTCAAGGCAACCTGCAAAAACAAGATTTTAAGAGCTAAATTTGATTTATTTATGAAACATTATAACTTAATCAAATAAAATGACAATTTCAAAGTTTAGTAAAAAAACCAAATGTCTTTCAGCCAAAATAGACTTACAGTGAATTGAAGAAGGTTTCCATTTTTGTCAATGAAAAAAGTGCATCATCAGCTGTAACTTTACGGTCCTGGCCATGAATACCATCCCATGGTGGCCCTACTACCACTTGTCTTCCTCCTTCCATGGCACTGCAATTGACCCATACTAATCCACTAGCATTCCTCTCACGAATGAATAGATTACCATAATTGTCAACTACAAATAGACTACCATTGTATACTCCTAATATGCCACGGACAATTGATGAATGATCGTGCTTCAACCAAAGCCATAGGTTTTCATTGAAGAGGTGTTCAAAGATTATCCCGTCATCTGTCACCAAGAAAAAGGATCTATCTGGTTGCATTGTGCGAATTCGGAAAAGGGTGTCAGTATTGTTAATGGGTTCATATGTATCATTGGTTTCAGAATATAAATCATGCCTATGCATCTTTTGAACGGTAGAACGACCCTGAAAAGCTCTTCCTTTTTTTCTTCTGATTGTTGATGAGATTCCAGAATTAGTCATTTGATCTTGACCTTGTGCATCCTTGAGTCCTTCAACACAATTCCAGGGCCCTTGAGACTCTGTGCAATATCCTGCATTCCCACCTTCACTTTCAGGTGCATCTATTACCGACCATTCATAACTAGCTAGTGCCTTTCTTCGAAGCACAGTATGTGGAGATGGGCCAACACCTTCCCCACCAAGGCCTGACAGATAAAGCTCCCCAAGTCGACCATCATCCAATGGAAAAATAATCCTGCCAGTCTGAAGCAACACTGCTGGAATAGATCTTGCAACTTTAGCCTCAAATGGTTGTCTATGGTCTATCCACTTTGATGGTACCACATTTCTCTTTGCTGCACCTGTCTTTTTATAAAAGCAGGATATATGAGAAAATAAGGAGCATTCTTGCAAACAAACTACCAGATTTGATAGATAGTACTCGAATGTAAAAACAAATGAAACATGAAACATACATTGACATATGAAAAGATAGGTTAAAGTGATCTGATTTTTCATATTCCTCATATTTTTGAGGAATTTTTGGCCTGTGTTGATTGCATAGACAAATACAATTCTAGAAATGAAAGAACATTTAGCACCTATAAATACACAATTTTGTTCTTGTTCAGGAATAAAATATTGCTTTGATTTGACATTTGTAACAAAAATAAGCATAATATATTATGTATTACTTGTATTATGTGCCAAATCTGTTTGTGTCAACATTGAGAGACTCAGCATCCTTTAATGAATGCTAGTTATAGCCCTGGTTTGGAGTGAGAAACATTAAACACCAAGAATCAAAGGCAGTATTATCATTGAAGAAAATACTATTCAGCAACATCCCACCAAAAGCATTTTAGGTGCCTCTTCAACAAGGTCCATGTCTACTTCATGAATCATGATTAGCTAGTCATCAAAAGTCATAGTCTAACCTAGTGGTCCCATGGGGCTGCCGCTCCTAAAAAAATTCAGCGGGTGCTGCAGAGATTTTCCAGGGATGTTTAGCATATTTATGGTCCCATGGTATTTTTAATTATCTCAAGAAAAATTATCTCCCTCCAAAATTATTCCCGGCAATGAGTGTTTTATGAGCTTGCAATTGCCATCTGGCAAAAAAACTATTATGCGGGTGAGGGAAATTTGTAGCCCCCCTTTTTACCACCCGCATAACTATCCTCCCTAAAAATCAGGGGCTGCAATTTTTCAGGAGCAGATTCATTTCTATCCTGTAGCAGATTTTGGAAATTCTCATGAGACCCGCTGCAGAGTGAAGTGTGGGGCAGCAGCCCCCTCCATGGGACCCATCCCTAACAATATGATTACGTACATAAACACTTCCAATAGGGTATACATTTAATGAATTATTAATTTTATAAACATGTTTACCTTGAGCCCAATTTCCAATATAAATACTGAAGACATTTTCTAAAATGTCCCTGTTAGATCATAGCCCACAGAGAAATCAATTTCCAAATGTATGTAATAAGAAATGTTATTATGTAAATCAAACTTCACACATTGTAATTATATGGTTGTCCATAATTGTGCCAAAATGAACTGGCATAAATCAACTAGGTCCACCATATAAAAAAATAGTCATTTTTTAAACCATCATTGTTTCTTGCATGTATGTATGCCACACCAATTATTCTTTTTTTTTGTCTATATTTGTTGTCACATTTCAAATTTCACAAACGCTTTACAGGAAAATGACCCTAGAGAGAGTGAGTCATATTTTTAACATTCGCAACCATTCCATTTTTCAACCTGCTCCCATTTTGTTTGAAAATATCTTCTTGCTCCATGCTGTACCCTCATTCTCCTTAAAGATTTTACACTTCCACTGTCCATGATGATAAGCAAACCTCTTTTGGAAAAAACTGTTCAATTTTATGAAATCAAGATTGGACACATCTTTTTCTAGAAAGGGGTTTTCTTGTCATTCTTCTTGTTGCTCAACACAAGAAACAATTTTAAATTGCAAAGCTTTCAGCCCTAAACCTAGGCGTACATGAAATTCTTTCAATTAATTTGATTCTTGGCCTATAGACTATGGTGCATGCAACTAAAAAGACCTAGACCTTTTCCTGTTTATCCTCTTCACCTCAAATGCAAGCTGGTAATCAACTCATTAGGCATCAATTAAATGTCTTAAGAGATTTTGTTCTACTATTTTGACGTGTTGCCAGAAAATATTGATTCATTTAAATTATGTAACGTTCAAGTTTCAACACATCAATTTGGCTATACAATTCTGTTTACCATCACAATGCTACATATTGTAATATGTATCAAACAATGTCCATGTTGAATATATAGAGTATGTCATAAGATTTCGTTCATTTTGTGCTCTATAATATGCTTTAAATTTGACTGCCAATCCTTGATAAAGCACAAGCCATCAAATTTTTTTTAAGATGCTTTGGCAATGCATTTTAATTTTAGTTTAAAATGAAGAAAACTACAGGATGTGATATTACACCAAAAGAATTTGAACAAAGTCCAATGCATTACAATAGAATTCCTATAACAGTCTCACTGTGATCAATTCTAAATACGCAAGAGATGCAATGCAAACCAAACCAAACACATTGAAATTTATGTTATATAGCATTCAAAAAGATCTTTTAAATGGTAACAATCAATTCCATGTACCTTTTTTTCCCCACTGGTGCCTTCTTAAAGCCTGCAGTGGATAACATCACTTACACAAACTGAAAGGTTCATGACTTGTGTACACAACAATATGATGAAGAGCAAGACGTTCTTCATGGACCCACCCATAGGATTCTTCCTTGACTATGTTGTCATTGAATCTATCAATTTTTCTGTGAGCAATCCTTGTGAACACAGAAAAATGGTGAAGAGCAAGGAGTTTCTCCACTGGTCTATCCGTAGGACTTTTCCTCTACTACTGGCAATTAAATTTTACAACTTATGCATGTACCCATTCCTTGACTAGCATTTCATCGGGGCTGAAATGAATTCATCCCATCTCATCACAGGGGATTGGTTTATAGCTTGTTTCTGTTGCTTGGCTAAAAGTATCAGAAACAAACAGAGAACTTCACTAACCAAAAACTTCTGTGGGGATATTCGCAAATAATGGTTCAAAAAATTCAACATTTCTCATTTTCTATATGTTCTTACAAAAAGAGAGAACTTATGTCTTTTATGTGTTCTTACAAAAATGAGAGAACTTATGTTCTTACAACTACTACTTGCAATTAAATTTTACAACTTATGTATGTATCCATTCCTTGACTAGCATTTCATCGGGGTTGAAATGAATGCATTTTGTCTCATCATAGGGTATTGGTTTATACTATATAACATGTTTCTGTTGCTTGGCTAAAAGTATCAGAAACACACAGAAAACTTCACTAACAAAAAAAGAGAGAACTTCTGTTCTTACAAAAAGAGAGAACTTATGTTTTTATATTTCTTACAAAAAAGAGAGAACTTAATGTTCTTCCAACTAGTACTCGCAATTAAATTTTACAACTTACGTATGTAGCCATTCCTTGACTAGCATTTCGTTGGGGTTGAAATGAATGCATTACATCTCATCACAGGGGATTGGTTTATAGATTGTTTCTGTTGCTTGGCTAAAAGTATCAGAAACAAACATAGAACTTCACTAACAGACCCAAAAAAATCAGTTGGGATATTCGCAAATAATGGTTCAAAAAATTCAACATTTTTCATTTTTTATATGTTCTTACAAAAAAAAGAGAATATACCTGAAAGTTTTGGAAGTTGGTACTCATATGCCGATCCTATTGTAGTCGTCAGAAATAATGAGAATATCTTTGTTCCAAATGTTTCATTCACCAAAATAGGCCCCAAGGCACTAAAAGAAAGACCTTTTGGACTTGCATGTATTAACCACTTCCATTTTCTTTGATACAACTGCCTTTCCAGCAGAAAGCCATCCTACAGATCCAAAGGAACCATAATCAGTACTTGCCAGTATTGGTAACACAATTTTGAACTACAATAAACGCAAGCACAATAAATATATCATTTTTGCAACTACAAATGAAGTAGATAATATCCGTTAGTTTTATGCACCCATTTATTTTTATTAATTCTGTGTGCTAAACATTGTTGGCAAATAAGATGAACTCTTCTTGTTTGCTAATGAGTTCTAGTACAAATCAATAAAACTAATAAGGATCATCAACCCAGGTTTTAGGTTTCATTGGTAATATATCTTTTTGTTTCAAAGACTACTGAGAGGATATGGTGAAACCTTAAGGTTTACATGCAAACAAAAATTGATTTATAGGATCGCTTGGCAGTTCCTGTGACCCAAGCAAAGGAAAGAAAATAGTTTTAACAACTGAAAACAGCAAGGGGAAACATCACATTCTGAGAATTCAATTGGTGGTGCAATGTATGGAATTCAAGGAAAAGTGGTCAGGGATCAAAATGATTTTAGGCTTGAGAAGTCTAGTAATTAAACTGACCGAAGGTCTTTAGAGTACCATAAGCCAAAAACGTAATCTAGAGCAAGAAAACAGTCAGAAAAATTACCTTACTCAAGATAAAAAGTGATTGTGAACTCGATCCAACCAAACCATGCAAGGTGCAGCCTCTAGATGGTGCCAAAGAAATGTTTTCTGACATTGATTTACCCCAGATATGTTTCTTCCATGATGGCTTTGAATTCTTGTCATATTCATATAGTTCTCCAATCGTACTGTATAATTACAGTCAATTATGTTAAGCTCCATTATCCAAAACAGTGAATAAAGAAGAAAATCTTGCTAATATCTTGCTCTCTTAATTTTCCACTTGCAAGACATGTACAGAAGAAAATTTTCTTTTAACTACTCTTAGACTAATTGAAAAAGTAAATATTAGACAATGGCTACTATTTTAGAACTCTAATAAAAAATAATACTTGCATTTTGATTTTAGTAGAAGAAAAAAGGGTGGAATCACAAACACTTAACACGCATCCCACATGTCACCATCACCTTTGCAGGAAGTGATTTTGGTATTTTGTTACAAATTATGGTTTTATTAAGTTGGAAAATCACATGCTTCTCTGCAACAAGTATACAAGAAAAAGCCACCACATATAGGCTAGGATCAATGAAGTTTCACTTAATGCAGTTCAAATTACTGCAAAATCGTCTCAAAGAAAACAACTAAGTCACAGTTCCAAAATGACATGTTATAGTATTACAAGCAAAATATCAACATGAGGCTCCCAGGACCTAGAGCTATGCTAACAGGAGGAGAATTGCAACAATCATTAGAAGCCAAGGAAACTGCTGTTTTTTTCCTTCAAATTCGGCATTTCTGAGATGTTAGATCCTGTCAGGAGAAAAAGAGACATGAACAAGGCTTGCATCCAGCACTTTTGTTTGACACAGTTCTGCTTCTCTATCCAGTTCTTTCTTTCATCCAGGTATAATTTCTTCATCAGAATTTTATTGGGCAAATCAGAATTTTATTGGACAGATTTGCCTGCTTTGAGTCAAAGTTTAAACTTCAAGAATAGTAGAAGGTAATACTGATAAGCTCTAGTATCAAATTATTCTCTTCTATAAGTCCTATTAGGCAACATTCATTTATAGTTTTATCAGAAGGGGATTTTTTTAATTGATTATGTATAGAAAATCACTGATATGATTATGAAATGGCTCATTAGTGAGATGGGAGTCCCAATCATTTATTGGGTACAGAACTTCAGCATATATGAGCCCCCTCTTAATTTTGGATCCTTACGGTTAGATTCCACTATCATAGTAGAAATTCGGAAAGTGTCCAAAAGCCATCATGTATGGGCATCGTCTCCAATTGGTGATCACCTGTCATAACGTACTTCCAATGATAAAATTGATATATTCTCATTGTTATATTAATAATGTTGAAATGTCACGTATCTAACTCTTAATTTAATGTTTTCGGTCATGAGATACCCGTCGCGAGGTATAAAACTGTTACTTTGTCTTCATGGCCATGCTCATATTCTACGTGATATTCTTCACTAGAAAACTTATTATATTTGCTGATTTCATCCTCATTTTTCACACAAAAATAACTTTCTGTTAATTGGGATTCATATTGATTTCCTTTTGGAAATCTATTATTTTTGCTGAAATATTATGTTCGACAGTTCGCCTTCACAATTTATACCTATAAATGATATTGTACAGTAACACCTCTCCCTCATTAACTCTGTTTAGAATATATGTATTACAACTGTCACATTATTTAGGAGACTATATCTTGATATAATTAGTACATATGATTTTAAATTTTGTTTTGCACTCATTATATGTTTATTTATATGGTGTGTGCCTATGGGATCTGATAGAGTATAAGTTCATGAAGATAGTTGTGCCTCTCTATTCATTACTGATTGTGTTGAACTTGGACTTGGGATATACAACATCTTGGCTAGGTTTCCTGGGTTAGTGGTGGTGGTTGGTGATGGAGGAAGTGTGGAAGAGAAAGTGCTAAGTTTATTCATCACTCAATCTCTTGGTCTCCAATGTCACCTGAATGAGGCAACTAAGAGAAGGAGATCTATTCATCTCTATAGGGTCGACAGAAGCTTGTGGATTATTAGACTCTTGGACACAAGGATAAAGGACAAGACAACAACATTGCCTATGCTAGCACCTGCACACAAAGTGCACAATGTCAGTAATTAAGACAGCTGAAGACCATGACCAAACCATGCCCAAAGATGGATGCCATGTGATGTTCATAACCAATAAGCTATCACAAATTTGAGACTCCAACCTACATGGTGTCGCTGTCTAGCCTGGAAACAATTATATAATGACATTTGATTCAAAAGTTGTCCCTTACATATGTTCAACCGACATAGACAATTTGCAGGCATCTTAGTGACAATATCTCAGGTGAAAATAGGAGGGTTTATAGGTGCATCAAATCAATTTCTCATACACATATGTCTACAGTCGATTTACAGACCCTAGCAATCTCAGGGACAAGTTGCACAGATACACAATGGGATATGAATATCATCATATAGTGATTTAGAAATGACCAAGCAAGCTTGTATAGCTCGATTTGACATGCATTCTGGGGTGTGATTCCATTCCACCCACTTTTTGTACAATTAGAGCTGTATTTTTGTGTATTGTTAATATAAGTGCGCTTTTCAATTTAAAAAATAAACAACCACAGGGATGATAATTAAATGCTGCTAAACAAATAATTCATATCAAAGTTCCCATGGGTGATTTATAAGCATCGTTCCAATGAAGACTTACAAAAATCTATCCCATTGAGATGGTTTTTAAGCACTTCCCTTTGGAGAGGATTAATAGATGTTTGAAATGGAATCCAACTACATACAACATGTTTTATGACAATACATTTAACAGAGTCAACTACCACTAATCTAGTCAAAATTGTTTTATTTGTCACAACAATCAGAACAACTTTGAATCCCTGGCCATAGCAAACACGACAGTCAAAACAGTAATCAGTGATACAATTGCCTATTTTTCATGTGAATATGGTACCTAATAAACATCAATAATTGGCAGCAACACTCAAATAGGTATCAATAATCAATTACAGTCACAACAGTCATACTCGGTCACCCATTGGTGAAAATGGCAGAGAAACTGAAGCACAGTCAAGGCCTGGTCAATTCATTGATCTGGCTATCACTTGAGCTGATGTCAGCACTTGGTTAACAGTCTCATCCTTGACTTCTGTCCCTATCTCTTCAATGGCCAACAGAGAGAAAGTGAACTTGATTGTGGCATTAATGAGGTTCATCTAATGCTAGCTGTATATGTTGAAACGTGAAAGCCATTTATTAGGGCTGGCTATATATGTTGAAACTTGAAAGCCATTTATTAGGGCTGCTAGGGCACATGTCAGGCTAGTTAGTTGTGCAAGGGTATGAAATGTTGTCATAATGACCAGTAGAGAGACAAATGCCATGGTTATTCTTAACCTTAAAAAGTTTTTTTAATAAGAAATGCATTTTATATTTACATAAATGAGCAACATTATATTAGATGAGCATCAGGATTACAAGCTAAATTTCTCCCTGTAAAATCAAGGAAGCAAGCACTTGAGCTCGAGGCCCTATGGGAAAGGAATTGGTATCTATACAGAACCGCTTGAAATTGGCCTTAACAAAAAAATCTGAATCTTGATTAAAAATTCTCAACTTCCCTAAGTTGGGGGAAGCATCCTCCTGAAAATTGCTTTACATATTTCCTTCCACAAGAAGAAAATATCAGATAACCAAATTCTCTGCCATAGATTTATACAGTTGTGCATGATCATCCTCGAATCCCCTAGGAGAGGGAGAGGCAGTAAATAGGAGATTAAATTCAGCCTGTAACCATGCTCAAAAGTCCTCGCTTCAGAACATCTTCAAAATACATGAGGAACTGAATCCTCCTCTCCCAATAAGATGCAAGATGAATCTGAAATACCAACTTTGTATAACATTAATTTGACTGCCAATCCTTGACAAAGCACAAGCCATCAATTTTTTTAAGACGGTTTGGCAATGCATTTTAATTTGTGAATGTGATGATGATGCCATAATAAGATAATAGATAGTAATGATGAAGTCATCAAGTTCTCTTTGGTCTAATTGCTATAATTTGTAGTATCCGTAGTCTCAGGTTGTGCTCTGGTACTTTGAATATGCAGTATTATTTCTTTTACATAAGGATGACCTACACAAGGCAGCAAACAGACTCCTCTTGGAAGAGTCATCATCCTCGATGAGCCTAGTTTCTAAACTTTAAGAAGGATAATTTGCTTGACCCTTTTTTTTTTTTAACCTATTTTATAGTGGGCGATGTTCAATACTAAAGTCTTAATGGGTTCCTAAATCCTACAAGCTGTGCTTCCAAAGGTTTCCCTCGAATATAGGCTCTCATTTTTCTTACAGTTTTCTTCAATATTCCACGCTTCAAAACAATTTTGGTATTGAGTACAAGGTTAGACACTTCATCAGTAACATAAGGGATAAATTTGGAAACTTTTGTTGGTTTATCCATTACTATCATAACTTAGTTATTATGTTTGAAGGCTCGCATAGTTGTCTTTCTTCATATTCTTGCCTAGTATAAATACTTTTCAGCATCTTTATAAGTTTTACTGATAACTACATGACAAGCATAAGGGTTATCATTGAGTAGGTACTCCTATCATATTTTAATACAGAGCATCATTTTCTAGCCTATATCTAGGGCAACATCGTTCTTCTTTCAAAATGTTGAGGATACCCTAACATTCATGATTGTTTGTGTTATCTCTGTTATCTTTATTTTTTAATGGAGTGACAACCAAACTCACAAGTTCTTGAGCTACACAAATACAGTACATCCTTTGGCTAAGCTGAGAAAAGGTATAAGGGTTAACTCTTCTGCCAAATCCCAGCAGGGTCTTGCCACCGGCCTCATTTCTTATTCCCTTATGCAACATACATGCCTGAGCATCAATGCATTCAACAAGACTGGAACCCCCATAGGCTCTATATAAGCTAGTTACCTTCACCAACAAACCACAACCACTTTGACTAATTTCTTTTAGGCAACCTCAGCCTATTTATTTAAGTTTAGTCTACATGAATGCCCGGCTACTACTACTTTCCTGGTTTATAGATGGGTTTGGTTTGAATATTGAAGATTAAGGATTGTCTATTTTGTTCATCATTGGTGAATCTCCTTTTGCAGAAAATGGAGTAGATGTTTACAATGTATATTTCAAGCTTTTGTTTCCATCTTTTTATTTTTGTACTATTTTCAATAACACTTGAATAAAAATTCTGGTACTGTGTCCATATTTTTGTTTGTGTACTATTTTCAATAGCACTTGATAACAGATTCTGGTATTTATGCTTCTAGCATCATCTATTTATCTACCTTCATAGGATATTACTTTACGTTGTGGGGGAAGAACTACAAATGGCTCGGTTTTGTATGATGTATAAATGGTTATTTGGGTCAGATAAGATCAATATAGGGCCTTCTACTAACATCTTACTAAGGAAATACTATTCCCTTCAAAACAAAAACAAGATAGATATTCTTAACGACTAATTGTGACAATTCCTGCTTCTCACACTTCAATGGTCAACCCATCAAATGTTGATGCCAATTGTGGTTATTCTTTTTTTTATTAATGTCAAGCAAAATATTGAGGAAAACAGTCTTTCCATGCTAGGGATTAACGTGATATATCTAATTAGATCCAGTTAACTAACCAATGGAGGGGTAAATTATATTTCAAATCATCTTTTTAATGTACAATTTGCGTGATTTGATTGTTAAATATCCAACCAAATCCAAAATTACTCGGTTTCTTCGAGAGAAAAAAATCTGATATGTATCTATGACATGAAAATCTTGACAAAAAAGATAAAATTAAATAACTGTATAGGCCACTCAATTTCGTAGTGCCATTGTACTCATCCAGAGTGTATTTTACTCAAAATGTCATAGGACTTATTTGCAACTCAAAATAGAATTTTGTTTGTTCCAAGTCAAACTACAGATCAAGCCACTTAGATCAAGCAATTCATGCTTTGGACTAGAATTGAGCAAGCTATGACCAGTAGAATTTTACATAAACACTCATCCCTACTATTTGTTTTACCGTGCCTCCTATAGAAGTGAGCATTCTCCTGACATTACAAGTCTGTTAAGAACATTTAAAAATAAAACAATGACTCATATTTTATGAGTATTACTGAGATTGGTGACCTCCTAGGAAGTCCCAAGGCATCACCCCTGTGAACACCACCTAGATGCAATGAGTGCCAAGTTGACACATCCATGCTGATGAGAGATGGATTCTTGTGAACACTAATAGTGACTCGTGAAATATGAGTCAATGTCGATTGACTCAAAATTACGCAATTGAATCCCAAAAAAATCCTCACACAATTTGATCCATTGTGGAAACACCACTTATCTAAATGAATGAGCTACGAAGCTCCATAGTGAATGCTTCATCAGGCACAACATTTGCTGAAGGTTTTGCAAATGTGGTAGCAAGCTAAGCAGGTTTGATTGTGGGGAGAACTCCATATTTAAACACAGTTCAACCCGAGTAGTATCTTGGGTTGGGTGACATCCCAAGATGTCTAGGGGATTCACCCTTGTGACTTTATGAGCATCACGTAGATGTAATGAGTGTCAGTGGACCATTCATGCTAAGCGGATTTGGCTGCAGGAAAACTCCATATTTAAGTGCACTTGAACCTAAGTAGTACTGAGATAGGCGACCTCCCAAGAAATCCTAGTGCTTCACCCATGTGAGCATCGCCGAGTTGCAAATGAGTGCCAAGAGGACCATTCATGCTCCTAAGAGATGGGTCCTTGTGAACCGATACACGCAAAATAGAGGTCGATGTAGATTGACTCGAAATTACATAGTTGAATCCCGAAAAATCATCACACAATTTGATCCAGCAGGAAACTCCATATTTAAGTGTGCTTGAGCTTGTGAAGTACTAGGATGGGTGAGCTCCCGAGAAGTCCCGGTGCTTGACCCCAAAGAGCATCACCTAGATGCACTGAGTGCCAAGTGGACCATTCATGTCCTTGAGAGATGGGTCCTTGTGGGCCGCTACTCATGTAGATTGACTCCAAACTATGCAATTGAACTCTAAAAAATCATCACACAATTTGATCCACTACAGAAACACCACATTTATAAATGGTCTCTAGTACAATTTACCTCCCTACGAAGGTAAATCTTTGGGGTTTGAAGTGTCCTTATGTATGACACTATGCCTTAGACCAAGTCACCATCTATATTGCAATGAAATTTCAGTGTTGTCACAACAGTGACTGTAGACCAAAACTATGCAAAGAAGATGCGTGATATCAGACGTTTTTAATAATATTCTTCATCCTTCCTGCTCATTGATTAAGCCAATAATGTAGATGGGGTACTGGCAAAAGGCTAGTGGTAGCCCACCTTTGCTAAGTTTAAAATATGAAGGGATTTTAGTTCTATCCTTGATTGGGAATTCAGGATAACATTTGAACAAAATATAAATGTAAGTGTCCATTTCTCATAGAATTATATGTACTAATTCATGTTTTGTAAGACTTTCAACATGTTATTTTGTCCTGGAAAAGTTAGACAGGGTTTACAGCTTAGCAGAAAGACCTCCCAAGGCTTCTGCTTTAATAATGAAACTTAACATCTATTGCCATTGTCTCAAATCAAGGGCATTGTATTGATGATATTTATCTTACGTTGGAATTGAAGCCATTTCCTTGCAAGTTAAAATATAGACGACAAGGTTTCAAAGTATAAGATCGCTGACTCAAACAAACAGGACAGAACATGTCTGAGGTCTATGATGAACAGGGCCATTATCTGTAGAAAAACCTCAAGGAAAAGCCGGAAAGGGAATACAATATTCAGATTTACATCCCTCGAGAGCTTAAAATTGTTGAGATACTTGAACCTGTGTGCTTTCAAGTAAGATTTAAGGAATGGTAATTGATGACATGATTTCTAGTCAAAAGTAGAACCAACAAAACAGAAAAGAAAATTGTGGGATTTCCAAGCACGTGTAGGCCTATCATTGCTGTAGATTTAAGTCTACTTCTTTGATTATCTAATTATAAGTTGACTAGAAGAAAATGATCTCTAGTCCACAGTCAGGTGAACTTGAGTTTGTCACATACCATTAGCCATTTTTAAGGCATAAGGCAGTTATGCAGTTAAGGCATAAGGCATAACTGCCAAGTTTAACAAGTTACTGAATCACGTTATCACTTCTCAACATGATATGACCTGCAAGATTTTGTAGCCTTCATGACGTGGAATCTTAAGAGCACTTCATTTTTATAAGTTCAGTCCATTATTCAAAGGTTGGTCTCAATATGTTTTAGCGACTCTAGGGTAAAGCTCTACTTTCTGACAGTATCCGAACCATAGGTACATAGGTATCTTTCTCCTTGAAGTGGTTTCCCTCAGGCATTAGTCTTTGTGATGGTCTTCTAGACCTGTTATGATTATTCATCTTTAATCTTTCAGTCCGATCTAGCCCAATGGAAGCAACAAGTGTCCTGCAACTTCAACTAGCATCAATCGAGATAGCACAAAACTAGCTAAGCATCATAATTCTTCTAGTCCTGTAGTGTGATTAAAAATGCTAGACTTAAAGAACCTATACAGTTTTAATATCAGAAACAATTACTTTAAAAGTAAGACAGTAGATAGAATTTTTGTTTTTCATCCAGTTTCAATGCTTCATTTTAAACAACAGTACAAGATAGAAAGAGTATATTAGTATCCAAAAATTCTTTGTTAATATCCAAAAATGACCAAAACCATAATGGGACTGCAAGGTACAAGTAAAAACATTAATTTATGAGTATGTGTTGTAGCAAGAGAGTCTGCAGGACCATCAAACACAAAATGGTCATTAATACAGAGGTTAATTCACAAATGTAAATCCAAAAGTCCTAAAAACTAAGAAGATAATATAATAAACTGCACTCTAAGATTCAAAAAACCATTGCAGAAGGTACAAGAGACTCACTAGCCATAAGTATCTTCTGTAGCAAGAGAGTCTTTTAGGCCTTTTGAAGAGTACAGAGCTTGCAGGTCCTGTCTTGTTCAGAGATGTGATAATCTGATCCACATAATCTGTTAAACATGGCTGTTATTCGTTATGCCTTTTAATGGCTAAAATGGTATGTGACATACTCAAGTTCACCTGACTATGAACTTGATGCTTGGCTAGTCTCCTGATATCTCTATTGATGCTAGTTGAAGTTGCAGGAAACTTAGTTGCCTCCACTAGGTTATATCAGACTGAATGATTAAAGGATGAACCATTCTAACAGGTCTAGAAGACTATCTTGCTACAACAGATACTCATGGACAGTGATCCTCTTGAACCCTCTGCAACAGTTTGTCGATGCTTGAAGTGTGTTTTATTGTAATTTCTTATTAATTTTTAGTTTTAAGAACTTTCAGTTTACCTTTATGGGCAACCTACCTATTTTTTTTGCTTGTTGTCTCTATTCTATTTTTCAGGGGAGTAGTTATAGATATACCTTTGCTGGTTGTATCTTAATTGGCTGTACTCTACAATCCCATTAATCGACTTTCGTCGTTTTTTGAATATTAATATACTTCCTTACTCCTACTGTTGTTTACAATGAAGTGTTGAACTTGGATGAAAAGCAAAAAAATAGCACTTTTGGCCTTTTGGTAAATGTCTCTAAAAATACAACCACATAGGTTCTTTCAGTCTGGCATTTTGAGTCATACTACTAAGTTCATCATCAGGGAATGATCCCTATCCTATGCTTTAGGAGGATAGTGTGATCTCAATTTCTAAAAATATGCTGTGAGACTTCCACCAACACGAGTTGGCTAATAATCCAATGTTTATTATTCCTTTTTACCACTGTTTATTTTCTTAAATAATTAATTGCTAAGGTAGGTTAATATCTTGATTTACTAATTACTAAACAATGACTAAATTATCAATGTATTAGTGTAATTATCAATTAATCAGTTGATTAGATAGTTTCCAAATTAATTGTCTTTGTAAATCTTTTAATCAATACAAAGGCACTACTTAATGAAAAAGATGGAAGAACGAAACAGACAGCAGGGAGGGAGGGAGAAGAATTTAAACCTAAGGAAGTGCTCAATATTTTTCTCGACTTGTGTAATAGAGGTTTGCATGTTTGATTAAGCTTCCATCCATAATCCTTATTTACATTGATGGGGTGTTTCTCTGTTTCCACAGCTTCTTTAATTCTCCTATTTGTGAAGTGACTTCCTAAGGCTAGAAGTTTAGTGTTCCTAATACAGATAGAGTGTTTAATTTAATCCTCATACCCAATCAAAGCTGACTTTCGGACCCTACCACGTTTAATATCTGCATCGTGTTCCTTAATTCTAGTTTGGAGAGAATGGCATATTTCTCCAATCTAGTTTCTGCTGCAGGAGCATGGGTTCAGGGGATCTTTTGGATTCCTATGTTTGTTTCTAGGGCTGTTTTAAGGTTTAAAACAGGTTTTAATGCCATTTCTTCTAAGCATCCCAGCTAACTTATCTGATGTGCCTTGAATATATGGCAGGAAGGCAGTCTTGTCCTGTTCATTATTGCTCGTTTTTCCTGCAGGGACCACTTTTGCCCTGTTTACTTTGTAAAAAACAGAATGGAAACCTTCACTAAACTACCAATACAATCATAGCTATATTCATCATGGGAAGGATCAAGGCTCAATCCATATAAAAGCAGATTGGTTTGGGATAAACTGTTTTGAAAAAGGCAACCTACCATACCTCACAGTAAATATTACCTCTGGTCTCAAGGTACCAGCATCAGCAATAGCTGCAACATCCCCACCACGAGGACGACCATGGTTTATCCACCTAGTAAAAATACTTAAGTTAGAAATTTCAAAAAGACAATTATGTGGTTGATATATGGCATCAACAATATAACATCAATGTACAGATAAATCTTCCAACTTTTGAACAAAGGAAAACATGAAAAAGAAAACAAATTTTCAATATATACAACATAGGATGATTCCTTCAAATTTTGGTTCAAAATCAAAAGGTGAATCTCATTACCTATTTTCAAAAGTACAAAATAAATTAGTGAATCCAGTGGAGTAATCTATATAAGGGCCATTCTGCATAAACTGTATAGTCTGAATAAGTCATAGTAAGACAAATTTAATACTAGCTGCTTCTAATGCCCTTAAAAGTAGCACATATTTCAGTCAATTTAATTTTAACTTGCAGAATTTTGAACAACAAAGAGTGGTTTTTGAGATAGAGCTTATGCTGATTCAACATTGAGTTGAAGAAACGCAATGGGTTCTTGAATAAGTTTGTGTTATTTTACGCTTTTAATAGACAATGAGGTATTTGTAAAAATAATCAGGACCCTATGATTATCCTATCTCTCTACAGTCAACCAATTGCCTATCTGTTATATACTCCTACACCCTGCATAAGCTGGGCCATCTATATATATATAGGATGGGTGCAGCACCTACTGGCCAAATGCCATACTCTATATGTGACATGATTGGTGTAGTGATGCTGCTGTCTACCCTCTATACCATGTGACATGATTGGCATGCGAATCGCCGCCTGCCGACCCCCTACCCATATCATATGTCAGTTAAAGATTATCACAATGTATACTTTCTTAACAGTGAGTGTGGAACATAGTATTTATGGCCTTTTCAGTGTATTATTAATAATTAAAAGATATAATATTTTACCATGGAAATTGCAAATTCAACCATCCAAACTTAAACACGAGGAATTTTCACCTTTTATCAAAAATAAGATAATTACTATTAGGTACAAGGCAATTATAAATCCGGCATTCCTGGAGTAGTAAATGTCTATAATTAATTTACTACTGGTAAAGCGTATCAAACTTCAAATATTATATGTTGAGCAAAAGATAGATCAGTTATAAATAAACTTAAGAGCACTGAATTTTTTGTAAAAACTTATTCAAAAAATGCTTAGTGACGAAGCCAAACTTCTCTCACAAGTGCTTGTGTATGATCCAAATCACACCACTATAATTGATTATAAAATAGAAATCATTATGGACATTGACGATGGGGATGGTAAGAAGATTGATAGAAATGTGGAGCGGGAACCAAGCTTTCTTGTGGGTTGCACTCATAGCACTTCTGCAGGCTTGAACTTAAAGCGACTTGCACCCTTCCCTTTGATCTGTTGCTGCTTTTGGAATTTGAATATGGGTAATCAGAAATTGAATATGGGCAAAAACCCTCCACCCCCAAAATTGTGAGCGAAACAGAAGACTCCAGTTGAAAACCATGTGAATGCAAACAATCATCTAATTGTGCCTAAACCTCCTGCACCCTGCTGGAAGAAGGGAATGCATCCATTATAAGAAACAAGGAGGTGCACTAAGCAACTGACGAATTCCTTGGCCCCAGCCATAGGTGCCCTGAACCTTGCAACAGACTGGTTGAATGTCATGATGGAAGAAAAGAAACTTCTTCCAAGAGTTTCTCCATTGTGGTAATGTCTGATGAGGAGGTGGCTGGTACCAAACAATGCAAGAAGATGGAGGGAGTAGAATCATGGATGGTGGGACTCTTTGAAAAAATTATAGGCTGATGTTCAAAATCTTTGGGAGCTTGTTAAGAACTAGGAGCAGTGTGTCCTTTATTTGGAGAAGCGGGATGACTTGTAGGGTCTGGTAATACAGGACCCAAGGAAGGAATTTTCAGAATTGAACGAGGTGATTGATTGTGTGTAGGTCTCTGTTCCACAGATTTTTCAATGACTGGTAGATAGCATGGAGCATGGAGGAGATTCCTCAAGAATGACATTCAATTTCAAAAAATGTCTTGATGAGAATTTTGTCATGAAAACTTATTTGGCCTGTGAGAACCTTTATTTGAATGGGGTATGTGAGCAGGGGTGCCACCATGTGGTTCCTCTTAAACAGGAAACGTTGAGTACCAATCTAGGCACTCCCTCTGGTAGCCCAGGGTCTTGCAATGATGCTGTTATTAATGTTGAGCATAATCCAGTTCAGGGTCGATATTTCATGAATGTTTGTTCTGCCATTTTCAAGACCGGTTTCACATGAATGTAATGGTAGTCAAGACGTATGGGTACCTCTATTTTACTGTTACTGTCAGCTGTGAACCTGCAGGTTACCGCTACAGCTTGCAACATTATCACTGTTATACTTTAAATTTCATGACAGATAGCCACTATGTTAAAGTGTTTTATGGTTTTAGACTTAGAGTTATGCCAGTTAGTGTGGCTACTAGGGAAAAATATTTTGGACCCTGTAATGATATGGAATGAATCTAGATTAGGCCATAATGTAGATTATGATATGTAATATGATAATATCTCCTTTGAGGTAATATATTAGCCTTCCTTTATTCTATGTTCAAGTTAAAACATTACTGTGGCTTCAAATGAGTTGGTCAAATGGAGACACATTTTGGATAACCATGTTGATGGCTGCGAAACAAATCAAAGCCTTTTTTATAGACAGACTTTCTAAATCCTATCATACGATAGTGTTAACCTTTATTTTGGATATGCTTCATTGGTTAAATTTGGACAATTTAATGATAGGGCATTGGCAAATCTTTTCTCTCGGGCTTTAGTAATTGTCAGTTTTAATGGTGGTCTGTAAGAAAAAAATCAACTGCAGAGATTCATCACACAAGAATGCCCACTTGCACCCTAATTGTATGTCCTAGCAGATGTTGCACATGGATACCTTTTGGAAGATGCTTACCATTCGGAGTGAAATTAAAGACTTCCTCTTCCAAACTGTAATCAACTTCTCAACGTGCATTTTGCAGATGAGTTTACCCTAACCCTGGAACTCACTCTGGAGTTGTTGGAAGGAACAATTCAATCTTTAAGCTTTGAGGAAGCAATTAGCTATAGGACAAAAAAATCATTATTATTAGGCATTCAACAGTTCCAGACTAGTAAAACTGTCATTTGAAGATTACTCAAACTAGTTGGATTTATACAAATAGATAGCTTCTCCTAGGTATTCCAGTTGGAATGAACTTTTTCCCGTCTGACCAGTGGACATGCACTACATAAGTTTAAGAAGAAAATACTGAATTGCTTTGTTGAACACCTTCTCCTGACATGGAAATTGACAGTTGTTGACCGGATGTTACCATCAAGACATTTTTAAACAGCTTTCCTTTCCTCTCCGGTATAGTGTTTAACAAATTGGATTCAGTGTTAAGTAGGTCCTATGAGAATAACAGGCAGTACAAGAGGACTATGCCTACCATCTTAAGAGGTATGTACCTTGGCCAAAGTTAAAGAAGTCCTTGGTATTACTGACAACAAAGGACAAAGGAAAATACTAGCTACAAAGTGGATAGTGTGAGCAACTAATGCTAATGCCATTTGGAAAATTTTAGTGAGACACAGGATCAATACAACCTCACACGCAGTAGGTATTACAAGAACCATCAGCCTTTGTGGAGTACTCGGCAGAGCAAGTTTTTCAAGATTGATGAACCAGTGATTCTCTAGAGAATCTAGCAACCAAGACAACTTGTTTCCCCAATTACTTTACAAATTTAAAGTCCATTGTCACGCTTGAGACACGTCTACAAGACCCATCTGGACATTTTACCACTCCTAAAGGACAATTGAGCAACATCTCTAAATTAGTTAGGAAGCACTTTTCACAAAAACAATATTTTCAATGTAAGGACCTATGTAATAAAGAGAAAACAACTTAGAAAATTAGAGGACACCAAATCATGTCCAAAGGTTGATAGGAGCTGGTAAACCTATTGACCTGGACCTCTCAAGAACTATTCCTTAAGAGTGTCTCTGTAAAATTCAAATGGAGATTCCAGCCACTGTTTGGAGAGAACGGAAATAAAGTGATGAGAAGCATTCTATTGTTAATGCATTAAAATATATATGTGACAATGTTAGGCATGCATTTCCGATGTCTTCATGATTGAATAAGAAGTGAGGGACTCAAGACCATGAAGAATAATGGCAGTCTCATAGTTATATGGAAGAACAAAACTGCCTTCAAAAGTATCGGAAATGTATCGATTTCATAGATCCTACTTATGTCACATTGTAATGTCCCCAATTCCATGAGCAGTTATATTTTGGTCGGGGAGGGTTTAATGGCCTAAATTTCTTCATTGGGGTCACTTTATGGGCCAAGGCGCATAGGAAGGGAAAAAGCAACTTTAAGTTATTTTTAATTGGGCCCTCTTTATGAAAAAGTGCGCCTTGGGGGTTTTAGGGTTTCTTTGACATGGAAAAGGTTATAAAAGGAGAAGAGGGGTGAAAGGATAGTCATTCATGCATACACTTATTCTCTTTTCATGTGCAACTGCTTGTTTGCAACTATTTAGCTTGTGGAGTAAGATCCCACGGGAACCCTAGCTTCGGTGGTGAAAGATCCAACCCTAGCTAGCAGGGCATTCTTCGGTAGTGAAAGATCTACCCTAGCTTGTCATTTGGAGTGGATTTCAGGGCTGTTTTACAGAGGTATTTTCAGGATTTACAGAATTAGGGTTTGAGGGTTTTTGAGAGTTTTTGTGGAGATTTTCAGCTGGTTTTCGAATCAGACCTATGGCAGCCATAGAGGAAGGATTCGGCATCATCTACAGAGGGTTTCACAAGGGTTTTGGCCATTTACCAAAGGGGCGAAACTTGTTTGGAAATTGCAGCCCTAATTTCTAGGGTTTCCAGTTGGCCGTTTTCAGATCTGAAGGTTGAAAAGTTATCTTCTATATTTATATATGTTATTTCCCGAGTTTCATCATCTTTGCACTTGTATTCGGAAAGATATTAATTTTTGAAGTTTTCCGGCTATTTTAGGCACACTGTAAATTTTTGGCAGCATTATATTGACTGAAAAATTCCAAAAATATTTCCCTTGTGTTCTTTATATTATTATCTAGTTCCATTTAAAATTTCAAGTGTTTTGAACGGATATTGTGAGAGTTATTCATATTTTACTGTTCGCTGCCCTAGCTGTAATTTTCTGCATAAAAATCAGATTTAGCATTTGCTGCAAATTTCTGTATTTTGTCCATTTTGTTGTAAGATCCCAGCAAGGGATATTTCACTCATGTCAGTGAGACAAAGGAATGTTACATACCTTTTGGCAATGAAAAACAGCTAGAACCTTTTCACAGTGGATTCAAGAAGAATATAATTATCTTTTTGTGGTTCCCTTGCACTGGAAAGGGGTACTTGGAGATATCTTGGAGATACGGGATCTTGGAAAAGAAATATAACAAACTGTTTGACGATTTGAACAAATCATATGACCATCCTATTAAGATAAATAGAGTTCTTACTAAATGGTCTGTTTACAATTCCCCACATAAGGTGAAGAGCCGTTTCAACATAAACAGATGGTGCCTGGTTCTAATAAATGCATGTAGATAAAAACTCCTCCATAAAGAAATCAGAAAAGCTGATCAAAACGAAATGATTCACTGATTATAGCTTTGAAATACAATATCTTACCTAACAGGTTGCAATTCCAAGAGCTCCAAAAGTGATCCATCTACAGTAGAAAAGTACAATGAGCTGAACAGAAAACAAACAGAAGATGCACACAGTTAGATAATTATATTACAGACTTGTCAAAATTGCAGTACGAGTTTTCAGACTATAATCTCTTCTTATTTTCATAATATAATTCCAAGGATTTTTATGTTGTTTCCTAAAGATCATTTTCTCATTTAATCTCATCATTCCTCCATTTGCAACTAATCACCCATTATCAAATCCCTTGCATGGGAAACACAATATATGCAGAAGAAGCTTACTTCCCATCTACCGATGGAAACCCGGATCGCAAACGCATGCTCATACTTGAGTCTTCATCTGAAGTGTCTATACTTATCATTGATGGGAATGATGGTCCGCATTCCACCCACAAAGGCTGTGTGTTGGCATCTATTGTTAGCTGCAAAACCAAATTAAACAGAGTACAGATTGGAATTGGAAGTACATAATCATAACTATTGATAACTTTATTTACTAATAAAAAGGAATGTTGCTAGAAAGGCCTTAATACTATCACGGCATAGTACTCAAATCAAGAAGAACAAAAGTTATTCATTCTTTGGATAGGGAAAGCCAACAAAGCTCTGCTAATTTAACTACACTTAATAGGATGGAGCAGTATAAGACATACAGAAGAACAAAAAAGTACTGAAGAAATAATCCCCTGCCATTCATTTCCCTGAACTTGTGTCATCTTTCACAAAAGGAGATGAAAACACAATTAACTTCTTATAGGTAATGTTCATCCCTGTGTAAGGTAACTTCCATTATAAAGCGTATCAAGCTGTCTTTGTTCTTGACATTTAATCTTGCAGTTTCTCTTGGGTTTGGAGTCATTGGCAACTGATCATCAAGATTTCAATGAGCTTACATTAGAACTGAAATACATTTCCCTGTGTTCAGGTATATAAGTTTTGAGTCTTCATCTACGAGGATTAATTTGTGTCTGTTAACTTCCAGAAAATGTCCAAAAAAGCATTATATATGCCATTGCATGAATGACTGTTTAGCTGAGGAAGCATAAAACAATAAGTGATTGTAGATACGGAGGCAGGAGAATCAAGCAACATTTACATTGTAAACTTCCCCCAACATGAAGAAGAGTTCAAAATTTTAGCATTAAAGCAGGTAGTTCCATTGAAAGAAGCTCATGGAACTAGTTACAGATACCATAGTCGCATTTTTTCCGTTCAGGGAATATTTGAAGCTCATGATCAATCTGGATCTCCCTCTAAATTCAAAAGAGTCTTGGCGCAGTAGCTGGATCCACTGAAACAATTTTGTAAAGCAGTAGAGCAATATATAAGCATAGACCTGTCCAAGTTCTCCAAGGTGATGGGATTTGAAGTTTGCAGTTTCAGTATGGCAACCTTGATTCATTGTCCATGCCATGTTAATGAATGTAATGGGTCCTTTGGCCATCGAAAGGCCCAACGGATCGTAAACTGCCACCGCCATCAATTACCAAACCCACTTCCTAGAGAATCAAAGCTTTTAATTTCATCTCCTACCCTTTTCAATCTTCTATAATGTTTCACGTTGCAATTATATTTGGATATGGAACCAGAAAAAAATGAGCGAAAAAAGAAAATTCAATATTAAATCCAGAACAGGATGAAATTCATAAGAAAAGATCTGTATGGGTTCTCAACCAAAAGACCAAACCTAAGTCTTCAGCAAGGACCCATTTTCCTTTTATTTATTCAGAGTGGTTTTGACCATCTCCACAGATGCAGAATTCGATATATGAAGGGTCTGCAGCCCACTACCTCCTTTTGTTTGTTTGGGGAATATTACTCTTTGCAATAAAATCAACAAAATGTTTATCTGAGTTAGTTGAATGTGTTTCAGAGAGGGAAAATCTCTTTTTCTAGACATGAATCAAAATCTGTTACTTGATAACTTAACCCACCTCAGGCATGCCTATTTTTTTATATAAGATTAAATGAATAATCACCACTCAGAAAGAGCTACAGACACGTCTAAAGATCAAATTGGTTGTAAACATCTTAATTATTCACCTGGTACAAGTTTCCAGCTTCAGACAAGACAGCAAATGTATTGTTGACTGCAAAAACAGAAGTAGCATATCCTGCAGATGGTTGCAGGTCATGAGGAGCAATCACCCAATTCATCCCATTCCAAAACCTCTCATAAATTGATCCACTCTCTCCTGTGATCCAAACTGATGCCTCTGACATGACTGTGAGTGACATCCTCCTCCGAACAGCAAGAGGAGGACCCAATTCCTCTTCAGTTAATAAATTAACCCAATCATCTGAAACCACACCAGATTGTTGCTCCTCACTAGAAATTGGATTATGGTTATGTGGGTGTCTATTGTTTTCATTGTCCTGATTGAGGTCTTGAATGCTTCCAATTTTAGAGCAGCTTCCATTGTTGCAGCTCAATAAATCAAAGGGCATTTCCAACTGCTTCCATTTATTGGAACGGGTGTCATAAGCCCAAAATCTGTCTGTGAGCTGCACAAACTCCTCTTCTTCTGGTGGGTATGGGCACTGCATGGATTGAGACAGAGAAAAAAAACCGTTAATTCTAGTAATCCAATTGCAATGACCCATATCAGCCTGTGGGTGTGACTGAAACATGAGTATCCCATCTGTCATAACATCCAAGTGGACAAAATGGCAATGGCTTGAAGTGGGTTAATCTCAATCCATCCTGGAAGATTATATCTATTTCTGTCTAAGAATTATGGTTTCTGTACTGTTGTGAGCTCAGTCATTCATCTGTGGGGAAGCTTTCATCAGGATCATTGTTGTGGGCAGCGCGGATTCTCAGAGAATCTAGACGGGTGATTATAATAATGGTTACAGGCTTCAATAAAGAAAGCCCACCCCTCATTTGAATAATGACTGGTGTGGGGCATTAAATTAGAGGCTACACTTGCCCACATCAAAAGCTAGGGACTCGATGATGTGTACCTGTGTGTTGGTCATTCCAACTTCCTGGGTATTATTTTTCAAAGGTCTTCTTTGGTGGGTGTGTGACTCGCATGGTTTTGGGGGCGGGCATATGTCCAACGGGGAATTTAACATTTTCTGCACAGAGAAGGTGGTCACATGGAATATTAACCGTTTTTAATTTGGACTTCTCTGTACTCTGCATATTCCAATTTGGTTCTTCTATTCATTTCAATAATTTTTCCATTCAAAGGTCCAAATTTCATCGCTAAATGATCGTTTTGAGAGAAAAAAAAAAATGGAAGGTTTGAATTCACATTTTGGGAAAAATGTGACTAGTATGACGTTTTGGATTACACTTTTTAGTTGATTATATGAGTTGTTGAAAGTTTAAAAATTTTAATTATTAAAAAGAAAGGATAAATCATTACTTGGTAAATCTAACACTATGGTAATGGCTCTACCAACCCTTAACCAGGAAAAAAATAAAACAATTGTTGATGTAAGTTAATGTTATGGGAAACATTTATTAATTGTAAAAGTTGCATTATGTTCTGGTGTATTTTTTCATGGAAGTTAGGTAGTGTAATGGTGTGAGCTGTTCATTTTATTCTTGTTATTAAATTTGACATTTATTTGATTGTTACGGGATAATTCATCTTTAAATTTGATATATATTTAAAATATTTTTTTATTTTATTTTTAGAAATTAATTAGTAATATCTTGACATATGGTAATGTTTTGGCCTTTTTTTTTAAAATCGAATAGTGAAAAATATAAGATAAGAACCTTGAAATCGATACTTACTTGCATATTCAAATAGATACATTTATTACACTATACATTTTTTTTTAATCTGTGTATAGTTATATTATATTAGCATAGGTATCTTAAATACAACTATCCAAAATATGCCAAGAGATATTAATCTTGAGGCACCTATATTAATTTTTTCACATAGGTTAGATAAGACTTCTCAAGATTGTTATTTCTCACATATTTAAGATATCAATGCTAGTTTTAAGATATTTGTGTGTTTGTTTTTAGTGGCTTTTTAAAATGTATCTCTTCCTTCCATTTTGTATTTAGATTTTGGTGTTTTCCTAAAATCGTAATCATCATCTAGGGTCCTCTTAATTATGTATGTGCGGTCATGGCTCCCATAATTATGGATGTCCAATTATGGAATTTTGAGTTTCTTTGTTTCCGCGAAGTTTTTAGGTCCACCTTTATTGATTTCCTTATTATAAGTCAACTTCTATATCAATAAAATCATAATTAAAATTTAAGAAGCTTATAAATACACGCGTATTTATACATTTAAGCCATACAAATCATCAAGAGTGTAGAGAGTTTCATTGTGGATGTACCAAATTATTTAATTTGAATGTTTAAAGCATGAGCAAATTTAAAGAATTTTTTTCTCCGAAAAACATTCATTCTAGCATGAAAATTCATTTAGAGTAGACACTTCCATTGCACTAGATTGCTTAGGTGAAGTATTTAATTATACATGGTGAGTTGTCTTCAATATTTTACATCATTCATACTTTGCTACTAGAGTAGAGTCCGACTTTGAATCGAGATACATGACTATACCAAGGTCTTAATATATATCAATGAAGTTTTAATCTTATCCGGGGTAGCATAACCTACAAAACAAATCCTTTCTAAAAACCCTAGTTAAATTATAAATTTTGTACAACTATTTTCAAATTTAAGCAAAATAAATTAATCTTCTTAAACATTCACTTATTAATACTTCTATCAAAGTAATTTAACAATCAAATCTGATTTTTGTGTGATTAGATTGAATTGCATGTTTATTGATAAATTTGTATTATATTGTTGAGGTAAAACCACGTTCCTATAAAACAATAATATAAAGTTCAATTTTAAGAAGAATTTGGTGAGAGGTCGTGAATCAAGGTAGATTACAACTATAATGCATATTTTCCAAGAGTATATAAAACATAGAATACTAGATTAGATTCCCACCACATTGTGTTAGCATTTAAAGTATATGGCATAAAAGGACCATCATACTCTATTCCATAAAAAACTTTCATAACTAGTTTACTAAATTAGTATCTTGATAAATGATTCTTAGAATTGGATAGGTTCATTATTATAACTTAATTTTTCTGTTCACTACGATATTTTGAAGGTTGCCTCTCACTTTTTACGTCAATATTTTTATTATTTTAGATTTTTCCTTTGTTAATGCAAAAGCTCGTTGTGATGCATTTTGTGGTGGTATTTTTTCGAATTTTTTTGGGAAAAATAATATTCTTGGATGTTAAGGTATATTTTGTGTCAACATAAATAGAAGAAGTTTAAAAACAAGTGTATTTAGATAAATGTAGCATTGAAATTTGACAATTAATTATTTGATAATGTTAATATTTTTTAACTTTTAATTATGGCTTGTATATTTATTCCGACCTTGATTGCTATATCTTTAGTCTTATTGTAAGACTTGTTCTTAGGTGCACTCCTCGGTCACTCATAGAACATCTTATATTGGTGTAAAGCGCTTTCTCATGGTGATTTGTATGTACGAACTTTCCAATATTGCACATTCTTCATGGACCAAGTCGCCAAACATGGATCAACCACCAAATAACTTGGTTTGAAATTAATGGTTTTGTTCCAACACTTATAATGGTCAATTTTTCAATAAATGATATTTTTATGGGTCATTTCTTTCCTCGTGGGTTGACCTTTATGCGAAATTATACCTAGTCATAACCCTATATAAGCAAGGCAAACACACTCATTTACTCTCCCGACACTCATGAAGCACTCCACAAGTTCAAATCACTCAAAAGACAATCTAAACTCTCTTAAATGTCCCTAAAGCAACAACACACATTAGGAGCAACTCCTACACAAGGTTGAATCACTCCAAACTAGGTTATAGAGTCAAACTTCCTAAGCCAAAGAGCACCAAAACCAAGTCGAGCATTAAGAAAACAAACCATTACAAACATTATCAAGTGATAGAATTGTCAAATATAGTTGCATTCATACATATGTTGACACAAAAATTGGTTGAAATTTGATTTTTATACCTTGTGACTAAAAATTGGAGTTTCAAAACTTTTCATGATCAACGGGCATTTTTAAGTGCCCTTATGGTTTTAAACTCATTAAAAAATTTCCCCTTCTTGGTGTGCATGTGTACAAGCTGGCTCTAAAAACTTGGAAGATTTTGGGGTGGTTTTAGATCTCAGATGTTCAAACCCTCATTTTCTTTCAATCGGTAAGTCGTCACATTTTATTAATTAGATCAGGGACACTTGTCACCAAATTGTTCTCTCAAGCCTCCATGTGGCGGTCGCTTTGTTTTTTCACTTTGGGAATTAATCTCATATTCACTGTGGGAAGAATCGAGCTCGAGCTTATAAGCTAAGTGACCACATTTTTAAGTGGAGCGAAGACTTTACATCTCACTTTTATGCCCAAGTTTAAAAAGTGGCTAAGATATGGAAGGGCTAAGTGAAAGATTACGAAGAAGACACATGGCGCGAGTCTCTCTCAAGTTTTGGTCCTAAGAAGATAGGAAAAGCAACTAAGGATAATTGTTCCTAAGAACCCTGAGAAGATCCAAAGGGTGAGAACATGAAAACACATCATTAGTCCGGGTGGAACAATGGCATAGTCTGTGATTGAATACATGGATAAATGGTTCGAGCACGAGAATTGAGAAGGCCCGGGAGCATGGAAAGTTGTGATTGGTCCACGTGGACCAATGATGGCATTATGTGGTCCTGAAGGTTGGGTTTAAACCTAAAATTGATGAATGCATGGAGATCCGGATCTTGAGATCTCGAGGGCGTAAGGAGAGGTTTGAGATCCCAAATTGGACCCCCAAAGATGTAATTGGTCCACGTGGACCAATCACGAGTCATTAAAACTCCCGAGAAGTTGAGACATGAAGATAAAGGTAAATTTTGTGAACCCGTGAATTCGAAATCCCAAAACTCATAGGATGTGGACATGTGGTTTCAACTTGTGTGGAAATCATTCAATAGAGTCACCAATGAGAATGAAACACATGACAGGGGGTGGCTTTGAGGTTAAATTTGTGACCTCGTGGTTGTTAACTATGTTAAACAACCGAGAAATTTCAAATGGTCATAAATTTTGACTAGGAGCTCAAAATCACATAAAGCTAGTACTTTAGTTGGAAATCTTAGGATGAGGGATACACATTGGAAAAAAATTTGGGGAAAATTGGTGATATATTTGTAAAATATTTTGTGGCAGAAGTTTTGATAGAATTTTCCCACCTTTTCCGTTATTTGTCAATTCACTTCTCCAAATTGATCATGTGTGGGGCCTCCCTTGTGCTTCTTAAGAGTGTTGTGATTCTTAACAAGTGTGAATGTGGACTTGAGATCTTCAATTGAATGCCAATTAGTTCTATGTGTCATTTTATCAATGGTGAAGCTATTAATCAATTTGTGCACGCTTGTTCCTCTCTTCTCATTGGTTCTCAAGCTCTAAGGTTCCCTCCAATTCCATTATGGAATGTTATCTTAACTATATAAATAGATGAAGCATGCCCTTCATGTGATCATCTTTTAGCCTTTCACTCGTGTTTGGGTCTCTAATCTCTTTTGGTGGTCTACTCGGTAGGTGTTCATTTTTGTTATGTTTTAGGTGTTAGAGTTAAGATTAGCAATAATTAGTTCACAAACATTGTAATGAAGGTTTGAAAGAGTAGCCACATATGTTTTTTTTGAGCCATAAATGAGATAGCAGACTTAGATGGAAGCTATCATTTGGGTTAGGAGTGTATTCACTCGAATTATTGTAATTTCTATTGGTGATTAGGTGTAGAGGTCGGATGTGACTAAATCCAACACCTTTCGGTGGTGGATGGGACAAGATACCATAGAGATGGCGTTGAATTTAAAGGATGTACATGTGATTTTAGGGTTACCTATTGAAGGAATATGCATGTATTGTGATCTTATTTCAAATGTTGTAGAGTAGAGAGCCTTAACCATATGGGATACTAGGAGCGGGACATACGATGAGAGTATGTTATGTGTCCAACTCAGCATAGTGTAGAATGTATGGATTTTGGATATCCAGAAATTGGTGATGGAGATTTTTGTGGCACGGATAGTGTTCCACAAAGCAAATGGAGCCATCCTATTTTTCTTGATTGCAATATGTAGAGATATTGTGGATCATGGGGTTTTATTCATCTAGGGAACCACCATATGGGTACAGTTGGTGCACAATTTGTACATGGTAAGGAGGAGATTTTGGAGGGTCATAGGACCTATCATATTATTGACTACATTGATATATGAGATTTTACCAATGTACAAGACGATGATAGGGACACCATTGGAAGTAACGACGATGCCTCGAGAGTGTTTTAGTGGGTACAAGGGCCGACAGTGAGATCACTTAGAGCATTCCAACTACTAACACAGGTGGGTCCAATAATGTTATATGGAATCATTACATAAGGGAATGTGGATCAGTGGTACAATTGGCCTAAAGTAGAGTATTTGGATGTCATCACCGAGGTGATAGGGCACTATGTCTATTGGGTGGAGACCCGTAGGTGAGTAGGGTCCCAAAGAAATTTGGGTAACCAACACCCATGATGATACCACCATTTCCACCTTACCAGCGTTGTTGTCATGCGAGAGAAACTATAGGAGTAGAGGTGAGGGTACCACCATTACGACCCCATAGGATATGGGTAGCTAGCCCACATGGTCGAGGAAACAAAGGCATGGTAAGGATGCTCGGGGCCTACCATAGATCATATTCGTGGGTGGTTCGGGGGAGGGATCCGGTCGAGGATCCACTAATATAGTCCATAGGTCGGGGATGCAAGCGAGAGCTGGTCCTAACACCATAGGAGGAGTAACATTGCATCCCACACCATGGCTCAAGCAACATAAGATGTGATGGTTGGGAGGAGGCTACTTGACGTTGATTAGGGTTCAGATGGTCATTCATCTAATACATAGGCCCAGACCACAGTGTAGAGGGGACATGATATTGGTGCCCCGAGAAAGGTGCCACATTACGTAGGAGTCTAACCTCATCATGGTGATGAGGAGGATGAGGTATTAGGCATGTGTAAAGATGGTGAGACCCTCGTGGAGAGGCTTGGTTAGCTAGTATGCATGTCATGATGTTATTTAGATGATTTTTTAGAAATGGGTTTTGCACCTTGTTGATATTGTGAGTAATATGTGTCATTTTTGGTTTCACTGAGTGGACGGTGAAGGAGTGGCACTCCTTGATAGAGAGTGCCCACCATGAGATCCTGGATCTTGTGTTGGATGTCCAGGATACTATAGTGATGGTGAATCCAAAGCATCGTTAGTTAGGGATTCAATGAGCTCATTTCATCTTGTTATAGAGGCATCCTGCATACAACTATGATGATATAGAATGCACATATGTTAAAATCCACCAACAATATATACGTGATATTGTAGAGTTTATTGCGGGTAGGAAGCCTGGTTTAGGAGTGGGCAACCCATTGATTAATTCCCGAGATCCATGGAGCAAATTAATTCATTAAAGATACTAAAGCGACCCCATCGACCCAAAGTATCCAAAGACCCCCACAAGGGTGAGCATGCTTGAGCCATTTTGTAGATGGCCCAAAACATCTCAGAGAGGTTTTGTATGATTTTGTCGATGTATAAAACTGATTCGATATATATATATATATATATATATATAATATATATATATATATATATATATATATATATATATGATTGTGATTATTTGGATGTTTGATGTTTGTTGGATATATGTGTGTTGGTTATCATTTTCCTACTTTCTACATGTATGTATGTGATGATACCCATTGTATTTAGGAATAATTATAATGTGATTAGATAGGTAAATCTAATGGGAAGGGGATCGGTAGGATATCCCAACCCACACAATGTAAATAATCTAATAGGTGAGGCTAGGCAATACATCCAATGGTGGGATGTCAAGGCACAATTAGGTCTATAAATCCAAGAAATGCCATAAGCCTAAGCAATGATGCACATAATACCACAAATATCCAAATAAGAAAGACCGGGGAAAATTAAAGCCAAAAAGGTGGAATCGAGACCGAGGTGTTCCACTAGTAGGAGAAACCAAGGCATACATGATGATAAATCCGAGTAGAGTGAACATCCCAAGCAAGGATGTGAGCAGATATTTGAGATAGTGTGTAAAAACCAAGGGGGTCAAGAGCCTAAGCGAAGGAAAAAGGTAGTGTGTAAAAACCCAATTGGGGGCAAGATCCCAAGCGATGACAAGGGTTCAGTCAAATGAGGAAAATAAGATATAATCAAGGTATTGTGGATAACTAGCCACGAGGGGAAAAATATCATAATGTATTGGCGATGATATCATCAAATTAATTCAAGATGTTACTTCTAGACGAGCCGTGAGCTCCTCATGGCATGTTGTGTAATAGTGACTTGCCATGAAATTTAGATCTTGTGGCAAATAAGGTGTCATATATCTAATCCTCCATTCGGGTGAGAATATCATGCCACACAACATCCATAGTGGGACGAGGATTAGGGAAGGTGGTGGTCCATAAGTAGGTTGTGGTCTAGTCTAGTCGATCGAGGAGAAGGTTGTTGAATTGAGAGGAATCAACCCCATACTTTCGATTATGAGAATAGGTTTCGAGAACGGGATTTGCTTTGCATGAAAAACTTGACATTCGGTGTCAATATGCATGTAATACCCATGATGAGAGAAAAATAAAGGAGATGAAGCGGAAGGTTGTGTAGCCTTTTAGTTTGGTTTTGTTTGACATCGATTCAAGGTTCTTCATGTGGCGTCGATAGGCTCTACAATCATAAATATCATGCCCTAGAGCATCCACCATGCCATGTATAATATGGATCATTCATAGAGGACTGAGGATCCATAAGGGAAAGAGGTATCATAGGATATAAAGGGCTAGTGAGATTATCAAAGGTTGTCGGCGATGAATGGCGTAAGATGATGGTGCCGATGAGCAACATGTCACTCAGTCATTGAGGCACAATAGATAGGATCATCACCCATGAGATCATCGGCTTCATAGTCAAAACCGACGACATGATCACCCACTTATAAGGGAAAATGGGTTGGCTAAGTTGATGGTAGTATGTGGAGGTGTAGCCGGTGGAGCAATTTGAGGCTCAAGACATACCGGTGGGGGAAGAAGTAGAAACTATACTCGAATATTCGTCTTGTATGAGGATGAAGTTCATGTCCTGAGTGAATTTGGTGTGAAGGGTCTCTTGGTAATGCAAGACTTACATATCACAAATCTGGGCATAGATGGCTAGGTGAGGGTTGTCTAAAGTGTAACCATCATCATAATCTAACATGGAGGCATCCACCACACAAGAGTTGAATATGGTCTCAATTCAAACCACATGCTCTAGTGGGGGATGCGGTATACATGAGATAACTCCGGAATCAAGGATCCTTCTAAGAGAGGCATAAGGAAGGATGTAATTGGGATATAATAAGTTCAGGAAGATCAGAAGAGTTGATTTTAAGCATGACCTCATTGGGCTCATCATCATTTGATTCCAAGAGATTGGGAGTCGTGTGCCCAACCAATTCGGGATGACCAACATTTTTGTGAAGAGTATCTATAGGATAGTTAAACACGATATTCTTGAAAGGTGATAGGCAATAATTCGTCAATTTTTGGGAGCTTATATCTCTTATTTTGTTGGAGTGTATCATAGTTCCAAGTATTAGTGTCCCCTTGAATCTTATAAATATCTCCTCGTAGGTTTAACTTCAAAATTGACACCACGGAAGAAGCAATGATGCACATACGATGAGTCCAAGGATGCCCTAGGAGAATATTATAAGATAGAGGAAAATTAAAGACCATGAATTTGATGTGGACAATATTAAGGGGGACGATGATGGGTAACCAAATACATCCCATAGGAGGAATTTTTCGGTGATCATATCCTTGACAAGTGGTTCATGTAGATTTTAGGTTATCGATAGAATAACTAAGAGCCTTAATGAAGTCTAATGAGGCTACACACATGCATGTTTCTTCATCAATGAGCACATGCTTGACCATAGTGTGATTGATATGAACTAAAATGAAGAGTAGCAGATCATCTTTGCGAGAGAAAGAGTTCATCCGAGATCATAGAATAAATAGGAAAACAAATGCAAGAGTGAGCATTCGTGGTGATATTGGTATGAATGGAGAGCTCCTCACATTACCAATGGATGCTTCCTCTAAGCCATGTAATGCTAGATTCTACCCAAGAGATGGAGGAAAGGGAATGTTCATATCGAACAACGTTGTCATGAGATGCTCACGATGGTGAGGTGACATATGCATGAGTTCTAATAAGGGAACTTGGCTAGGAAGTTGGGATAGTGCTTCAAGAGGATCCCACTTGTCACGATTGGGTATGCAGTAGGCTAAGAGTGTTGGCAATCCTTAGAAATAGAGCTAGAAGAAGTAGGAGTGACTAAGGAAACCTTTGAAATTGTTTTTCACCCGGTTTTACGTCATTGGCCTTGCAAGTTTGATTTGCATAGGGGTTGATGGTGTCTATGGCCAGAGTAACATGATTCGGATGCCATCGGCCCAGGTGAAGAATTTCCACATGGGTTAATGGCATCTTTGAGAGGAGGCATATTTTTGCTTTAGGAAGCTTGGTTTTGAGGTATAGAGGGATATATGACCATGTGAGTCCAAGGTTGGAATGTTACAGGATATTTTGGTTCTACATAAGTTATGACATGTTTTACATCATTAATTGCAATTGTATTTTTAGGAGGATAATTTGTGTCAACTACATTAGTTGTAGCATTTTCTTTCTTCTTAGACATTTCAGAAATATTTTGATTGGTCATGGGATTAGAGAATATCTATAGCTTCCCATTAGCTTGGTTGATAACTTGATGATGATCCTTTTGTTGAGCCACATCCCGAGCTTTGATTGCTTCGGTCAAATGCTCTCAAGTGATGACATCATATTCGAATTGGGGACCTAAGAAGAAGTTGATGATAGTCATTCGTAGTGCATGACATTTTTTTGGGAGTGACGCCAATTATCATGCCACCAAGAAAACTTAATTTCATCTCACTAATGAGGAATAGGTCGATAAGTATCCAAGATTACATGGTAAACAACTTAGGAAAGCAACGTTTAAATCTTCCTTACTCAATGGTTGATGATAGTTAGGTTGAATATTATTGTTATTACATTGTTTCTCAATGTTAAGAACAATCCTATTTGAAGAAGCGCCAGAGGAAGAGTATCGGAGACTTCGTCTTTTGTTGCATTCTTGTTCTTAGAACGTTATAGGATTTTGACTTGCTTATTAGTTTGTGACTTAGGAGGAGCTTTCTTGAATTTCCTCATGAGATAATCTTGGCTTATAGCTTGTTCAAAGGATTCTTCTAGGGAAGTGGGAGAAAAGGACCTCACCTTGTACTGAAGCTGAGGTTCAATAGCTTGTGAGAAAAGTTAGAAGAGGCTATCATGTCTTCCTTGGCATATATGTATGCTAACAACATTGATAGAGGATTATTGAATAATTTGAGGTGTGATAGGACCCTATAGAAGTCCTAGCATGCATGTTTGGAAAGTAAACTTCATGCCTTTGCCCATATATAGAATGTCTCACTTGATAATTGTATTGTTCTTACCAAGTTTTCTTCTTACATCGATGCTTTAAAATAATATGAGGGATTTTTGTAACGTGTGAGGGTAAGGTGGAATGTTCTTTAGGCCTAGTCTAGGTACTTGAATACCCTATTTCATCAAATCCCCTAATTCTCTTCCCCTGTCACAATGAAACCCTAAGCTAGGGTTGTGAATCACATTCATAACAACTTACTTCAAGAAGGTTTGACATCTCCTATTAGGTCTCCATCGGTATGTCCATATCATAATGTTAATATTTATTTAATAATCTAAATATACATCCAATTATGATATTATCCCAAATATATATATTTAAAGAACCTCATTCCCAAACTTATTTATTTTTAGGGTGAAACATTGGATTGTAACATCTTGAGTAGTTAAGAATTGATTTTCAACCTTATTAAATTTGACTTGCATGTAACCATCACATGGAAATTTCAACCTTATATTTAATGTTCATTTGATCGTCACCATAAAAGCCTTTGTTTTTCCTTGGAGAAGTCAATCAAAAATCCTATTATCTTGGACACATGATGGAGTTTGGAGCCAATTTTATCTTATCTAATATTTTTTAAAAATATGATATAATGTTAGAGCTAGATTGATGTCATTTGTCATCACTTAGTAAATAAATCACAAACTTTCTAATCAATGTAGTTATGTTAAAAGACATTGTCTTGATTTAAAAGTGTGAGGAACTTCAAATAGTCATCACTTGTTTGTATTAACGACCTATAATCCCCACCATCCACATTCTAGTTTTTATCACCGACTCGAAAATGATTTGGGCCATCCTCGTCCACACCCTGTCCAACCATGCACTAGTTACTTATTTTGTAAATGTGTTGACAACTATGACTCACTGACAATGATTTATTTTGTTTAAGGTTGACAAAAATTACAATCAATAGAGAAATGACCATTTTCTATCTTACGTGGCACAATGGTTTGGTCTAAGATGTTAGTATTATTATTTCATGACTAAAATTTGCAAGAAATCAACTTCTTCAACGTAGAGTAAACACATTGAATCTTAAATTAAGAAAACCAAAAACCTTTTCCACATGTACATTCCACGGTACACTTTGATGGTTTTAATAGTTTAAATCCCTCTTTTGAATGGAAAATAAAAGCCACCTTTTGCTCATATGGCCAACCACTTGAAGGGATCGAATATCGATGAATTTTTTGTGCATCTATTATTCTCTTGAGATTACTTGATCTTAAAATTGAAATAGGAGGTTTATTGCATTTTCCTCATTTTTAAATTTTGTTCCCTTTAAACAAAAATTGAATTCATGTGAAAAATGTGGGCGAGATCGAGATGATAAAGTGGAACACATAACATATATTATTTGGGTAGAACAATCTAAGTCGGGGATTAGGTGTGGGACATGCATGGATTTAATTCCCATGTTTTATTAAGTTGTGGAATAGGTGTGGGGCATGCATGTATTTAATTCCCACGTTTTTATTTAAAAATCCCTCTTTCGAATGGCAAATGAAAGCCACCTTTCGCTCATATGGCCAACCACTATCATGGCTCAATTATTAATGATTGTTCACGCATCACCTGTTCTCCTCCAAGTACTCGAGCTTGAAACTGAAAAATGAATGTTTCTTGGGTTTTCTTCATTTTTAAATTTTGGTCCCTTTAAATGCAAATTTCATTCATGTGCATAATGTGGGTGAGATAAATACGAAAAGTGGAGCACATAGTAGATATTATTTAGGTGGGAACAATCTAAGCCATGGAATAAGTGTGGGGCATACATGTATTTAATTCTCGAGATTTTTATTTATAATATTTCATTAATGTATTCGTCTTCCTTGAACATTTATTTTATGTATCCTTGTAAGTTGATCCCACGGGAGTAATGTCGGTTCTTAGGCTATTGGGTTTCAATATCAACATACCTCCCTCCTAATCATCTTCCTTTCCAAAAACATGTTTCCTTTCCCTTCACACTTCCAAGGTGTACTTTACCTACATCGTCCACACTTGGAAAAATTGCATGCCTCATGGCTAGAGACAAACCCTAATCGTTTCCCTGATAGCTATAAAGAAACCCTAATCGTAATTGTGTATGAAACCCCTACCTTGGGTTTTAGCTCTACTCCACATATCCTTGTGTGAAAATTATACCTTGAAATGCGCAAGTGAAATCCCCTTACATTTACTTGTGTTCTAACTACTTGTAAACCCAATATTCATGTCTTTGTCTTCCTTGAACATTTGTTTTATGTGTCCTCACTACCTATCTTATGAGAGTAATTCTAGTTGTTGGGTTTCCATCGCGAGAAAAATTACATGCCTCATGGCTGAGACAAACCCTATTTATTTCCGTGATAGCTATAGAGAAACCCTAATCATAATTGTGTATGAAACCACTACCCTAAGGTTTTAGATCCACTCCACATATCCTTGTCTCTAAATTATCCCTTGAATCGCACAAGTTAATTCCCCTTACATTTACTTGTGTTCTAATTACCTATAAAACATAAGAGATGAAATTACAAACAACTATCGGCATTGGCAATCTTGATTGACCACTCTTTGCATCCATATATATCTCTAAAATACATTTCCTCAACCCCTTGCAAACCATATGCACTTTTTATTTCAATTGATTAAAAACTAAATGTCATGCATCAAAAACTAATACACCATAAAAACATAAAATGAATACCTAACACAACTCGATTGTCGGATAACATCTTCCTATAGCTCGTACGTCCATTTCCTAGAGGGCATCAATTATCAATGACTATTCCTTTAGATTAAAATGGATAAGTGTGCTTACAAAGTGCTACAATAAGTAAGCAATGTAGTTGGGTTTTAAACTGGGACCCTTGTGAATTCTCACAAATTTTTGTTTTGGCCCCTTTAAGCTCACATTGCACTCACGTGAATAATGCGCATGAGATTGAGAAGATTAAATGGGGCACATATAACAAATATTGTTTGGGTAGACACAATATACTTCATGGAATAGGTATGGGACATGCAGGTATTTAATTTCCCACATTTTAATTTACAACATTCTAACTTTTTGTGCACCAACTATTCTCTTGCGATTACTCGAGCTTAAAACTGAAAAGGGAGGTTTATTAGGTTTTCCTTTTTTAATTTTTGTCCTTTAAACACAAATCACATTCATGTGAATAATGTGAGTGAGATCAAGACAATAAAGTGGAGCACATAGCATATATTATTTGGGTAGAACAATCCAAGTCGAGGAATAGGCATGGGATATGCAGGATGTAATTCCCATGTTTTTACTAAGTCATGAAATAGGTGTGGCACATGGAAGTATTTAATTCCCACATTTTAATTGAAAAATCCCTCTTTTGAATGAAAATTGAAATCCACCTTTCACTCATATGGCCAACCGCTAGCATGGCTCCATTATCGATGATTGTTCAAGCATCACTCGTCGCCCTCCAGTACTCGAGCTTGAAATTGAAAATGGACATTTACTAGGTTTTCCTCATTTTTAAATTTTGGTTCCTTTAAATGTAAATTTCATTCATGTGCGTAATGCGGGTCTGATCGAGATGAAAAAATGGAGCACATAGCAAATATTATTTGGGTGGGAAGAATCTAAGTCGTGGAATAAGCGTGGGGCATGCATGTATTTAATTCTTGTATTTTTATTTCTAACCTTCATTCATGTCTCTTTCTTCCTTGATCATTCCCATTACGTATCCTCACTACATAATCCCATAGAAGTAATGCCAACCGGCGGTTGTTATCTCAATAGACCTCCCTCTCGAGCATCTTCGTGTCCAAAATCACATTGCATCAAGGGTGTGATTCACCTACTTTGTCCACACTTGGAAAATCTACGTGCCTCACGGATAGAGGAAAACCCTATTTGTTGCCTTGATAGTTATAAAGAAATTCTAACCACAATTCCCTAGTCACAATTATGTATGAAACACTATTCACAATTGTGTATAAAATGGAGCACATAGAAAATATTATTTGGGTAGGAACAATCTAAGTCGGGGAATAGGTGTAGGACATCTATGGATTTAATTTTCATATTTTTACTAAGTTGTGGAATAAGTGTGGGACATGTAGGTATTTAATTCCCATAAGTTTATTTAAAAATCTCTCTTTCAAATGGAAGATAAAATCCACCTTTTTCTCATATGACCAACTGCTAGCGTGGATTAATTATCGATGCTTGTTTGTGCGTCGTTTATTCCCAAACAAGTACTCGAGCTTGAAACTAAAAACAAACGTTTATTGGGTTTTCCTCATTTTTAAATTTTGGTCCCTTTAAATGTAAATTGCATTCATGTGCATAATGTGTGTGAGATTGAGATGAAAAAATGGAGCACATAACAAATATTATTAGGGTGGGAATAATATAAACCATAGAATAAGTGTGGGGCATGCATGTATTTATTTCTCACATTTTTATTTCTAACTTTTGATTCATGTCTTTGCCTTCCTTGAACATTCCTTTTATGGTTCCTCACTACTTGATCCCAAGAGAGTAATGTCACCGCAGTTGCCATCTTAATCGCCTCCTCCCACCCTCGCCAAAAGCATGTTGCATTTCCTTCATGCTTCCAAGGTGTACTTCACCTACATCGTCCACACCTTAAAAAACTACATGTGCCTTATGGCTAGAGATAAACCATATTCATTTCGTTGATAGCTACATAGAAACCCTAATCGCAATTGTGTATGAGACCCCTACTATGAGGTTTTAGGTCCACTCCACATATCCTTGTCTCCAAATTATCCCTTGAAATGTGCAAGTGAATTCGCCTTACATTTACTTGTTTTTGACTACCCGTAAAACACAAGAGATGAAATTGTAAACAACTATTGACATCGACATTATTGATCGACCACTCTTTGTGTTATTAGATATCTCCAAAATATGTTGGCTCGACCTCTTACACACCATATGTACTTTTATTTCAAACAATTGACACACTAAATGTCATGCAATTAAAACCTTAACATAAAAATGAAAAATTGTAAAATAACAAAACTCAATTATTGATGATTGTTCCTACATCGCATGCTTTACTATAATTACTCAAGCTTAAAATTGTAAAACGTGCCTATAAAGTTCTATAAGAAGAAAATAATGTTTTGGGTTTCGAATCGGGACCTTAGTGAATACTCATAAATTTTTATTTTGTCCCCTTTAAGCTCACATTGCACTTTGTGAATAATGCACATGTAATTGAGACGTTTAAGTGGAGCACATATATCATATTTTTTTTATTGATAAGTTTTGGAAAAGGCTCCAAGGACCATTTACGAAAGATATGACTTTGAAGTTCACATATATCATTTATTATTTAGGTAGGAATAATCTAATTCATGGAATATGTGTGGGACATGCATGTATTTAATTTCCCACCTTTTAATTTACAAGATTCCATTCATTTTGCATCTTATCTATCTAGTTAAATGTCGTCCAATCGAAAACCTTGATGCCATGAAATAAAAAAACAAGCTTGATTGATATATAAAAGCTACCTTTCATTGATATGTTTGATCACACCAGGGCTCAATTAACGATGTTTGTTTGCCCACCATATATTTCCCTATACTTACTTGAGATTACAATTGGAAAGGAAGGCTAAAAATTGCTATGGGATACATCCATTTCAGTTGGGTTTCGATCCCTAAAAGTTTTTGAGTTTCCCCATCTTTTATTGTCCCTTTGCGAGATTGAAATGCTCACGTAGAGCACATATAACATATATTATTTGGGTTGGAAAAATCTTATCCGTGGAATATGTGTGGGACATGTAATCCAAAGCCTCAATATACCTTTCACTCATATGACAAGTCGTTGGAAGGGCTCAATTGTCGATGCATGTCTCATGGATCAACTATTTCTTGCAATTATTTGAGCTTACAACTTAAAATGGGGGCTACAAAGTTCTACAAGAAGTAGTCATTGCGGTTGGGTTTCAACTTGGAACCGGTTGGATTTTTTTTTGACCCCTTTAAGCGCACATTGCACTCATATGAATAGTGTAAAACTCTAATAATTAACCTCATAGATGGAGATAAAACCCAATATAAAATTTACATGTAATTGCTAACTTAGGATGCTAGGTCCACTCCACATCTTCTTGTCTTTGTCGTGTCCCATGAAACATGCATTTGAATTCCCCTTACATTTACATATGTTCTAACTACCCAATAAATGCAAGGGCTGAAATTTCAAATAATTATTTGCTTCAACAATATTGTTCGACCACTCTTTGCATTTTGAGATATCTTTGCCAATAGCTTCCTCGCGTCTTCTAGAACACATCTTTTCTCCTTCTTACAATTGACCGACATGTCATGCGGTTCTTGGAGGATAGAGTTTCACATTGGCTCCCCCATTCTACTTTCCCTGCGCTTCCACTTCTCCACCCTCAAAGCCCTTTCTCCTATGTTGTTCTTCCTCTCCCATCATTTCTCTACTTCCACTTTTATTTTATTCAACAAACCCCCTTCAACGTTTCGATCGTACATTTTACGTGCGATTGCTAGTATATGAAAAATCCAAGATAAAGGCCTCGTGATTGATGTCTCAACATTTTCCAAATAAATATTTATACTAGTCCATAGTACTCCAACAAGAAATATTGTTGTGGTTAAAACCTAATTATCAATGTGAGTAAAACTTAATTATCATTTTATGGTTGGACCAAATTTGCACACTAATCAAATATTTATGCCCCCTTCTTAATCCTAGTATGGCTACCTGTACCTACCAAGTCTCCATAACCACCCATGCAAAGTTTGCAATCTGATTCCAAACACGTGGCCCAATTAAAACAAAACCCAAATATTTTTTAACTCGTGTACTTTAATTCAATTAATAAGCATGTTTCTTGGTGATGGGCTCGCGGATGTCAAAGTTTTGATTAAATCCAATTAAGTAATCGAGAACGACATTAAAAACAAATACCAAGTCTTCGTACAAGGAGCCGTGCATCTTAGTTGAGTGGGGTCCAGACGTCTAAGGTTCGAATCGGGCCACCCCGCTTGGCGCTTCCTTCGAGGAAAGACAGCGACAGCGGTGGTTAGATTCTTTCGCTGAATCTTCGGGCCCAATCATCTTTGCGCCTGTGACGTCAGCCCACGCCGTGACTTTAAAAGTCCCCTGCGTATAGGATTTGAAAATCACAGGCTTATTATTTTTCAAAGGGAAGATTCTCCTTTACATGGAATTCTTTTGACTTTGTAAAAAAGTAGTTTCGACATTTTACATCAAGCAATTTTTTTTTGAGCACACTCACATGAAGTGTCATAATTTGAGAAAAGGTTGTCATAAATACAATATAGAACGTTTCCAAAAAGAGATATGGTAGAAGGGTAGAGATAACCTGGAATAAGTGATGGGTAGCTATTCTATTAAAGTAGTTTCGAGATTGTGTTAAGATAATTAAGAATAAAGAGGGGTATCTATTCTATCAAAGTATTTAAGTAGTTGTAAGATGTTCTAAGGTATTGAGAATTATCTATTTTGATAAATTAAATTGGGGCTTGCATTTATCTCATCGATAAATTCTTTGCAAGTGATTCATATCATTTTAGATGGGCAAGTGGTGTTTTAAAATACGAGAAAACAATAAAATATGTATAAGATGGGAGTCAAATCCCATAACTACTCCACTCTACATTGCACACGAGTGTCTAATATGCTTCATGCGCACAATATCGAGTTTCGATTCATCTTTAGGTTAAACACTTTATGACAAAGACAACTTATTCATTTTGAAACATTGATCAATAAGTTTCCTATAATACACTAAATGAACTACATATTTAGTTAAACATCACAATAAATGTAAATCACACTAATGATGCTTAATTAATAAATGGAACAACAATACAATAAATACAATAGGATAGAAATGGTGTATCTTTGTGTACAACACTATCAAAGGTATGTCACATAAATATGAACATGGAAACATACAACTAGAGTCAAGATAATTGTTACTCCAAAATTTAGATTTAATCAAAGAAGGTTGCGAGAATTGTACACTTAACCTCGAACAAGTTTCATCGATGTACATTTTGAATTTGGGAAAAATGTCTAAAATATAAATATAACTTTTGTAAAGGTTTGCTCATTTGATTTCTTTGTTCTTTTCACCACCTTCAATTTTTGTTGCAACTTAAATGAACATATAATCATTAAATCTATAACCTACTAGTGAACAAAAAAAGGATTGAAGGTTTGCATTATAATGTAGGTAGATGGTATCCCTTAAGTAGCCCTTTAATAGTAAGATTGACTATGAAGTAGAACAAACAATATGCTCAATGCTAGATGTCTTATCAAGAATGCTTGCATATGACAACGATTCATAACACTTGTTTATTTAAAGGTGCCTTTTTATTCAAATTCTACAATATAATTGACATGCATGAATAAAATATTAAAGGTTCAAAAGGTGCAGATGGGCACATTCATTAAATGGGTAGGAAAAAAAAGGGCTTCCAAGTTCATATAATATGACCCAAACACATTCTCAAGACCATATAATATGGTCCAAATTGAAAGAATAAAAGCTAAAAAGATGGAGTAGAGACTATGTAAGGAAATTGAAAAGAGGATTCAAGATGCAAACGCCGACTCGAGTGCCAATATTGTTCAATTTGAACTAGACATAATTATACACATACAATCGTGCACAATTGACATGAAATATCATAAAATTAAACCCATGAACCCATTTAGTTTACCGCACCTCCAACTAGGGGTTAAATTTGATGACCTTACGAGTATAGTTAATTTTTTAATTGAAAAATATGGTGATTTTTATAAGACCATATAAGATGAAATGAGAAAATTGGGGTGGACTCAAAAATATGAAGGATTATAGTAAGAGAAACAATATTTTCACAAGACCCATATGGTATAGATGATTTCTTCTATATTTAATTGTGTAATTAATTATTAGATCAAAAAATTAATTACACGCTTAAATATAGAAGAAATCATCTATAGATTAAGTAACATACTTTCTTTTGAAGGAAATGTTAAATGTATAACCATCATTACATAAACTACTTGATGTATAAAGTCGACCATCAAATTCAAACGATTGCCTCTAGCTTATCCATTTAATCCTTCATCAAACACAAATTGAGTTATTATGGACTATAACCCCATGAGTTGAGATGTATGTTGGGACTTTCATTAATATGGACATTGTTCCAATACCTATGATAGGACATGTTTATAAAATTGTTGATTTTAAAATAAAGTGACACTAACAATTGTTCAACTTGTCTTCAATAATTGTGTGTAAAAGCCAACCACACTACACTACACAAGTTGCATGGGTATAAAATACAATTCACGTGTTTTATCGTCAACTTATTTATTTTACATAAATCAATTCAAAATCTACTTTCCTTTCAATTAAAATAATAAATTAATAACACATTGATCTATTAATTGACTATTTCTGTACGTATATTTAAATTTATGAAAGAAATTGAACCATTTCCCGAATAGAAAGATTTTCTTTAAAATAACTGAAAATATTATTATATATTTTTATTGACACAAATTATGAAAACCCTACCAACTCTTACTAGCAAATTACTCAGCATGTCTTACTCTCTCTAGTTTATCTTAGATCCCGCACATGAGCGCATTGTAGTGCGTCCCTGTACGGTCGCATCATGCAAATAAATATTTCGAGTATTTCATAAATTCGTACCTTCATCTAAATACGTTTATAATTCTCATTTAAAATGATACAAGGGCACGTTAATAAGGCGCGATTTTTAGTTGTTGATTTTACACTCGTTTACCCCTCATGTGACCAATGTATAATAGTTGATGTTGAAAGGACCATTATAATATATTAAAAAGGGTTGAGGAATATGATAGAGTGTGCCGTCAGCCTAACTCCCCATGGGGGCTTAAAACTAAAGCCCTACCAAATGGTTGTTAAGAAGAGGGACATATTACCGATTAAGGTTGCAATAATCTCATTTATTAAGATGGGTCCCTTAGAAGTGTGACTATATATATTTATATTAATACTTGTGTGAATATGTTATGGTCCTTGTCAACATAATGCATAAAGGGTCAAGTGGGCGTTGGAAAAGCGAAGTGACAAATGAGATTCCATTTGAACCAATGGTTGATATATATATTTGTAATTGTTTAAAAATCTGTCACATTTCAATAATGTCATTATTAATGGCTTTAGAAGTATAACATCATGTACCCAATTGAATTCGAGTTAGAGAAACAAAAAAATAAATTAGTATGCTCGCCGTACCGGGCCTTTTAATCATAGTTAATTAAAAATTATTAAATATGAAGTCAACTAAAAATTAAGTGTGAAAATTAAGTTGTATTTAATAGTATATATTAATCTTAGAGTATCTTATTATTAACATGGTAGTGTAGTACCAAATATTGGTAGGGGAGTAGTTATTTGCAATTAGTTAGTGACCGGGTGATAGTTTATTTATGTGTTTATTGATTATTGGTTTAAGTTTGGTTTTTGTTGGTATGTGTTTTTTTGTGTTATTTGATTTTGGACTTGTTCTATTTATGTCTTATGTAATTTTTAACATTGTCAATCTTGTTTTGTTATTTTTTATTTCATTTTCTATTTTTACTCTTTGTTTGTCTTCTTCCTTAATTTCTCTCCTCTTCATAATTTTTCCCATAGTCACGGGTTGTGGTCATTATCATACTTTATGGAACTTGTCGCCACCTTTATGGACCTTTATGTCCTTTGATTTTGATTTCCATGGGATTTTGTGTGCTTTCGTATTGGCTTTCCCACTTCTTGTATGTTGGCTTGCTCTTTTGTTGCATGCTAGCTTACATGTTAATATGGTCCTAATTTGAGTTCAAAAATTCTATAACTACATGGGTGCATTAGTGCATATAAGAGAATAAAAAGACACAAGGCATTGAATGCAAGATTGATATTGAAGTTATAAGAGTAACATTTATTGTTTCCTAAAGCATCACCATGCCAAAATCAAAATCCAAGCATTTAAAGAGCATTCTAGCATTTACGTATTGTTTTTCATCCATTGAAAGATAAAGAGTTTGAACACCTGTGTACACTAGATTGCTTGCAGACTTGCAAAATGTGCTAATTTCACGACTTTTCTCTTAAAAGGGGTCCATTGAGTCATGCCCCTAATCCAAACCCCAATTTTTTTATAGTTTTGTAAAGTGCTAAGGTTAGATTAAGTTTCAAGCAACGAGAATAGTTTCCTAGTGATCCACAATGAAATCGACTTAAGTGAGCGAGTTATACTTCAAATACCATAACCAAGTGAATGCATTCTTCAAACAAATTTTAAATTTATGTGCAAAATGTTATGAAAATCTATGTTAGTGCTTCATGATTCATAAGATATATTTGTGGGAGTGAGTTAAGAGAATAACTACCATAGATTAAGTTGTTATTTCTCATGTGATATCTTTGGAATTCTTGTTAGAATTTTTAGAGTCGATATCACATATAGTAGAATTCTTGGCATATATATTTTCCCCACGAATGTAATGAAATTACTTAGATAGATCTAAATATCAACAACAATATAACACCAAAGAACACCAATATATAGAGAAATGATCACAATATGCAAGTAAAATGACAAACCACTTCGGGGGTTGGGGGGCAACCTCCAAACCATACAATAAGACCCAAGTGCTCAATATGATTATCATTTACTAGCTACTAACTCGTATATATACCCTACTATGTTATTCAAAGCACCAAGGTCGTCCTACTAAGCATATGAAAGCATAAATAAATGTGATATGACATGATAAAATATTATGTTAACCACAATTAGTCCATCCATATATGATATATGACCTAGGGTTAAGGGCGTAACATGCCCCTCCCCTTCAAAGTAACATTATCTGCAATGTTGGTAATCTCTTGATGTTGCTTTGTCAAAGATACTTCATCTTCCCATGTTGCATCTTCAATGTCCAAATTATTCCACTTGATCATATATTCGATGATGACTCTAGTCCTCAACCTCTTAGTGTGGGTTTGTAGAGGATTTCTTTAGGCTCTAAGATGATGAGTCCCTCCTCATCAAGCTCGGGTAACATTGATTATGAAGACACTTTTTCCCAACGACCTTCTTCAAGTAAGAAACATGAAAACTGGATGCATTTTAATTAATCGAGGAATCTCCACTTTATATCCCACATTACCAAATTTTCGCAACACTTGATAAGGGCCATATGTGAAATCTTGTTATTTTTTCTTTTTTATTTTAAAGATAGTTTCTTATATGGCTACAATCCTTCAAAACAAAGTCTCCAACTTCAAATCTTTGTTTATTACAATGTTGAGCAACTTTTTTCTTTATGCGGTTTTGTGCAATTACCAAATTCTCTTTAAGGATAAAGAAAACCTCATGTTGGTGTTGAATGTGCTCTTCAATTGATCTTACTTTAGGTTGGAACCTCAAGTTGGAGGTGAGGGATGGTGGATGGTAACTATATAATGCCAAGAATGGGGAGATTTTGGATGAGGTATGAAATGAAGTGTTATACCATCATTCTGCAAGTGGTAGCCATTGAACCCATCTCTCCTACTTATTTGAAGCAAAGCATCGTAGATACCCCTCTAAACATTTGTTTACTACCTCAGTTTTCCATCATATTGGGGATGATATGATGAACTACGAGCCAATTGAGTACCCAAACATAAGAATAAATTAGTCCAAAAATACTAATAAAGATAAGATCATGATCACTTACTATAATCTTGTGTGTTCCACGTAGCTTATGGACCGTATCCATAAAATATATGGCATCCGTACAGGGGTCAGGCAAGGAAAAAAATGATCATATTTGGCAGCCTATCCATAAACACAATAATTACACTTTTCCTATCATATTTCGGAAATCTTATGATGAAATCCATGGAAACCTTTTCCCATCACTCACTAGGAATAAATAGAGGTTGCAAAAAGGCCCGATGACTTAATAATTTCTCCCTTGTTACCGATACACAAAGAATTCTACCCAAATTTTTGGACATCCCTTTTCAACCCTCCTCAAAATAATTATGTGATAAGTTATTCAGGAACCCATAATGACCACACATTTGAGAAGAATGAAGCTCTAAGAGAACCTAATATTTAAGGGCATAGTTCTTACATAAGTACAACCAATCCTTGTACAACAATGCATCCCCCTTACATATAAATTTTCTTGAAAGGATAGGATCATGTTGGAGATTTTGAATGAAAGCATGGCTCTTTGTGTCATCTTTCCATTTTGATCTTTCCTAATTTACCCAATCTACATGTAATATTAACATTTCATGTTACAATGCTTATGTGGACTCATATCTCCTTGATACTACATCAACTACCACATGTTCTTTTCATTTCTTATAAATGATCTCAAAGTCATATCCAAACATATTTGTGACCCATTATGGTTGTTCTTTAGATTTATAGTTTTTCTCCAAGAATTATTTTAAGTTGTCACGATATGTCTTCACCTTTAAGTGTGACCCATGAGATACAATCTTCACTATTTGATTGCATGAAGATTAACCATATATTTTTCTCATAAGTTGGTTTTTATAGGTTATTACATTTTAGTTGAATAATCTCAAATGTGATGGGTCCACCCTCTTGCATAGGTATTACACCTATACCACACCATGAAGCATCACAATTAAAAATGAAAGTTTTGGAAAATTTTAGGGTAGTCTGAATTGGAGTGAAATTCATGGCATTCTTCAATGTATCAAATGCTGGGTTGTTTCCTCATTCCAATGAAAATAGTATTTCTTCAATAATGATGTGAGTGGTGTTTTAATTCTACTGTAGATCCTCACAAATCTGCCATAACCGGTGAGCCCTAAGAAGCCCCCTGTGGTTTTTTGAAGGTTCTAGGAATCTTCCATTCCACCATGGCTTGGGTCTTATGCGGATATAATTTTACACCTTCATGAGAAATGATTTGACCCAAGTGTTATACCTCTATGACTCCAAAATCACACTTGGAGGGATTGTCATAAAGGTGTTGTGGTTCAAGAGTGTCCAAAATCATATTGACATGATGTAAGTGTTCCTCCTAGGTATTGTTATATATTAGTATATAATCAAATAATAACATGACAAAATTTCACATAAATGGCCAAAATATTAAATTCATCAAAATTTGGAAAATAGAGGGTGCATTTGTAGGGCCAAAAGGCATTACCAAAATTCAAAGTGTCCCTCATGTGTGCTTAATGTTGTTTTATGTATATCTTCATCACGAATTTTGATTTGATGATATCCCATTGGAGATCTAATTTTGTAAAATAAACAACACCATGTAACTCGTTTAGTAAATAATCAATAACATGAATTGTCTCTTCCGTAGGACCTATACCTTGACGATTTGATTGTAAGAGGCTTATTGTGATCAATTGGGTTTTAGGATTGTCTCTTCCGTAGGACCTATACCTTGAGAAACCTTAACTAGTTTTCCTTATTTATTGAGTGTGTAATATTCATTATTATTTAGATTTATAATAACATACCTAGGGTAAATTTCGTAAATTATACTCTATTTCATTCAACAGTATAGTTTGTTTTTGACGAGATCCTCCGCACTAGTGCATAAGTGATGATGGTGTTAGACACGAAGAGGGAAATCAAGATAAGATCGCCCTTAGTACAATACAAGGGATGATGGCATCAATTTTTGAAGGAAATGAGAGAGATCCAAAAAAATTATGTTGTCGGGGAAGATGATGGATTGAAAGAAGAACCCATTGGGAGCCTAACATGATTAAGACTAGCCAAGAATATCCTAAGAGGGGACATGATGGGTGTTGAACAAGATGATATATGAGAATAAATATTTTTCCCCAAATCCTAATGGGATTGTTTATGCAAAGGTACAAAGAGGTCATTGGCAAATGAAAGGATGAGGATCACAAAAAAATTGATTAATAGGATCGGTTGTGGAAGGATTTGTAAAGGTCCGATGGGGTCAAGATGAAATACAAATTGCACATATCGGACCGGTCGTGCAATAGGGTTTACATAGGGGGTCGATCGTGTTGGAAAAATAGGAAAAAATAGAAGTAAATAGAATTTGATCTAATTTAGGGTAGAGTATGATTTGTGTCACCTTCACTAGAGTTTATGATGGGAATTTGATAAGATTCCATCTAGGTTCTCAATTGTAGGGATCAAATCTAAGTCTAGACACATAAGGTAAATATGAAAGGAGCTCAAGGAGCACTAATGTCATTATTCTAGGGGGATGACCCTAACCCTATGATAGATATAGGTTTCCAAGGCCTATACCAAAGATAAATATAAGTATCCTAATAGGTTTCATAATAGAGATACATCAATGGATGGATATAAAGCCAAGGGGTGTAACATAATAAGACAATGTAATAGATCAAAGAAAACATACATCTACTCCAGTTTTATGACAATGAATAACCAATCAACAACATACACGTACAAGATAAAAGACTAAGAAGGGTTGAAAATACTTACATGTTGTGTGTGTGTGTGTGTGTGCACTCTCTCTCTCTCTCTCTCTCTCTCTCTCTCTCTCACACACACACACTCACACACACACACACACACACACACACACACTACACACACACACACACACAATCCTATTGACCATAATATATAATACAACACCAAGAGAGAATCTATATGAGTGGAGAAGGGGAAATATCAACAAGAAATCTTCTAGTTCTAAATCACTAAAGTGACCCAAATGCAAAAGGGTAAGATCCAAATCCTCAAGGCCAACAAGAAGGTTTGAAATAGTATAAAAATGTGTGAGCAATATCAAATAGTTACTTTTAGAATGATTGATTGATGGTGAATTGGTGATAAGCGATAAAAGGTGGTGGGGTATTTATACCCAATGCCATTACCCATAGGGGATGGCATCAATGGACGACGAAAAAACAAACCCGCGCCATCGCCATGGGCGATGGTGTCAATTAAGAGAGACCTAAATTCAAAGGAGTGGAAAATATTTGAAGTGGAACAAGAGTTGATGAAGGAAATGACGAAGGTCCGGATGACTGAAATATGGATAACATCATTCAATAAGCATAAACAAGTGGGCATAATGAGATGAGTAGGCATAATGTGTATCATGTGTGAACAAAGGGAAGAAATGAGGTAAGGGTAAGGGAATTATGACATTATACTAACATCTCTCAAATGTTGTGGTGTAGGCCACACGAACAAGTTTGGTCACACCCTAATCCTGACAGCCCCTCGAGGCACCCTCGGAGGAAAATGCATCAACAACCCCTGCATAAGAGAAAGGTTAGCAAGAGTAAAAATGAGGTGTATAAACATCCAAGTCTCAATCTATATTTCTCTAGCTTGTCATGTGTGATGCTAACATTTCCCCCTTACAATTGGTTATCCAATATAAAAATGTTTATTTCCATTATTTTGATTGCTTATACAAAGAGATATAAAAAAAAGTTCATATCATATGTATATTTATTTTATTCCACTATGGGGAAATTATTTTTCCTAACCTTCCATAGATATTTTCCCCACTATCGTGATCACTATATTCTACATCATTATGAATAAACATGTCATTCATAGAATAGTTTGTGACATCTTGAAAAGGTACAATTTAAAGGGCAAACCATTAAAACCACAATTATGTTTAGATTATAATACATAGGAGCTAGAGCTAGTAGATTTGAATAACTAAAATGGAATAAGTTGTAGAACAATAAGATCCATCACCAATGAAATCAAGATATACCCTAGAAAGGTATAAAACATTCAAGATAACATGGGTTTACCAAAATGTTTATTGAAAAGTAGTTTTCATATCATAATACAATTTGTCTACACATAAGCATGATATTGAATTTAATACACGATGTAATCAACCCTAAAATAATGAAAATAAACATAATTTATTAAATATTTCCATTGTTATAATTGGCAATAGGGAATTTAGGAAAACGATATAATTTTACGTGAATACATAAACAATTGTGAAGAATAGTTGTTAGATATAGGGTTTCTATAATTAAACAATGAGAATATGAGGTACTCCTAACGAACAAGGCACCTTGATAGAACCATTAGATAGTCTCCCATAACTGTTAATGTATTTCTTTCGAGACCATTACTTCACTCTCTTGAGACCATCAACAGTTGTAACTTAACTATCACACAAGAAAAAGTTAATTCGACAACTCTATAAATCAAGTCTAGGGATGTGAAAACATTGCTAAGATTTTTTAATTTCTTCACGGATTTCGGGAAATTGATATTCTTCATCGGTACCTAAATAGGATAGTTAGGTTTACAAAATGAATATAATGAATCGCTTTGGGGAATCCATTACGCTAAACTAAAATAGCATAACTTCCTTCATATTTGTGAGGCCCTTAATGATGTACAATATCAAAGACAACACAAGAAGTATAATATAATGCTTCAAGTCAACATTCCACTCTAGTGTAACTTGACTAATCCATATGATTTTCTCTCCTAAAGGGAACGTTTCATCAAGAAATAAATGTTTTAGATATACATAGCTTTATGCTCTAACTGCTTCAATTAATTCACCCATTACTGCTCTCAATTGAAACATAAAACCTAATTTTATGACTTGTGAAGTAGTCTCTATTAACTACCTAACATTTTGCTTACATGCTCAATATGAATCGAGCACGACGATTGGCTACAATTTTCCCCGATGAAAAAGAAAGGGAAAGCCTAATATTCTTCCTCTGCCTCACGCCCACAAAGTCGTCCTATATTCCCGGCACTTGACACGTGTACAGCATTAGCATCCTTTTGATCGCGGTTGTCAAGCCGACTTTGAATATCACATGGACCGTTGATTTGGGCAACGAATAATTGGAATGCAATGGTCAAGTGTTTGGAATTTTCTTGACCCTCACTCAACATTGTTATTGTTGAGGGAAAACACTATTTAGTGTTTTATTATGTAGACCTATTTTACATATTGAAATAACACTCATCTGGGAATTGAGGTGCCTTCTTTAAAGGCCCCTTTAGGAAAGAAGGGCTCTAATTTTATAACAAAATTTAATATGTTGGCAGACATTCTACAATGGTATCTCACCGGATGCAAGTGTGAGGTGTAATGTTGTGAGTATGCCCATAAATAATTCCAATCTTAAATTTTGCATTCATTTGACTCAGAACTTAAAAGTCTTTCTTTTTCATAATGTCAATCAAAAAATTATACAACCAATATATTATAATTCTTCAAAATCATATTCATGCTTCATCTTTACATTACTTTTCTCTTTACTAAGTGTGAAATCCTGCAATGAAATTTTTCTTTCTCTTGTACCACAATTTCATGGTTTAGAGATATTGGGAACACAATTAATATTAATGTAATTCATGAAATTGTGGTACAAGAGAAAGAAAAATTACATCACAGGATTTGGCACTTAGTAAAGAGAAAAGTAATGTAAAGATGGAGCATGAAGATGATTTTGAAGAGGGTGAAGAATGGAATAAGGATGATTCAAAAGGAGAGGACAAAGAACATGATGAAAAAGAAAAATAAAATCATCTACTCAAGAGAAAAAAGAAATAACAAACAACAAGGTGGAAGAGGAAAAGAAAGCTGAGGAAAAGGTTGATAAGGTTGAGGATACTAAGGTTGCACCATATAAACACCCACATCATCATGAGAGAAAACAATCATGGAGACATGTTAGGACACATGAGGGTAGAAATATATATGGATATATAGGGAATTGGAGGAGAAATCGGATGGCTATGCATGGCATCAATGGAGTAACAATTATATGGCATGAAATCGCATGAATAATTATTATGGATATGCATGGATGTCGAGGAGGAACACATATGTACATGGATGGAATTAGAGGAGTTTAATGGAATATGGAATCAAGTTTAGAGAATCATCACCCATTAAGATATCATATGGGTGGTTGAATGATCGAGCATAGCGATAAGTGTGCAATGATTTAAAGCACACTCATTATATGCCTTGTTATATTTCAGGGAAGAAACATTTCAAGGAGGGAGGGAATGTTATGTACCTTGGGATATGATATTATAATGTCTATGGGTTGATGGAGATGTCGACATGTGGCACACATCCCCCTTAGTTAGTTATATGTTTATAATATATGGGGTCACATATTTCATTCTTCACCCTCTTCAAAATCATCTTCATGCTCCATCTTTACTTTACTTTTCTCTTTACTAATTGTGAAATCCTCGCGATGTAATTTTTCTCTCTCTTGTACCACAATTTCATGAATTTATTTTTCACATTAATATTAATTGTTCCCAATATCTCTAACCAAGGATATCCACGAACAATATCCATACCATCAATATCTAAAGCATAAAAATCTTACTTCAAAACATATTTATCAATAAAGATATTTAAATCTTCAAAACCCGTAATTTGCTTACCATCCACTTGAGATTCCTTTATATGCTTTTACTGGACATGTAAATGTTGAGATAAATTCATGTTGATGAAGTTGTATTTGTTGTTAGGGTATCCGGAAAAAATTACTTTTTTATTTTGAATGTACCCTTCAAATCGAAATATTGAAGATTCCTTCTTTAGAGATGCGTTATTTGAACTCATATCTAGATAGGTCGTCTCTCCTTTTGAATCTAGCATAGCTTCTTCATGATCAACTTTTTCTTCTTCATATTCTTCATCATAATATTCTTTTTTATCCTCATCTACAAAAATCATCTTCTTCATTTGTTTTGGCCCATTGTTCTAAGAAAACATGTTATAGTTCCTCCCAAGACAAATCTCATCTCTTTGTTTCACTTCATACCACCAAGGTCATGGTAGATCACCAAGACAAAGTGGAAAATAAAAATATCAAAATATATTTGAAAAATATTTCTCTTTAAATTGTATCCACCATTCTCTAAAGATCAATTACACCATCACCACACAAAAATTTTAATGTTATGATGGACCAAAAACTAGGGTTTTAAGAATAGAACCTTTTGATCAAAACTTTTCCTAACCATTTTGGGTAGAGGTCACCAAAAATTAAAAATACAAAACACTATCTCTAATTATATTTTAAAGAGATTTACGAAAATCTAAAAGATTAAAAAAAATTTGCAATATCACACTGTGAAGTGAATTTTTGAAAACCCATAAATCAGTAGTAACTTTTACAAAACATATGCAAAATTTCTAAAATTTTAGGGATTCACCATGAAATATGCCACCTCAACCCAAAAATATCAAAAATAATTCATCACAATTCGGAAGGTGTAGATGAAACACGAAAATTAGGGTTTCAACCCTAAAACTAACATATCTTTCACAAAATCAAAAAGACGACTACCACCGAGAGCAGAGACAAGAACCATAAATGCAAACGATTGTTAACCTCTATAGAGCATTGAAGATTGCACTCAAATTTTTCAACAAATCTTTGTCTTAGCTCTGTTTTGTTGTTTTATTTTTGTTATGTTGTTGTTTTGACATTGTTGTTGTGTTGTTTGGTGTCATTAGTCGAGCTCCTTATCGGCGCTTGACCTTTGTCTTAGTTTTTTCATGTTTATCTAGCTCCTAGGATTTTTGGTTGGGGTGTGGCCCCCATGTATCAAAAAACCACTTTTTTGTTATTGTATTATCTAGTTGTTGAGCCTTTTTGTACTACAGGGTATGGTCCCTTCAAAACCATTTACCAATAGTAAAAAAACATATCTTTCAAATATAACTCCAAAAACTCTAAAATTTGGAGGGAATATCCCTTGAATGATGTCTCCACGACACACAAAAAATATCTAAAAATTAAAATTCAATCTTAAGATATAGGTGAATCACCAACATTAGAGTTTCATCCCAAAAATTGCCCACATCGAGGCTCGGTACCACTTGATAAGATATTTGCATATAATAAATGAATAAACTATAGAAGATAACACAATACAAGAGATATTAGTGGTCTAGTATGCCCAAATATTCAATATATGCATAATAATACCCTTAAGGTAGGTAATTACCATATAATGCTCCTTGAGGAAGGAGTAACTCCACAATATCCTAAGATGGGAATCCACTTACAGGGACACCTCCAATATAACTCTACAAAGTAGAAGACTCAAAACATACATCACATGACATAACTCATATTGATACTTTCATCCTTTATATAGACGTACATTACTCTTAATGGATGGGTAACACCTAATCCCAATGTAGTTTGACTCATTACCCAATATAACTAATTCCTATCTGACACCATATAATATAAACATATAACTAACTAAGGGGGATGTGTGCCACATGTCAACATCTCCATCAACCCATACACATTATAATATAATATCCCAAGGTATATAGAAAAGGAAATTCCAAAGAGTTTTGTTGAGTGTGCTTCTTCAAGAACCCAACTCACCTAAGTTTCAAATTCAATGAAAAATATCTTGTAGAGGTGAGGCAATAATTCCATCCAAGCACTAAAATCATACCTCAATATGCCTAAGGGTCTTAGAAAAGTGAAAATCATAGGAAAATCACTTAAATCATGAACTAGAGACCTCATCTCAAGGATCAATGTTTTATAAAATTTTAAACTCCAAACTCAAACAAGATTTGTTCAAAATATCATTGCAGGATATTTGTGGCTTTGTGGGCACCCAACAGTTTTCTCCAAACTTTGACTCCATTAAAACTACCTAATTTTAACTTCCACATGTAGAACTCATTCCAAGGATTAACCTTTTCTAAAGCATAAAAGTTTAAAAATTGATGACTTTTGTGTAAATCCTAAGTGAATGTTTGAAATACTACTAGAATTTCCTTAAACACACGCCATCTTAAAAATGCACTTGACATGCCATGAAAAAAATGTGCCGCATAAATATTCTTATAGTTCAAAAATGATCTTTGTCATATCATTTTCATTCGAATATGTTTTATCTTTTTTTTTGAAGTGTTGGATAGCTCTTTCAAAAACCCATCCAATAATGTAAAAAAATTATCCTTAGACTAATTTTTCCAGAATACAAACAGATAGAAATTGTGTTCCCATGGAACTTTAACTATTAATTTTTTTCTAATATCTAGAATTGTTTTAAACAACCATATGAAAAACATCCCCACACATGCATATGGAATAAATAAATGAAATCTTATAGAAAATACACAACATAATTTTATCAAGGGTAACATGACTACTACAATTTTATTGAGAACTTCTACTTTGAATTTGCTAGAGAAATAAATTTATATCTATATTTTCCCCAACTTTATGATGGTGAATGAATATTCGATAGCATAAAGTAGATAGAAAGAGTGTACCTTATGGAGAGACAAAGAATATTGTGCATGATAATGTGTTGAATGGAAATTGTAGGATGTGTATCGTGGATTTTAAGAAGGGATATTAACCCTATGGGTGACTTGTACACGTAGTGAAAAACATACCTACATTTGTATCTAAATATTGCCTTTTCCTGAGCATTTTGTGCTTGAGATTTCTCCTCGTTCCAATTGTGTTTTCTTTTGTTGGGATAAGGAAGAACTCTGCAAAATAAGAAAAGTGTAGTCAATGTTCATAGTATATGAAATTGAACTTTAACTTAGAGAAATCAAAATTCTATGTATAGAAATAAATAAGTGAATCAAGGATAGAGTACACCTAAATGCCAAGAGAGAAAGGATAGAATGTCCCTATGTATTATTTCCTTGGAGAACTTTTCCTTAGAGATGGTTGGAGGGTCGGGAGTGATCAATTCTCGAACCAATGTGAATACTCTTAGGATTTAGGCTTCTTTCTGTCAAAGGAAGAGTGTTGGGAGAGTGGTATATTTTCCCTCTATCCATGATGCTTCCCCAAAACCCACGGATAATTGCCACTATAGATGGTCACCAATCTAATAGTATCTGGTCACGGATGAAACTTCATTCCAGACATATCATTTTTCGTGCATATGCCTTATGTGCCTCTCCTTATTATTTATCGGTATGCAATTAGGAAAAATGTGAACTAGAAAAGAAAATATGTTAGTTCCCTTGCCCAAAGTATGAAACATGTTATTGATTTTGTTCCTTCATTATGGATAGTAAATTGAAACTGGGTATTTGTTGCTAGATTTTGTGTAAAATTTTCACTGAGAAATTGTGCCACTATCAAATTTCCTATTTTTTCCCAAGACAAAAACACCCTAGTGGGAAAGTAATGACCACCATTACTTTATCTGCTTTGGGTGATTATGTCCCTTTTTAATTTCTGGTCCATGTCTAATTCTTAACCATTTTCTAAGTTTATGTTCTTCCCAATTCTACGTTGTACCATTCTATCTCTAATTTTTAAACTACTGAGAGGGTGAAATAATCACCTGATGGTTTCCCCCTCATTTGGGGTGCATGAGATGGATCAATGTGAGCACGGCTCAAACGAGGGGACTTAATTTTTATGTACACATATAAAGAAGGATTCTTGCATGGGGAATAGGGTATGTACATGGTAACAACCATGACACATGTAAAACAATGGAAAGAAAGCTAGCAAGAAGTGTTAGTGATAAAAATCATGGTATGATGTAATAGAAACAAGTCAAACACACAATAACACATCAAGAGGAAAACATAGTAGTTGGTGTAAAACATGGGACACCACTTAGGATGTCATAAGATATTCAAGGCCTTCAAGGCCATACAAGAAAACAAAAAATCAATCATAGGGCATAGCCCACAAACAAGGGAAAACAATTCATAATCATAGAAGACAAGACACAAGCAAATAGTATAATCGAGATAACCATGGTTGGAAGTAATCCTGCAAGACAAATGTTACACATGAAGCACCCGTTATAATGTTAGAATAATGAATATATGTCACAATGTATATATCTAATGAAATAGAAATGAAAGTAGTATATATTTCAATGATAACACATGAATGTGGAAAGGTAGGGAAGGTAGATGCCCTCATCAGCCTTGGTGGAACTGGTATAGAATAGTGTCAAACATCATGTAACATGTGAGAATCTATATATAGCTTGCATTCATCTCAAAGTATCGTGTAAACACACATGTGTATATGTAATGGTATATAACATACTATGAATCAAACTAACATGATAGGAAAAATGCAACATGGAATAGTATAAGCAAGCAAATATACATCCAACCAAGATCTAAGCTAATGTTTTTTTATTTTTTTAAATATTTGAATGTTTTTGTATTATTATAATATGAGATCCTATGAATAGGGAAGGGAAACAAGGTTACGCCCCAATGTGTATGTGTGCAAGTTGAGGTTCATGTATGTAATTTCACCCTCAATAGTCATGTTTGAACCTAGAACAATAGTTTGTCATCGGGTATCAAAGGGGGGATGACACATGAGCTACCAAAGAGCATTTTCAACATAGAGAGGGGAGAATCCTATAGATTCCAAGATCCTAATTGCATGAGTAGTGAGTGTAATTTCATAAGCAATAAGAGTGTGTTCATTAGGATCAACTAGAATAGGTGGTACATTGGGAGTGTAGGAAATAGTGGCAAGAAGAGGTGAAAACATAAGGATCAAGGTGTGAGAAAAGAGATGTGTAACATATGTAATGATAGAAGGCTCATCAGTATCAACCTTGAACAATGGAAGGAGATACAAAAGACTCTTCATAAGCAATAGTACAATTTGAGAATATTGGAAGCATTAAATTTATATGTATTGGACCCTTTAATCATATACACAATTGTGGAAAGTAGGGATTTGATTTCCCCCATGGATGTAACAAGATGAGGTGTAGACATAATATATTATTCATGAATAGAAGTTTGGAAAGTGAGTGAGCGAATAGTATCGGAATCATTATCAAATCATCACACTATGTTCTTACTTGTGGTGGGGAAGTTACAACAAGTGATGTAACATTGGATTTAGTAAGCATAAGATCATTATAATTGCATCAATAGGTGTTCCAAGAAACAAATGTAAAATACATGGTCATGGTGACATTTTGAAGGGGATATGGTGTCTCCAACACCTTAGGTATTGTATATGTAGCAACCACCATAGGGGAAAATATCTAGATATAGGTAAGTGTGAAAAAATATGTATTAGGGGTCAATTGTCATTTGGGTAAGAGTGAGACATAGTGGGATGAGTATCATGGTTTCCAATAGAAGGTTCATCATATAAGTAGTAGGATTGTATTCTATCATAGGAGGATAATGATGTGCAATGTAAGTATTATTTTCATTATCATGTATGAGAGGGATATCACAAAGATTAACAACATGAGGTGTGGAATCTATTGTATCATTATCCATGGAAGAATGTGTTGTAAGGGCCTTATGTGTTATGACATGGGTAGAAGGGATTGCATGTATAGTAACCAAGGATGACCTAGAAGGATATTATAAGTGATATTATGAGGCATAACATGACATAAAACATTAAGAGTGCAAGGTCCCACAATAATGGGTAGAGTGATTTCTCCCAACACTCACTTAGGTGTATTATCAAAACCACAAATACATATAGTAGAGGGAGTTAAATCAATAAAAAATCCCTATTTGATGGAGAAAATAGATGTTACATATATTAATACTAAATCCATTATCAACTAAATCACGCTTAACAAGCACATTATGAATGTGAACCTAAATATACAATGGGGAACATTGTCAACAATTATTTGGGAATGAACAAAAGACTTAAGATCTTGTGTGCTAGATGAATATGCATGGGAGATATGATAGCTAGGAGATGTGGGAAATCTAGATATATATTGATAATGATCCCTGAGAGTTTTCATGATGAATGAAAGATATTGAAATCCACAACCAAAGAAAGAAACCCTAAGGTCATTAGGGTTAGGGATATAATGTTCAATGAGAGGGTTGGGTTCACCAAATTATTTAACAAAATTAAATCTTAATCAAATGACTAGAGTAAATTAGATATATTAGAAACATGTAATATACAAACATACAATGATGAGAAAATGCAACCAAGAGGATAAGAGTGACTTAGCTAATATCTAGTTATCTAGATTGGATGTAGGCTAGAATGATGGTGGAACAGATCAATTTGGGTGTGTATGCTTCATCTAGAAAATAGTGACCTAGAAGTTAGTATGAAAAGTTGCTCCTAGAAGGGGAAAATTTTCTTGGTTACTAGTGTCTGAATTGGGTGCTAGTGTCCCTGGTAATAGATGTAGATTTGGTTGTTTTAGTTTCTATAATGTCACCTTCACTTCAACTTGTTTCGCATCCACTTCATCAGTAGGGTTTTGTTGTCACATTTGTACCTATAAAAATCTCTAACTACATACACAAGACTCAAGCACACATTAGACTAAATAAAATATGCATATACTTGAGTCATAATGACCTCGACGATCACCCCAATGTGATTGTCACTAAGCATTGCACTACATTTCAGACTCAATGTAGTTCTAGTGTGTGTGTGTGTGTGTGTGTGTGATAGAAATTATGTCCCTTGAAACTAGGTTTCCCTTGTGTAAGTTACACCAAGATAGTGGGCTACAACTACTTTGTCCCCAAGATAATGTGTGTTATGGAATTTAGAATTTTCCCTTCTTATGCAATGAATGATGCAACCCAAATGTATTCCTTAAGTTGCTCCTTTTTTTTTCCAAGAAGTAGATAGAGAATAATAGTCTAATACCACTTAGAATAGTTAGTAGGTTGTGTATATATATATTATTCCTTTGCTTGAATTTTGATATTAACAACACTAGAGGCCAACTTAAAGTGATAAATATAATAATAATTTGGTCTTAGATTTGCACATGGAAATAATAATAATGTTCTATATTAATTAATCTCTACCACAATACAAATTTATAGGGAGAGGATCTCCTTAAAATAAGGAGTCCTATGAAACCTCCACGAACAACTCAAACTTAATTTAGGTGGATTGTTTCAACAACCAAAACAATATTATTCTTACATGTACGCACTAACTAATATATCCCTCATAAATGATAATTCCTAACATTCCACCTTTAGTGCGAACATGGGGAAAACACCATTTCAACCAAACAATATGTTGCTCCATAACATGCATATGGTCTCGCTACTTTACACCGATCGTGGGAACTACATCATCCATGAATAGGGACCCATCAACCTATCCAAGTGAATACATGAATTGGGACCCATCAACCAATTCACATCAACCATCAAGTCAATCTGATCAAGAACACTTCCTGCAATAGTATCAATGGTACAAATCTCCACATCATCATCATAATAGGGAAAACACAAACATTTTACTACACATAGGAACATGGATGCTCATATGTTCTTATTCATCACACAAAAACAAAAAGTGTCACTAAAGTAGTATGCGACCTCTGAGGTAGTGACGAACTCGAGGACGTTGAATGTCCTTTTACCTCCATTGCCTTCATCCTCCAAAGGTGATGTTACTAACTCAGCTTGATTTGGCTTTGAGGCTCAATAGTTTCCACATTGTATTTATTGGTAGCACAACATACACGCACTCATCTGCGCAGATGATCACCCCTATGAAACATGTCCTACTATGTGACTCATGATCCCGATCAAAATAAAGTCTCTCTCCTTCTATGGTTTTAAACAGATTACCACAAACCTTAACATGAACATGCCCCATCAACTATCCACTTTGTGTGGTTTTCTAGATCCTCCAACAAACCCTTTCAAGATCCATGAATTGACTTACATTGGTGATTTTTTTGCCACTATGTTTGTACATCGTGAAGTACATAGGAATCACAACTCGTTTATTACAAAACTACACACTAGAACACGTATTGCAAAGATTTCACATTACTTCATATAAGACTTGTAATGTTCTTAATCGCAATTCATTGTTGATCACTGCCACTCGATCTCGAATAGCATAGACAACTACCACTGCCACTGGAAGTTTCCTTTGACTTAATTTGTTTTGGGTGCATAATGGAAATGGAACAATGGTGTCATGTCCCCCCCCCACAATGTGAAATTTCCACACACGAACACTGAGAAGAAAACTGTATCGAAGACATACAACTGATCGGATCTTGCTAGTTAGATATTTTTGCACATGGTCACCATTGCAAGTGAACGTATTCATAAGTGGCCCATCTTCCAACGAAGTATGATAGTTAGAGGATCACGTCGGTCAAAGATCACTAATAGTCTTATGTCATCCTCTTATTAAAAGAGTCATTTAAAAGTATATGTCAATAGAATGTTCACAATTGTTGTTTAGTTTAGTATCTAATTTTGTTTAGAGTCAAAATTCATTTTTTTGTAATAGAATCATCATCATTGTTGTCAAGTGTTGTTAAAAGAATCAAGGTCATGCAAAAGAGTCGAAACATTTTTTTAATGGTATTGTCATTGTCAAATCCATTTTCATTTTAAAAGTAATCTCATTTTATTACTTTTTAAATTTCTAGTCCAGTCCTCATATTTTCAAATAGTGTCAAATGTCATAAAGTCATCATTTGTCATTGTATTCAAAATTTTATTAAAAATGCCTTTCGAATGCATTTTCGATGTTACTCGACATCCGAAAATAAAAAATTTCACATTATGGAATGAAAATTATTAATGTGTTTATTCTATTCGAACTCTTCTAATGTACCTTCATCAAGTTTAGAAAGACAAAAAAGTGGTGTGAAATTTTAAAAATGTGAGAACACAAGTGAAGGGATAGGAGCGCCACAAGGGGAAAATAGAGTCGACAGCTTATTGTCCCTTACTACGAGCTTATATCCAAAAATTTCCAAAGATAAATCATGAAATGCTCATCTAAGTAACACATTGTGTGATGTCCAAAAGTAACGATATAATTTTGAAAAAGTAGAGGATGAAATCATGGAAAGTTAAACAATGTCAATGTAAAGAAAAACACATGTTATCAATGTCTAGTTTTCTTGCTTAGGAATCATGCATATAACGACATATTAGAGGCATGATGTAATAGTAATAAGTGCATAATTTTTTGCCTACAAAGTGTACAGACACTATATCCCTTCATGTACACCCTTTTCGATATGGTTTATGCTCTTACAACATCTTGTGTTTTATTACTACTTCTTTCACTTTTTGTCCTGAATTTGGACCTTTGACACCTCAGTGATGCTCACTGTGTAACTGATTTGATCTTCAAAACCTCGTATAGCATATAAGTCCTTCAAAATAAATTAGGCAGGTTATGGGAACCCCTTTGCACCACCGACATCACCACTACTCTGAAGAGGATCAAACCGCATGTAATTCTTGCCTAACACGTAATCTCTAGAATGTATGCAACCAAATGGATAGTCGTGATCATGCGACAATAAGATTTTTCTTACACCTTTTACCTAGCTTAACTTGGAGTGATAATATGTTCCTTATATTTTCATATCTGAGTGGATGAATGCCCTATAAAGAGTATGTATATTATATGGAGCTCAAGTGAGTCTTAGAATGGCCTTGGTTATGCTTACTCTTAATGTATACTCGGGAGAATATTTTGGTGTCAAGTATGTATCATCTCCTCCTTGATAATTGACTAAATGACTATCTTATATATATGTATTATGGGTTTGAAAAACTCAAATAAGGTCGAATAGGAATGACCCAAAGGAATTTGAATTAGAAAAATTGTCGTTAAAGAAGATGGGACCAAAGTGGATGGGAAGGGCCATAGCGTACTAATGATATGGCCCATTCTGGGTGCTTTGGTCTATGATGCATGTACGAGTGATTCAAAAATTGGAATTGTATTGTGCAAGGGTTTAGCCTAAATATATGGACTAATATGATTATTTTATGAGTAAATGATTTGTGTGTGCAAGCAAGAATGAATGGGATATATTTAAGTATAACATGATTCACTAAGTTGGACAAGTGTGGACTAATGCAAAGACATTATACAATTTGTGTTGTTGTAAGACATGAATTACCAAAATGAGTGTCTACATTTCCCCGCTTAAGTATGGAATTAAAAATTGTGTGTTTAAAGGAAAATTCACCTGAGTGTGTAGACACATTTTGTCTTCGCTCGGAGCACCTTGTGCTTGTGCTAGGACTTTGTCTTTGTTATAATTCTGTTTGATTTTCCAGATGTGTATCTATAGATAAAAGAGTGTAGTCAATTTCCATAGTATAGGAAATCAAACTTTAACTTGAAAACTTTGAATTTGATGCGAAAACAACAATAGGTAAAAATCTAAAATCAAAGCAAGGGAAAGTGTACACATGATTGTTTTGCAAGAAAGGAGGAGAAAATACTCCCACTATCTATTGCCATGGAGATTTATTGAACTTTTATCGGAGCTGGTTGGAAAGACTTAGGGGTGATCAGTCCCTAAGTGGAATGTGTCGAATAGAGTAGAAAGAAGTGCAAATATACCCCACATGGTAAAGAGAATTTTATGGGGAGCGTTCTAGTTTCTCTACATCCCTCCATAAAAAATGAGCAACGAGAAGTCTAGCCTATAAGGATAAAATTCACATTGATACTTCCTAAGACCCAAAAATAAGTGCCATTATAGATGAACATGAACACACTTTATTTTTAAATGATGTATCGAGGTAATGCTAACTTGCACACGCACTACTTGCACTGGCATGATATGACCTATACCATGAATTTTATAATTGAACCTGAGTAAAAATCATGTAGATTTTACTTGAGAAATTATACCAATTGATAAATGTATTGAACCGCCCCATGACATAAGTGTATGGAATGGGCCATAGCTTTCATACGCTATGGTCCTTATTGTACATTTTGATCCTTGTGTGTTTTCTAACCCAATTTTGTTTCTCGAGCCATTTTTGAGCCTCTAATTTGTTTGATTTTGTACATATTATTTTGTTTCCATATTTTGATTTTTTTGCGATGGGTGATATAGCGCTGATGGTTTCCCCTTATTTGGGGCACATGAGATAGAGCAAAGTGAATGTGGCCCAAACAAGAGGACCTGTAACTAATGTGCACATGTGTTAAAGGATGCCTGCAAGGGGGCAAATGGGAGTGCACATGGTCTCGCACCATGTCACATACATAATAATATAATAGAAGAGCTACCAAATTGTTAGTTACAATAGTATCTATATTTAAATATTTAGCTAATTTTTTGGTGTCTTTCTAAGATTGTCTGGGTTTTTTAATCATATATAAGCACTCGATGACTCTACTCCACTGTGTTTTCAAATATTAAATGGCCACATCACATAAGAAGAATATATATGTGAAGTAGTGGTCAATGAGATATACATTTTGAGTGTGTACAAAATTTCCCGTGAAGAAGAAGTAAACTTTTTAAAGGTGGCTTACTCCATTCACAGAGCTCAATCCACTCCTCCACAAAATAGGTTCTTCCCTATTTTACCAAGAAACCTCTATCATATAATCTTCATGTCCACACAAAGAAATCATAATTTTTTAATTTCAATGGGTGTATCCCTTTTACCTTATTTGTGTGGAATGATATATATGTATCTTCTCTTAAAATCATCACATACTTCACTAGTGAGAATGCATTCATCCCCATAGAAAATATCCAAGACATTACCACTTTATGTTCATTTAATTGTGTCATTCAAGATTTATTTGTGATGTTGTTATCTACTTCAGTCAAAGTAAAATCTCTTGAATAGTATAGAATTTTTCCCCCGAACTCACTTCATGATTGGGATGAGAAATGAGAATAATTAGGCAAGTAATTTCAAGAAAATGTGAGAATTTGTCTCCCACAAAATAGTTAACAACTATAAAAAGGGATCCTATCAAAACGTTTTTGATTTCAACAATAGATTCCGTAAGACATAAGATAGTATCCCACCTCAAGTAATTCCTTCACCTCATATAACCTTCGTATATTTCCTCAAAGCCATAACTTTGAATATTGTAATCATGATTTAGTATATGGGTGGCACCATTTTACTGATGCTTATGATATGCTAATTTATGTTGAAAATAGTCAAATGTAAGATATAAATTTATCCCCTAGGCCTCTTATGCATCCATGTCCCGATATGCCAATGGTATACCTTCTCTAGAATAGCCTTTGGCCACAATACCCATGCCTTGGAATGTTTAAGTTCTCCCTAGTGCCTTCATTAATGAGATGGATGAACTCAAAGCCATACACATAAACATTGTAAGAGGAAATAAGATCAATTGACTCATATGTCATACCAACCTATAACCCAACTTATCAACCAAATAGAATGCAAAATCAAGTCAAAATAGTCTTTGATAATTTGTTGCAACAATAGTTCCTTATTGTGTCTAATCCAAACAAAGACCTGGTCCCATCCAAAACAAGATTGTTAAAGAAATTAAATTGTGTTACCCGTGTGGGTTATCGCATGACTCAAATAGGTGTACCTATGGAAACACAAACAAAGATTTAATGAAATAAACCTTTGTGTCAAATTAAATCCCACAATTGAAACCAATTTAGCCACCAAAGTTTCTAATCAAGGAAATATAGCATTTTGGTTGGATTTGGACTTCTATATAGTAAATAGTGATTGATCATGTACAACATGATTGCAGGTTCACTCATGCTATAACATGTGGGAAAATTAAAGTACATTGCATCAACCTATTCAGATAGTAGTACCTCATCTCACTCCTCATGATCAGTGTGACATGTCATAGAAATAATAACTCCATATGATCCATCTCCACATCCTAAAAATCCAACCCCTACAATTGTGTGGATGTGAAAATCTTCATATCTTGTGATAGAGAATCTAAGGAAAGACTAGTTCACATACAACTAGTGAAGGCCCCAACTCAGAACCTTGAATATGTTTGATCAAATGAATAATACCCGCATAAATTTCACAATGTAAAATGCCCTTATCATGCCCAAATAGATGGATGCCATATACAAATCTTAAAAACAAGTATGTTGCTCCTCCAAGCCAATAAAGAAGGCAAATCTATAAGCCACCAACCTATATGAATCAAGCCCAATTAAAGAAGGTACTCAAGAAAATCCTCCCCCTCTTTACCTTTTTCTTATTATTAGAAAATGTATCGTCCCTAATTACATGATTGAATTTAGAGTGAGTACCTTTATGATGCCCAACAAGTATTTCTTTGCCTTATACATCAATTACGCCCATGTAAGTAAAGGTGTTGTCAAATTGGCTAATAATGCTATCAATACATTTGGCATCATCAAGGATAACAATAACTTAAAAAGAGAAATAGTAATAATAATAACTTAAAAAGGAGAAATAATAATTCTCCAAAGTTGATAAGTTACATGGTTACATAGATAGATAAATATGGGAATTTGATCCCTGGTCACATTCTTGAAAAAAGTGGCATGGTTACATATTATATTCAAGAAAAAGTGCCAAAAATTTGCGGGTATTTAAAGAGGAAAACTCAAGTCATAAAGATATGAAATATGTTCTTTGATGGTTCCAAATGCAAGGTCGGACTGACGCAGATTTTTTTATAATCTCTATACAATGATTTCCACTATAAATATTTTTGAAAGTGACAATAGATTTCCAATTTGTCAAATTCTCGAAGGAGTTGCAATCTTGATTGTAATATGCTTATGATAACTACATAATGCAGCTGAAAATGAAAAAAATTCCCAAGGGACTCGTGACCTTGGAAAGAATGTTCACTCCTACCGATAAATAAAGGAGGGAAAATAGAAGCATGATACTCAATTATGAATATTATCAAGAGATCAAGATAGACCATGAAAAATCTCTCAAAATGGGAATGATATGCAGATGGACCAATAAGAAAATTTTATTAAGAAATGCAAAGAATATAATGATATTTTTCATGGACTTATGATGACCTCAAAATTGATGACCAAGATGTTATTCAACATCCCATAGAGCTTGCACCTGATTCCAAACCATTAAGGTAGAAACAAAGGCATGGAAATCCAAAGATTGAGACTCTAATGAGAAAGGAATTGATGTAGTTGATTGATCTCAAGGATCATTTTCCCCTACGTTCCATGGATCAAATTATTCATAATGTGGAAAGGGCTGAAATGTTCTCACTTATTTATGATTTCTTAGGTTATAACCAAGTTCTAGTCAAGGAGGAAGATCGATACAAAACCACCTTCACAAATAAGTGGGGTACATAAGGTATTTAAAATGTTAAAGCCACATTTCATATGGAAATGGACATGCCATTTAAGGGTCGCATCAATGAAATTATATTGATTTACCTAGATGATATCATAATTTTTAAAGAAGCAAGAGGGTCATTTGGATCACCTCGAAATATATTTTATAAGATGCAAAGGATTTTTATTTCTCAATCCCAATAAATTCATATTTTTGGTTCATGAAGGAAATTTCTTGGGTCACATTGTGTCAAAAGTGGACTTATCCATGACGCATACATAGTATCTCATTTCCTAGAAAAGATCAATTTTGTGAGAAATTTTGCAAAAACTTCGTAGGGATATTCAAATCAATCACACTCATCCTAAATAAGGATGAATTCTTAAAATGGACATAGGAAGGAAAATATAATTTTTAATTAATCAAGCAAACCATTTCTCAAGGCCCTATGTGTTAGAAACCCTAACTTTGAAAAAGATTTCATTCTTTACTCCTTTGGAATCCAACATAGCATAGCCACAGCTTCTCACTCAAAAGAATCACCATGATAACTTTAGCATTCCATCACTTTTGCAAATCGACACTTTAATTATTATGAAGCCAAATATATCTTCAATAAAAAACAATCTTTTGCAATCCTCGAAGCTTTAAAAGTTTTCAAGCATCTCATGTCCAAAAATAGATTCATGTTTTTGTTATGTACCGAGCACCGAGAGACTCCATCATTGGAGGAGAGATTTAGAGACCACAAAATAGGAGGAGATATCGGTGGTAAGAGAGTGGATTAGATTGAAAAAATCATGGAGTTAAACATTGAAATAATATCTACCAATTTATTAATAGGTAAGTCTCTTTGACAACACCTTTCTCGAAGAATTAGATAATTCACGGGAAGTTATGTATGTCATGATAAATGGTTGTTGAGTAAAGGAAATTAAGGTAAGAGATGGATCCAAAAGATGACAAAAATTTTCAAGCATCTCATGTCCAACAATAGATTTATGGCTTTCGTCATGGACCCGAGTGTTAAAGACTACATAATTAGATGAGAGATTCAGAGACTACACAATGAGAGGAGATATTGGTAGCAAGAGAGTGGATTATATTTCCAAAATCATGGAGTTCAACATTGAAATAAATTTTACCAAGTTGGTATAGGTAATGCTCTTTGACAAAACCTTTCTAAAAACTAAGATAATTCACAGGAAGTTATGTATGACCATGATAAATGGTTGTTGAGTAAAGGAAATGGAGTTCATAGATGGGTCCTAAAGATGACAAGGTACCTAGAAACCATAGAGTATCCAATGGCTTATATACAACCAAAAGAAGACATTTCGACTTCAGTCATTCCATATGAGTTTGTCGGTGAGATACTATTTAAAAATATTTTTATGGTGTCTTGTTGAGATGCATTGGGCCCAAATATGTGGAGAAATTTTTGATATGATTTCATCAAGGATTTCTTGGTGGTTACTTTACTTTGTAGAAAACAACCAAAAATATCACGAGTCAAATATTTTATGGCACGTGTTGTTCTCACACACTTTCAATTGAGTAAGGAAATGTAGTGAATGTCTATTCTTCACATGAAAATAAAATAAAGATCTCATGTCTTTACAATCAATCATGGATGATAAACCTTTCTCCTAGTGGGGATTGGATTTTATTGGAATGGTCAATCATCTTACTAGTGTAAGCCACAAATGGATCTTAACTACAACTAACTACATAAAAAGGTGTACCAAAGTGGTGTCACTTTGAAGGAATAGATCAAGAAGTCATCATCGAATTCCTTAAAGGAATCATAATCAAGTTTGGCATCCCTCACGCAATAATTTTTGATAATTCTAAGACATTCATGGGATTCAAGATCATTGTTTTCTCTTATGAATTACATATACCTTAAGACTCGCTCCAACTACTATCCACAAGGAAACAAACTCTTAGAGCTCACAAATAAGAACTCGATCACAATCATGAAACAAACAATTGAGTAGAACCACGGGTAATAGCATACTAACGTAAAACTAGCCTTGTGGGATAAAAAATTCACTCTAAAACACTTTTAAATTTTCCTTTCATGTTGGCATATAGAATTGAATTTAGGATTTCAATTTCATTGAAACTTCCTAATTTATAGCTAGCTCATCGCTTATAACTAGAACATCATGATGCGATTATAGTCAAGATGGCATTGCTAATGGGGTTTGGGTGGATTGATTAAGACAGACGGTTGTGTTCGGATCCATCCAGGTTCAAATCCCGTTGGGTATGATCCCTTTGAGGTGGTTTACCGGTGTTAGTGGGTGTTACATCGCGGTGGTTGTGGCTGGTGGTTTCTCTTAGCGGTGGTGGACTTTGCATTTTCGACGTTGGTGGTGGCTAGTGGCTCTAAAAACATTGGTGGTGAAAAATTACATCATTGATGTAGTCTCGGTGGTCGCGGTTTGTGTTGGAATAATTGTAATATCTTGTCTTCGGACGTTGTTAAGGGAGGGGACCCAAGAAGCCCCCGATTCTAAGCTTCGATCAAAAGCATTAAACTATCTAAAAAAAATAGTGAAGATGGCATCACTATTAAACCTTGAGGAGATCATGGAAATTTCCAAATACCAACATCATAGGCATCAATAGAAAGTAAAAATATTCTTTAATAAATGGGTTGTTGATTAATGGTTTTTATTTGGTAACCTAGTTCTTAAACGCATTTCACTTAAGAAAAACCTAAGTGGCATTCCAAATTTTACACCATCTAGATCATGCCTTATTATATTACCAAATACAAAGAAAAATTACCTTTGAGGTCTCAAAACTTGATGGAGAACCTCTATAAATCATATTCAATGGGATGTTTCTCAAGCAATATCAATAAGAACATATACCTCACCATGTACATAGTAGTATAGTTTCCTCTATGTCCTTATTTGTCTTTTCTTTACATTTCCATCCTTTGTAAGTTTTTCACCCCTTATGCAATTATTCTAGCATTCGCAAAAAAATAATGTTATAAGGTTTTCAAATTTCTAAGATAGTTAAGACAAACCCCATGCCCAATGATACAATCAAGTTATTGTATCTTTATCATGTTAGGAATAAAACTTAGCTTAATTCATCATTAGTTGATATTTGAATAAATGTAATAAGTTAAAGTATTTAATTTAAATACTTTAAACTTGTGTCAATAGGTATTAGTTATCCTTAGTTGTTAGTTAACTAAGTGATAGTGTTCTCATCCCAATGTTTGTGGGATCATGTTCTATCTTGCATATTTTGTTCCCGAATGATTTCCATGAGGGGCAATAGGGGCAATTAGGGGCAATATGTTATTTCTGCATATTTTCTCATATTAGATTATTTGTTTCCATATATTGTGGATGAGATAGAAGTTGTCCAATATCTATAAATATTGCATCTCTCTCATTTGTCTATAATGCTTGATTTTGATATTAATAAAATACACAAACACCGTCTTGTTTCTGTACAAAGCTTCTGTGTCAAATATTGTTTTCAAGTATTCATTGTCAAGAGAGGAGTGTAGGAAGTTTTAGGGAAGTTTAGGGATATATGGAGAAATTACAGAGTTGGGAGGAGCCATAGATGCCCCCAACCATTTCACATCCCCTACCCGGCTCCACACCCTGAATCACAGTTGATTTGCAGTTTAAGAACACTGGAGTGCAATCACAGGCCCTTGTAGACCTGGATGTAACTCTCTTGCAAAAGGTGACATTGTTTCATTCTCTATTTAAAAAAATTACATGTACGTGTAATTTTATTTTATTTTTTAAATTGGAAGCATTTTTAAAAAAAGATATACAATATTTTTGATCTATGGGGACCCAAGCTTTTCAAGCTCCCCACATTACTTGTTCTTCCTCTTCTCTATACTTTGTATTCTTCTTCCTCTTCTCTGTATTTGAGCATTTTAAAAAAAAGATCCAATCAAATGTGGAAGTTTCTCTGTGAACCTGCACCTACCAGAGGAGTAGAAGAAAGGATATTTCAATGAACTCCAACATGCCTGCATCCAAAATGAAGACTAAAAATTGAACGTGGAGAAGATTTGCAACCTGCAACAAAAAAAGCTACGTTGGAAGAAGGAAGAACAAGTTGCCTCTAAGCAAAAAAATATCTCACAGTCTGAGAAACAATAAAAGAAAATTGTGGCCAAGGGTTATTATAACGCATATGAAAATCGGTTGAACTGCAGTTGCACCCTAAAATGCACTACGCATGTATATAAGTCGTTATCTGCATTTGGTTTTTAAAAAAATCCATTTTTGGAAAGGGGCTCGGAAAGATATTGATTTTGTAACTTAAAAGAGCCATAACTTTCAACTAGTACCTCGATTGAGGTGCCATTTTTTTAAAGTGTGTTTTTACAAGCTCTATGTCTTGGTCTAGATTTTAATAAGCTTTGTTTTGTAAAAATTGAACAAATTGTAAAAGAAGCCAAAGAATCCAAAAATTTATTTTTTTCAAATCGACCAAGAGAGCCATTTTTTTTTGCAAATTGGCCATAGAGCCAAATTTGTAACAAGGCCAATAGTGCCAAAAATTCATTGTACACGGCCGAAAAGGAGCCCAAAATAAATAAAATAATATTTTTTTAGGGGTGTGTGCATGCTTTAAGGGGGAAAAGTGTTCAATTTTTTCTTCTATTGTTTATCACTTTTCACAATGGCCGCAATTACGGCACCAAAATTCTTTTTGCCAGATTCTCAACTTTTGCGTTCTGATAATTATCCAGCATGGAAAACAAAAATTCACACACAAATTGATTTTGAAAATCTATGGTCCATTGTTTTTGGTACATTAACAAGATCTGCAACAGATGTTACACAACAAGCTACATTTGATCATGCAAATCAAAAAGCAAAGTTAATAATCTTGTTTAGTGTTTCATATGAGGTACAACCTCATATTCGTGAGACCACAACAACAAAAGAATCTTGGGATAAGTTGAAAATAGTATATGAGTCCAAAAATAAGAACACAATACTTCATCTCCAGAGTCAACTATTGAACTTGAAAATGCAACCAACTGAGAAAGTTGAAATGTTTTTTAGAAGAGTAGCAACTTTACATGCATCACTTCAAGCTTTGGAAGAATAAGTAACTGACACATCACTTGTGCCTATAGTATTGAGATCTCTTCCTCCTTCTTATAGGATTTTTGTGACCACGTTAAACATAACTAGTCAAACAACAACTTTTGAAGAGTTAGTGAATATGCTACAACAAGAGGAAGCTATTCACTCAACTACTAAAATTGAAGAGCAGGCACTTTCTTCTAATCAAAAAGGAAAAAATAGGCTAAGTCTAATAAACAACCTCAAAAGCAAGGTAATACTCAACAAGGCCAAAAGGACCAAAAAAATGTCTTATTTGTGGTCGAAAAGGACATGAGTTAAAAAATTGTTGGTACAACACATTCCAACAAGGATCATCAAGTGGTAAAAGATTAATTACCAACAAACAAAATCTGGTCAACAACAAAGTAAACAAGGACAAAATAATAACAAGTGGAAGAAGAAACCAACTCAACAAGGAAATGTAGTTGAACAAGAAGATCAATTTGATGATGATGACTTCCTATATTCTGCACAGTCAAATGAAGTATCCAATTCTACAAATCAAATTTGGTATGTCGACTCGGGTGCAACTTGACACATGATAGGAAAGAAAGATTGGTTCTTCACAATGAGTAAAACACCCACCAAAAATCATGTCTCTTTGGGTGATGATACATCATACAATGTTGAAGGAATTGGTTCCATTTCACTACCACTTGGGCATCATAATTGTAAAATTACAGATGTTCTTTATGTCCTTGGTTTAACAAAAAATATGTTATCCATGATTCAATTATTATATCACAATCTAAAAATTGAATTTGATTGCAAAGGTGGTAAAAGATGTGTCTAATTCGAGATAAGTCACAAAGCTCCAAAATTGTTGTAAAAGCTTCAATGTGGGAAGAATTTTTCATTGGATTTTTTTCAACGAAATTATCAAGCACTTGTAGCCAAGGATATATCATCAGCTCAACTATGGCATCGAAGACTTGGACATGTGAGCTTTGGCTATCTTGACACACTTCGTCAATACGATATGGTTAGGGATTTTCCACCTCTAAAAAAGGGTACATATAAATGTTAGCATTGTTTGGCAAGAAAACAAAATAGAGCACCATTTAAAGGCCAAGGAAAAACTTGACTTGGTGCATACCGATTTGTGCAAACCAATGAGACCTAGCCACTCTGGGTTTCAATATTTCATGCTCTTTGTTGACGAGTTTTCAAGAAAAATGTGGATATACTTGTCTTTCTACAAAATACCAAGCTTTTGAAACTTTCAAGAAGTTCAAAGCCCTTGTTGAAACAGAGTCTGGTAGGAAAATAAAAACACTCCGCTCAAATCAAGGGGAGAATACACCAACAATGAGTTCAATGATTTTTTGAAAACACATGGCATTTGTCATCAAATGGATCCTCCTCACACACCACAACAAAATGGTGTTGTTGAAAGGTGAAATCGTACTATCATGGATATGGTGCAATGTATGATTGATGATGTAGGTTTATCAAAAAAAATTTGGGCCGAAGAAACTAAAACAACAGTCTATTTACTAAATAGAGTTCCCACTGTAGCTCTTGATGGAGTAACACCACAGGAAGCATGGTCAAGGCATAAGCCATCTATTTCACACCTTAGATTTTTTGGATGTAAATCAAGTATGCACATTCCTAAGAAACAAAGAACTAAGCTTGATATGAAATCAAAAAAACTTATCTTCTTGGGATACAGTGATGAAGCACTTGGTTATAGACTTATGAATCCAAGAACAAGAAGGGTATACACTAGTCGGGATGTTGAGTTCTTTGAGAAGAAAGAAGAAGATGCTCCTTCCATACACTCACATGATGAAAAAATTATCCCTACAATGAAAAAAGAGGATGGTAATCACTTTGATGATGAAAGTGATGATGGGGAAGATAATGAAATTCAACCTCCCACAGAACCACAAAAAGTATGCCTAAATGGTATACAAGTATGATTAGAGATGCAAAATTGGATAGTGTCCCCGACACATCTACCACTTTGGAATGAGGACTCACGATGGCTCAAATGAGGTCAATTTGGCCTTAATGGGTAAAGTTGTTGAAACTATTGAGCCTTCCTCGCTTTAGAATCCCTACAGTCTAAACCTTAGAAAGATGTTATAGATGCAGAATATAAGTCACTTATGAAAAATAATACATGGCAACTTACAGATCTTCCACCAGGGAAAATCATATTAGATGTAGATGGATCTTCAAAATGAAGTACAAAGCAGATGGAAAATTTGATAAACATAAGGCTAGACTAGTTGCTAAGGGATATGCTCAAAAGAAGGCATTGATTATGAGGAGACTTTTTCTCCCACAGCTAAGATAAAAACTTTCAAGTTAATATTTGCTCTACCTGTACAATTTGGTTGGAAAATACACCAAATGGATATGAAAAGTGCCTTTCTTAATGGTGATTTATAGGAAGAAATTTACATGACTCAACCAGAAGGTTTTGTCATACTAGGTAAAGAGGAAAAGGTATGTAAACTCATAAAATCACTATATGGTCTAAAGAAGTCTCCCAAGGCATGGTACATAAAAATTGATGAGCATCTCATTCAACATGGATTCAACAAGAGTCCATACGATCCTAATCTCTATCTCAAAAAGCAAGGGGGAGATAGTGATCGTTGTAGTATATGTCGATGATCTAGTCATCACTGGAGGATCAATGAGGATGATTGAGTCAACAATTCAACATGACCGATCTCAGGCTTCTCCATTACTGTCTTGGACTTGAATTTTGGCAAAGATAAAATCATATCTTTGTGTCACAATTGAAATACGCCAAGACAACGCTTGAGAAATTCAATATGATGGATTATAAGCCATTTTCCACACCTATGGAGACAAGACTTCAACTGTCTCGAACAGATCCATCACCACAAGTAAATGCAACTCTCTATCGGCGGTTGAACGAGAGTCTCGTCTACTTGAATTATACTAGGCCGATATCAGCTATGCAGCTTAGCTATCTTTCACGGTTCATGCAAGAACCAAGAGTTTTGCACTCGAAAGCAAAGAAAGCGATACCGAGGTACATCAGAGAAACTATGGACTATGGCCTAGAATACAAGAAGATGAATAGCTTCTTCTTGATAGGATATTCGATTCAAATCATGCAAGAAACATAAATGATAGGAAACCCACTTTAGGATTTGTATTCTTTTTGGGATTTGGACCAATATCATGGGGGAGTAAGAATAAGACTTGTGTTTCAAGATCCTCTGCTGAATCGAGAATATCGTGCGGCGGTGGAGTCATGTCAGAAGCGATATGACTCACGACGTATACTTGAAGGATTGGGAATACCACATAAACATCCAACTATCCTACATGTTGATAACAAAGGAGTAGTAAAACTTGTTCGAATCCAGTTTTCATGAGCGCACCAAACACATTGAGGTGCAGTACATTTCATTCGTGAACATGTTCGAACAACAACATACACTCCAATATTTCCCAATACATATGCAACGTGCAAATGTCTTCACAAAGTCACTTGCTCGAGACAAATTTGAGGGTTTTAGAGAATTTCTCTCCTATTCACTTGAGACCATGCTGAATTAAGGGGAGAATGTTAAGAATAAAACTTAGCTTAATTCATCATTAGTAGATATTTGAATAAATGTATTAAGTTAAAGTATTTAATTTAAATACTTTAAACTTGTGTCAATAGGTATTAGTTATCCTTAGTTGTTTGTTAACTAAGTGATATTGTTCTCATCCCAATGTTTGTGGGATCGTGTTTTATCTTGCATATTTTGTTCCCTGGATGATTTCCATAAGGGGCAATTAAAGGCGATTAGGGGCAATATGTCATTTTTGCATATTTTCTCAAATTAGATGATTTGTTTCCATATATTATGGATGAGATAGAAGTTTTCTAATATCTATAAATATCGCAGCTCTCTCATTTGTCCTGTAATGCTTGATTTTGATATTAATAAAATACACAAGCACCGTCTTGTTTCGTGCAAAGCTTATGTGTCAAATATTGTTTTCAAGTATTCATTGTCAAGATACCACTTAGCAAGAAAGTGTCCCCATGAGTCACCAAAATGTTAACCAAAATTTTTCCTTTGGTCAAGTTTTTAACCTTGTACCTTCAAAGTTTGAAACTCTTTGGCACTTATATCCTTTTGTGTGTTGTGTATTTTCATGCGGCATCTACTACAAACTATACTTAAAATTTCCTATCTTATCCTATCTTGGATACTACGGATCGCACATCATTAAATTTTCTTATCTTTTCCTCTCACACTAAGTTTAATTCACAACATATCATAGATTGTTAATAATTCCATCTCTGCGTGTTTCTCTCTTCTTCATTTTTTTCTATTTATCTTTCTATGTTGCACCTTTTTCCTTCTTGCCACATCATATTATCAACTTACGCACCACCAAAAATTATTTTATCAAGTCATGAAATCTTGTTTGAATCCATGTTGAAGATAGTATAACCATAAGGCACTATCTATATTCATGAAGGTCTTTGAATTTTGCTAGTCATTATGTGAGGTTACACTACTCTTTCCTTTCTTTGCAAAAACTTCACCTTGTGTTGCGAGCATTTTCAACACCACATAAATCCACCTTTACACTCCTTAACTTACCAACATTTTTAACATCCCCTAATCTAATGTATGGCCACATATTCGATATGGCATTCTCTCTTCTATATTATTCATCTCACAAGATCCTTCTCCATGCTCGGTATGTTTCTAGATTTGATCACTCACTTCTTCTATGTCATGGATCACTTCCACCAACAGCTATCATTTTGTATTTTTATGCCGAAATACCCTTATTTCACATGAATTCTGTGATAGTAATGGAGATCACCCTTCCACCTCATTTTGTTGAATAATTTAATACCCGATATAATGTAATGCAAGTAGGACAATAGTTTAGGCCTTCACGACACATGACACTTCAAGAAGACATCTAATTTTAAAATTTATTGCTCACATTTGGATCCACTAATTAATGTCGAATCTCATATTAACTCGAAAGATCATATCTTTACATGACTTCAAGATCTAAATTCTCTCGCATACATGAATAATATGGCGTTCTTCGTTTATGACACCCTAGACATATTCTAAAGTTTCTTCTCTCCATTTTCTATAAAGAGAAAAGTTTTTTCTATTATAGGGTTCTTCCTCTTCTCTTTAATGTTTTAGCCTCTATGTTAATGAATGTAATGCATCCAAGGCTTCATTTGAAAATCTAACATATTTGTGTATTTAAGCAATGGTGAATTCGTTGTGCCTTATATTTTCCTACTCTTTTCTCTTGTCTTATTAGATATCTATTAGATCATTCTTACTTGATATTGTGATGTGATCATGTGTGTGTTGATTGTAGCTACATTCATCTAATATATTATGTTATCCTCAAAACATAGAAAGGAGACCTCAATTTCACTCATGGTACATTTCCAACACTTTTTCATTTGTTTCTCTTACCCCTTTTCCTCGCAATCGTTAGATTAGATAGTTAGTGATAGCATTAGGATTAGAAATATATTAGAACTAAATCTCTCTTGATGTTTTTTTCAAATCAAAAATCCCACACTTGAGAATCAATCCCATGTTTTGTCGATAATGAAGCAATCTTCGCCGCTGAAAACTTTCAAGCTCCAAAGACTTACCTCATTATTACCTATTTATGATCACTGATTCCCTCAATATTACCACATTCCTCCTGCTCATCCTCCATCTCCCTAAACATGATACAAGTGGGATTATTTATAATACTATCTAATAGACTACGTAATTGTATCAATATGTGGGAATTATAGGGAATACCATAAAATATAAGACTACCAAAACCTATATCAAAAGATAGTTTAGAGGGAAACTGTGTAAAAGGGCGCAAAGACTCTCGTAATTAGTCGTGAATAAAAATGGGTTCAAAATCACACTACATAGAAAGCACCTAATGTATCTAAAATTGATATCACCACATGTTATATGGATACTCAAACCAAAATGGTGGAAGTACCAAAGGATAAGGTGAAATAAAACCTCTAATAAAGGTAATAGACTATCCCGATGGTCTAATCCAAAAACAAAATGTAGGTGGATACTAGCGTGATAAGGAACCTTCAAGGAAAATTAAAAGATTTGTTTGACTAAATGAAAAAATACCAAAGGAGAGGCCTTAGTGCACAAGAAGTGGAAGTGATTAATGAGTTTCATGGAATCTTAAATATTGATGAGGTGTTACCTCTTCTTGAATATTGTCTTGTGTGGAATGTTGGTGGTCATGTAAAAGAAAAGAGAGTGGTAAGCGGGGAGATCAAAATGATGCAAAATTTCAACCATTACCAATAATTTATCATTTATGTTATTATTGGTAAATGGTCAATTTGTGACATATTGGTTGACATAGGGGTTGAAGTTGACATCCACATGAAGGATACTTTGAGGAGTATGGAGAGTTTGGTTTTATATCTTTTTCCACATATCTTGTTCATGGTCGATGATGTTGTAACATGATGGCCTTTTTAACATCATTAGCTACGTCAATGACATTAGCTTTTTCCATTTTGATTTCGTGAATTGATTTTTGGTGTGTAATAATTGCCATAATTTGGAATCTTTGGAATGATCCATTTTGTGTCTTCCAAGAAAGGGAGAGATGGTGGGAAGGCGAGAGGATTATAATGTATAATTTTAGTTTCATTATTGCTAGTATCAAAATGAAAAATGTCATGTTTGTATTTGAATGGATGATTGTCATATGTGGTCTTGGTGACATTGTAAAGGAGGATCTTCCTCTCTTCTTCAAATATAGGAATATCTTCTTGTGGATCTTTGTCAAATATGTGAGGTTAGTTTTTGAATCTTTGTAAAATTTTGGAGTATCTTCTTGAGGATATTCATCAAATATGGGAAGTTCTTGTGGATATTCATTGAAGATGAGAATATCTTCTTGCAGATAGTTTTTATTATGGAAATGTCTTCTTGTGTATCTTCGACCATATTGCATTGTATTATTTGTGTAGGTGAGGAAAATTATTCTATGAAGTGTTTCACGCAATAGTGTGTGAAAGGGATAAACGATAAACCCATGTATAATCTAAATGGGTTTAGAATCGCTATAAATTACTCAAAAAGGTGACATGATTAAGGATTGAATCTGTAGTTTCATAGTATAAGCTAAAATAAAGAAAACATGAAACCCCAACTCGTCGTGGGGTGAGATTTATAATGGATTTACTATAATGTATCTAAGCCAAGAATGATATTTAAAGGATCCTCCAAAATACGATAAGATAGAAGACCATTATAGGGCCAACACACATAGAAATTGTTTGTCCAAAAAGTGGCCCAAGGCTCTAGTACAAGGTTCATTTGTATAGGATGTTATAATGGAATCTACACATAATCACTATGTATATAAGGTGTAAGAACTTGGGTTCCATAAGTAGATAGATTCCAAGAAGTATAAGGTAAGAAAGTGTCATTAAGTAGTCTATAAGAGTTATCTAATCTAAGGTTTGAATTATGGGTACCACTAGGAAAGGGAAAAATCTGCAAATGTAAATAATAACAATATAAATTTTAAATATATGCTACTATGTCATATCTAGTACATGACACAAAATTCATCAACTAAAATATAATAAAAGTAGATAAGGGTTAGGGATATTAAAATAGGGTCAACTTTTTTATTCTTAGTCTCCCTCTTTGGTTTGCAACACCTTGTGAGACATTGTTATGGTTGAAGCCAAATAGGATAGGTAATAGACCTAAGTAAACCTTAAGTCAGGGACTCCAAATACTAAGGTATACCTTGATGGTTTAACTCCTATTCTCGGTATTCTCCAATGGCATGATGCTTATACTTATTTTCATCAATGTAAGCTCTATTAAATCCTAAGTCTATTTCTCCTTCCTAAGGTGATTTTTGAACACGAGAAAAGCAAATTGTTTGTTGATATGTTTAGAAACGAAAAATGATAACCCTATATTTATGGAATTAAACCCTAAAAGTCGTGACTCGGATCTAGGAAATGTCATTGATTGGGATATTCGCATCAAATGGAATAGATAAAGCTATAAGACGAGCGTCATTTGGATCGATAATTTTGGCTAAATGAAAGAAAAGCATAGGAAAGGGGAAGAAGAGGAGGAACGAAAACTTAGGGAGGACAACTCGAGCTAATGTGAAGGTGATGTAAGGTGGTATATGGTGGTTTAAGGTGGTAGTAGAAAATGAAATTCCACAACAACATCTTATGGTATGATACAAGTTGTCCCACCTCAATCCCAAATGTAATCCTTAGGACATACATCCACGGAGATTAATGTGCCAAAGATTCCTATAAAATTTTCATTAAGCAAAATAAGGTGCATAGATTTCCTACTCCACTTTTCTTTCACTTATCATAAAAAAATTGTTACACTCATCAAATCCTTATTTATCCTCTCCTCACTCCTCTATTACAAATATCTCTTTATACTTATCAATATACAAAAGCTTTCTCTCAATATTATTTGTGTGTACACTTTCCTAAACATCTTATTGTTGTATATGTACCACATACATATGTTACAATATCAAGGGACATGTCCACTCTCCATACAAACACTTAGAAAGTCCGATCAAATGTCATACACTTTGCCACACAAGTTAAAAAGGGGCCTTCCCTATTCTTCCCAATTGTCGTTGTTGATGTCGTATCATGTTGTGATCTTATCAATAAGTAAGAATGCTTAAACCAACCTAATAAAAATTACAACAGAGCATATTTATAGCCAAATCAAAAGTATAATGGCTCATTTTTTACATTTTGTTTTAAAGTTAATCACGAGTTATATGATATAAAAGAACACTATTTAAATATACCAAATAACTTTGGAATTTAGCATACAATTTTTTTAATCCATATTAATAACTTGAACATAATTAATGACCGAACTATAAGCTAAATCATGCAAAGTTAAATAATAGCGAACAATATGAAGCATAATAGAATTGAGAGAGACCATAACTAGGAACCTTAAAAATATGAGCAGGTGAAATAGACTTTAAGGATATTTGTAATTATAGCTATGTTACGTGCAAGCTTCAAAGACTCCTAAACTTGTGTAGCTACTTTAAAATATTAGTATAATACTTTTAAAATAAGTTAATTTATTATTTAATCAAAAGATATTTTTATTAAAAAACTATTAAATAGAGATTACAATTAATTTTGATTTTTTTGGTTGATAAGGAAATTAAAAGTAAAAGTATTGTCTTAAAAATCAATTAATATATTCTTCTAGAGGTTAATGTTAACAACCGTTAACGTTGGACCTAACTTTTCATAAGTTGGAAAGAATCATTGTAGTGGTGGTTGATGAGCCTTTAGAAATCCATATTCCAAGCCCCATTTTTTCTACTATTTCCATCTTACCTTGTATAGAAACTAATAGTAGTCTTATTATAAATGAAACTTTTGCTTGACTAAAAGATGTGTTTTGAGCACGTGTCTTGGATATTTTCTATCTTTTATATGCTTTCTTTATTTGTTGATATAAATTGATTTCTGGTGCTAACATATGTAAATGGAAGGATATAGAAGAAGTTGTATGAGCGCATGACTCACTCAGCAAGTGCAAGACTCACACAAGATTAGCACAAGATTTGCACAGTTTGTGGAATTTCCTATTCAACACCAAATCCATCATGGAACTCGGTCTGCTTAGGTGGAAAATGCTTCTTTTTGACATGGAATTCAACTAGCTAGCATAGTTCAATCAATGCAGTAAAGATGCAGCTGGCAACAACCAGTCTTAATTTCATGGAATCCTCCACTTCATGAGGAACGTGATTACTTTGAATTTGGATAACTCCTGAAGATTGCCAGACCCAATCAAGTACCATTTATGGAACTCCTCCTCCATCAAGAAGACAAGTTCAAATGGGAATCTACAAGCACACATATACATTTGTCATGACAACTACCAGTTCCATGATTGTTCTATTATAAATCTACTTAGTTAATTCTTGCATGTATTGCAGATGTCTCTAGTCTAATAAAAAAAAATTAAAAAAGGGGAAAAAAATTCCTAATAGAAAAATGAATTTGCCTAATCTATATAAGGTAGGATCATTATAGAATAAGGGGTTTGACTTTTAAGAAAGATAGAAAGAGTATTGTAAACTGAACTATTGATAAATAAAGAGCATGCTTTTGGAATAAGTTGTGTTTTCTTGAGTAGACATTAGCAACTAGATCAAAGGGAAGGAGCAAGGGCCACTCCTCTCTAATGTGAAGGGAAGTTTTATTTATTTCTTGTTCAGTTATTCTAATTTGTTTTACTTCCAGTATTAATGTGCTTCATTTATCCAGACTATATTTTCATCCTTATATGTTTTCATTTTCGTGGTCGTAGAGTTAGAAGTAGCGTCCCTTGTTATTACCAGTTTCAATAAGTTTAGAATAGATCATTTAATCATAAAAGTTGTGTTATTTGTATTTTGATTAACTTTACATGCTCAATACGTTCCAAATTGTCTCTTCATTGCAAACAACCTTAGACACCGCCCTAGGATTGACAGAGTTTAAATTGTTAAAGTGCAAGTATCAACAAAGTTTGTTAGTGGTACGGGAACATAATTTAGGATAGTGAATCAATGATGTGGGTTCCTTTACAACTAATTGTAAAGAAAAACAAATGCATAATATTGACAACCCAAACTATAATATCAAGAGAAGTGTTTCCATTAAGGTAAACCCAATCCTTTTGACAAGAACTACATGAAGAATATGGTTTAATATCACAAATATATTTTATCCTAATAATTATTTAAAGAAAATCCATGATAGAGATGAAAAGCACAATAATCTTACATATTTGTATAAGATATATTAAATGAGATACTACAAAGTAGTTAATTTAAAGAAGTGTACTTTATTATATAACAAAATGTAAATGAAATATAATTGTTATGTGTAATGATGCCAAACACAACAATTTTTTTAATTCAGGAAAAAAATTCCTTCAACTTATATACTACATGGCCTCATCCAATGGAGTATGCTAAATCCAAAATTAGATGTGGTAGTTTACCTAATTTCAACATTTATATATTTAATCAAATAACATATCCCTAGGAATTTTGAATATAAGTCTCCACTATGAAAGCCCGATGATTGACCACTTGGGATAATATGTGTGTGTGTGTACCTATTTTTTCACTTTTCATCTTTCATGCTTGTTACTAACAATTTCCTTTGTGCAAATAAGGATCATTGATGCATCTATTTCTTGAGTGGGTGCCTTAAGGGGCCTACCAGAATGGGGTATGATTATTCACATAGTCATTATGGGTTAGAGACAGTACACAAAGAGAGTATCGCTATGTGGTCCCAACCTTAATTGTCCTTGCATTAGTTATCCTTGTCCCTTTATGTCTCACACATGTTGCACGTCTGAAACCTTGCTTACATTTAACCACTTGGCACCTTCTTCATACATCTCATTTATTGATCCATGACACCTTTTTTCATTTTATGTGACATTTAGCATCCTTGGCGACATCATCCCCGTGGGCGATGGTACTGGTGTTAGGATTTTCCCTAGCCAACGCCATCGCCCATGGGCGATAGCATCATATATATATAGTCACCATACTCAGACATTATGAATGAAGGAAGCCAAAATCATATGAATTTCCATCTGCTCTACTCTTTTGTGCCAACTTCACATCCACTTGTTCAACCCTTGGTTCATCTTGCACTTGACTTGGATTGGATTGGACACTCTTATTCTTGGTTGGATTGTTTGCACTATTGGGTCATCTATAGTGAGTCTAGGATAGTAACGGTGTTCCCCTTCTCCACCCAACAAAAATTATCTCTCGGTGTCTTTGCTTCTCTGAAGAGATAGATGCATAAGTGACCAACCCATAGGAAAATGATCTAACTATCTTTTCATTTTGCATAGATTAGTTCATTTCCTTCTCCTCATGGTTCTATGTTAGCTTAGAGTTACATGTACATTGATACTAGTTAGAATGGAGCTCTTATTTGATCAACTCCTTAAGTTTCCCTTATTTACATTTCAATTATATTGTACATGTTTTTCTTACCCATCATCGATCTATGCCTCTTCCTCCATCTATCGATATCCTAGGAGGGTACTCTCCTCTATCTTGACTAGCAGGCCTTAGAAACCCTAGGTTGGCATAGTGTAGGGATTACTACCCTCGGATATGCAACCTTAGCGCTCGTTGTAGCCCCTTTTAAATCAACCCATTATGTGTCGGTCCATGTGTCTCATATTCGTTGCCTCAATACCCTTATAGAACGAAATACTTAGGAGTGCAAGCCATTGAGACACATTCTTGTCATGTCATACAATATACAATGTTAAAATTCTAGGAAGAATCCTATAAAGATACAAAATGGACATGTTGTTATGGATTTTTTTTTTTCTCATGTCAAATACAACCTATGTTGTATAAGTTTGGGATGATTTTTAGTGGCATTCATATTTATTTGATAAATTAATGATGTCAATATTATGAAATGAACATATGTTGATCAATTAATAATTTTAATCATCTAAAATTTGTAGATAAAATACAAATGAATGATTCCCATTCATCCTCCCATCCATTATGGCACACAAATGGAGTAAAGAAAAACCAACCCATGATTGAGGATGAAATATATATAAGGATGCTCAAAATTCAAGTTAGGAAACTAAGATCACATCTACCATGTATCTAGCCTCTATAAATCCTGACTAATCTATTTATCAAGGATATACTTGCATATGATTTTTTTTGTAAATTCCATATTACCATATGTCGAGCAAAAACTTATTAAACCTACTTTCAAAATGTTTAAATATATCAAAGAGATAATACGGGTTCCATACATAAAATATTTAGGCACGAACCCCCTAGATAACTGTCCTAGACTTAAACTATTGTCTTCAATAAGATTGTGAAAGATCTTAGATTTCTCGGTTTTGTTATGCCATATTACTGCAACTTCTTGTGCTTTTTGTGTTCAACATTGAATTTCTCATTCAAACCCAGTCCGTGAAAATGGCCAAAATTTGTGAATTGTCATTTACATATTTTATTTTGGCATCCTTGTGTGTTTTTCACCACAATGCTCCATCAAGATGCATTTTCTAGTTTTCAACTTCACGCGAAAATCCATGTATATGGAGCTTTGAGTTTTCAACTTTTGGATTTTCAATTGTTTGAGTTTTATGCATTAATAATTCTTTGCAAATGTTGTGCATCCATTCCTACCCTTCCACATTTAATGTCAAACAATTTTTCAAAACTCATCCTACTTGCTCTAAGGGGGCTGGAATGAACTTCATGTATTCTAGGATATTTTATCTCAATTGAGATACAAAGTATGAATTTACCTTCTTGTTATCATTTTTCATGGATGGTTGATGTGTTTTCACAATGGTCAAATAGCTTGATTTTTTTCTCTAAGTTATTGATCTTTCCAATATTCATCAAGCTAATGTCCCAAAAATTGCTTAATCCAAGAACCTTTATTGACAAACTAATTATCATCATGGTGTTAATGATTGGAAAGATCTTGCTTCGCATCATCTTGGTCAACGTAACTCCCATGAGGTGTACTTCCTTATAATGGTTTCTCCCCTCTTTATGGGCCTTAGACCAATTTAATATAAAGGAGATCTCATTGTTTCTACCTTGTGGTGTATATTAGGGAGATTTGTAATTTTGTTTTTAATCTCTAGGATCAATTTATCAAGATTTTTTTGGCCTTATCTACTCAAAGCATATTGACCTTTGTTGATATCTCCACAAGCTCCTCTATCAACTATTGGGATTGGTGCTTGGGTACATAAACCCTTGTTGGTCTACCTTCACAATTGTCTTTAGGTTTTTTTCTTCAATTATGATGGTGATCCTTTCTATTAGCTCTTACAAATAGTCTACTCATTACAAACAACCATTTAATTTATCCTTTCTTTATTTGTATTTATTAAATGCATCTTTGGATATATTATCCTGGGATAATTTTATAGGGTAAATAGTTGGTAGTTGTGGAAATGCCACAACCTATTTTTGGATCCATATACAATGTTTTACTTGAAACTATGAGAAAATTATAAATAGGCATCTAGAAACTTTTCTTCTTCTTGTTTTCCCATTTTGGTGGTTCCAATATTATAGCCAATGAATTTTGATGGGCATTCATCCCCTACCCATGAACCATCTCTTTTATCTCTTATATTACCTGGATTTAAAATATTTTGGGGACTTGTATTTTTGAAAACTCCATTTTTAAATTTCCCCCTTTTCGAAGTATCTCCCCTCGTGAATCACAAGGGTCATTTCCATGTGTTTATGCCAAATGAGAATTAATATTCTTCCCACCGAGATTCCTTTTCTCGATTCACACAACTAATAATATTTTTTGATGTTGACTTTATAACAATGGATTTGCACCTCCACGTCCTAATTATCATCATGAAACTTGGGTTATTTTGCATGTTTTATTTACAGTGGATATTAATCATCCTCAATGCCTTGTTGCACTTGTCAGACATGTAGCTTCTATTGTTGTGATTTAGGATACTAAATTACAAATGAAATATCTACTTGATGATTGTACTGGGATGGATTGGATGAAGTTACTCATGCAACTAACCAAATACTACAACCTTTCATTGTGAGTGGAGTGCATTGTTCTTTGGCTTGTATCGAAATGGAATGACATATGGGATTGTGGATATTGGAGTTGAGTGGTTGATGAGATAGTGGAAGAGTTGTTGAGATCCCAAAATTTTCTTCTTCACGTATATTTGCATCTAGTGCACTTCAAAGAGATCATTGGGATAATTCCTGCAATAATATCTCAATGTTATTTGTCTTTAAATATTGGTGTAACTTCACAAATGCTTTCGATTCTATGTTAATTGGGATGTAGTTGGATTCACGTAAAATTTGTCTCTTTTTAGTTCATCACCTTTTTCTCTTCACAACCAAAATTTAGGTTCCTCCAACATTTCCTCTATCTTTTATTCCCCTTCAAGGTTTTCCTTCGCAATCCACTTACTCTAATGGAATTACTCTTTTTGTGCTTCATTTGGCTACTTGTCGAATTGCTTCATTTGTAATTCTCTATATATATTTTGTCTTGGTTGAGTTGTATCTTGTTTCATACCTACTCTTTTATCTTTCCAATCTTAGAGAGTTCTTGTTACCATACCTTAGGATCTGGATTAGCAATTATGTTTTCCCATTGTCACTTTTTTAATGATTTTCTTCTACTACTTGTTCCAACATCCTAACAATCATCCTACTTTGACGCTTTGTTTACACTTGTTCATGTGAAATTTGATTCTTCCACAATGGTATCTTATGACTTCCATTTAATTCTACCTCTCAAGTGAAATGCATTTGTTGGAACACATTTTTCACTAGTTTTGCAAATACAACAATTTCTCTTCAAACATTTGCATCGCTAGGTCAAGTTGCTTATAAAACTTGCTAAATACTCACACCTTCAACAATCTCTTGTTGACCTAGTGTATCCATGATTGAATTAACGGCTTTGGACTTGCAAACTTTTGTTGTCTCTAATATGGAATTGGTTACATTTTGTATATTTCCATGTTGGGATGTTAATATTAAGTGGGGTCACCATTAGGTGGGCCACCACTTTATTACATCCTTTATAAGTTTTATTATAAACTATATTTTAACCTATTTAACACAAGTTGTTGGGTCCCCACTCCACTTAATGTGGAAGTTGTGTTTAATTAAATTAATTAGAGTGAGATATGAAACAGTGCACTTAGGTGCAACCGATTCTCACTCACCCTATAAATAAGGGGGTACCTCTTATGTGAAAGAGCGTTGAAATTTATTGACTTTTTGTAAGGTTTATGTCATATGGTGGGACCCAAGGAGAAAGTGGAAGTGTTGGGTCAAACTTGTGTAATTTTTCATATAATCCAAATTACAAAGGAAAGTACTTTTATGGGGGCATGGCGGGGGGCGGGGCGGGGGTTCACCGGGAGGTTTTCCCCACTTAAATTTGGTGTTGAGTAATGTGTATTTACTCTTACTCATTTACTTTGCAAATTAGTTTTAATTATTTACTTGCATATCTAAACTATAATCCTTGGATAGTAAATTTGGTTGATATTTAATTAATTTATTGCATTAATATTTATCCCACATTCCTAACATGGTATCGAGATCCTGGATGAGTTTGTGAGGGTGCGGTAAATTTTTTTTTTTTTGAGGGGCAAATTGCTTTGTGTACATGATTGCAAAGAAATAGGATTGTTTGAGAACCCTCAAATCAATTCGGATAACAATCAAAATTTTAAATTACAAGTGCAAAAATTCCAATTACATTGAAATAATATTTTTTATTATTGAAAAACTAGAAAGAATCCAAAATACATTTTGGATATTAAATTTTAAAAATTAAAAACTGAAATTCCTAAAACCTAATATCTACATCTATAATTGAATGCATGTTCGAGATATTTGTAGAGCTTTAAATTCCTTTGTATAATTTTTCTTTTAAAATAACAAAAATTTCTTATGTTTTTAGTGGCACAAGATTTGGATTGGGTACAAGGTATAGTGATCTCATTTGAGATTTCTCAAATACCAAACAACCACATCACACAACTAAGCACCAAAGCCCCGATAAGCGATCTCCTCACACTTCCATGCGGGGCTTCTCATTTGTACTAAAATCTAAACCCTACTGTGCAACCAATACAACCTATATAACTATGAAGGAAATTTAGTAGAAAAATATATTATTATAATTATATTTTTATAAAGATTTTGGAAGAATCAAAGAAAAGGCATTGAGTTTTTAGATTATTTAATTGCCTTTAAAAAATTAAGGTTTTATTTCGAGTAAAATCAAGTTTATTTTATTAAAAAAATAGACAAATTATTATTTCTTGTTAATAGGAAATAAAATATATTTTCACATTTAACAATTTATTAATTTCACATACATTACTTATTATCGTAGTTATAAATATTTATCATTAACAATGGTCGAGCGGCCAATTTTTCAATAGATAAATTGTAACTACTTATTGGGAATAATTATAGCATTTGGCAAGTTAGGTTGAAAGCCATTTTTATGGCAAGAAAACTACGAGAATCTTGTCACTTTGGTGTGGAGAAACAACCCTCTGAAAGACAAGCAAAACCTAAAAACCTAAGTACCTTCTCCCAAAAATCTCAAGATGTCATGTTGATCTTACTACAAAGTATAAAAAAACAAGTTCTTACTACATATTGGACACATGGAATCTCATGTTGACGCCTAGAAACAACTAAAAACTATGCATGAGGGTAATCACCTCTCGAAAATCATAAAATTTATCATGGAACTTTTCACAAATCCCATGAAGGGAGATGAAAAAGTTGTTAACTATTCGGCCAAAATTCAAAACATCAAAGCTTATTTAGATGGCTATGATTGTCAACTATGTCGAGAAAAATTGATGTACTTCATAATTCAAATCAACATCCATGAGAAGTTTAGGAACTATATCTCGATTCTGAACTCAAAATATAAAAATGAGTTTGACTTACTTGACCTTGACAAGATGTCCTCTCTCCTAATTTAGGAAGAATTGGTGATGGCCAACTTCGATTCAAAAGAAAATGCCTCTCAGGCATTTCTCTCACAAAATCAAAAATCATTTCAAAATCAAAACAAGATAAATTCAAACCAAAAACTAAATTTCAAATCAAAAGTTAATTCTAACAATAAATCTACTAGAAGCAGTCAAAATTTTAAAGTGGAGTTTAATAGAACATGTAATATATATGATAATGGTGTCCCCGAGATTTCACCCTAAAATGGGACTACCCCTTTTAAAAAAATTGTTCTTTTCAAGTAACGGGTCGTTTTGTGTTTGTTTCGTCTCAGTAATTGTTTGCATTGCTCCAAGGTATCCCCAAAAAGCCATAAAGCCAAATTCGCCAAGTACCCACATGCTTTGAAGCTCACTCAATTCCTTCGCCAGACCTTGTCTGCAAGCATTTTATTTATTTTTATTAAATAAATAAAGTTCTTTTAAAAATAGATTGAGCTAAAATTGGAGGATTTAGGTTATATAAAGCACTTCACCCCATCATTATTACCACAAAACATTCACTCAAGGGAAAAAAATTTGCAAATCAATAATTGGAGAAATTTTTTTGAGTAATTGTCATAACTTCTTTCGGTTTTGTTTTTATTTCATTTCATTTGTCTTTCTTTGTTTCCCAACAAATAATTCCCGTAGCCTATTCCTTCTTCCTATCAGACCTTTTCTCGGGCCTAGGATTTTGAAAAGCTATCCAATATTTTTAATTACTAATCTATCTAAAGGTGATCGAGCTCATTCCAGGAGATTGCGAGGGTCTTGGTCCAAAAAGGTGCAATAATGAATTTTATGAAAATAAGAAAAATATTGCCACCAATGTGTAGAGCTCGAGAAAATATGCACTTTTAGAAAAAACTCGAGCCACAAAGTGAAAGTTATGGCACTTGCAAGTTTTTGTTGCTACATCTTCCCAAACCCTTTCCAAAAATGGCAAATTTTATTTTGTACTTGTGTTTTCTTCACCGAAAATCCAAAAATGGAAATAAAATGTTGCTTGATGAGTTTTCACGCAACTTTAAAAGCAGAAGTCATGCAAGTCGCACTTTTTGGGAAGAGCAATTTCATAATACAAGTCACACTTTTTGGGAAGAAGCTTTCTTCATGCTAGTCGCACTTTTTGGGAAAGATGACTTCTCCATGCAAGTGGGAATTTTGGTGTTGCTGGAAGGTGGGAATTTGGAGGCTGCCTAGAAGGTTGTTTTTTCCCATTATTAAAGTCAAATCACTTAAAGTGCCAATGGGAATTTTGGTGTCAGCAGGAAGGTGGGAATTTGGAGGCTTCCTGGAAGGTTGTTTTTTCCCATTATTAAAGTCAAATCACTTAAAGTGCCAATGGGAATTTTGGTGTCAGCAGGAAGGTGGGAATTTGGAGCCTTCCTAGAAGGTTTTTTTTTCCCATTATTAAAGTCAAATCACTTAAGGTGCAAATGGGAATTTTGGAGCTAGCAGGAAGGTGGGAATTTGGAGCCTTCCTGGAAGGTTGTTTTTTCCCATTATTAAAGATAAATCACTTAAAGTACAAATGGGAATTTGGGGCTGCCTGGAAGGGTAAAAATTCCCACCAAAGAAGTTTTATTCACCCATGCAAGTCGCACTTTTGGAAAGAAGCTTTCTTCCATGCAAGTCGCATTTTTTGGAAGGATGATTTCTAAGTGCCAATGGGAATTTTTGTGCTAGCAGGAAGGTGGGAATTTGGAGCCTTCCTGGAAGGTTGTTTTTTCTCATTATTAAAGATAAATCACTTAAAGTACAAATGAGAATTTTGGAGCTGCTTGGAAGGATAAAAATTCCCACTTCCTTGCCCTCTTATTTTTCACACAATTCCTAGCCAAAAAGTGTGACCCATTCTGGCATAGCTAAATGCCTAAAAGTTGACTTCTTTTAATTGTCGGGAAGCATCCAGTTTTGGCGCCTAGGGTTGGAAAGGATTTCTTTTTATTATTCAGGTATCTGCATGTTGATGTGAGTGCACAAGGGAATTAAATAATATTTTTAGCTTGCTTGAAAGGCTTTATAATCGATCTCGGTGAAGAAATTAAATATTCATGCTATGAGCTTCATGTGTGAATAATTTGTAGGAATACTTCATTTATCAATGTCAGATACATTGAATATATCTTCAGAATCAGAAGGAGAAATTGCAGGTTCTGCACAAATAGATCCAACTCTCATATTTGCAAGGTCTTCTGGCAGAAATAAAAAAAAAAGATCTCAGACAAAGGTTGATTCAGGCACGATGAAGGGTGATGAGTTTTGTCTGAATTGTTTACGAAAAACATTGCACTAGTGCATGTACTTGGAGAAGAACTGCAAAAGCTTCAAGGATAAGAGGGAAGACATGTCAGAGGTAGCACCCGCAAGCAAATCTCAGTCAATTGCTTCCAGATCTAGTTTGGTGAGAATCGAAGGAAAGGATTCAACAACATATGGGAGAAAAAAGCATCTCAGATTCAAGGCAGAGATATCATTCAGATCATTCATTGCTAAAGTGAATGAAGTAGAAGTGCAATACAAGTTGGATCAACATGCAGAGTATGGAAGAAGAACAAGACTGAGAGCGTTGCAGCTTTCTTCTAATTTCTTCTCCTCTTTCTTCTTCTTTCTCTTATTTTCTCCGACAAAGCAATTGAGCAATCAATTAAAATTGTAAAACTTAGGTAATTGGCTATAAAAGTCATTACTTCAAGTTACTGGAAGAAGTCAATTACTTGGAAATAGGTGGCAAACATGCAAAATAGAAGGTTCTATTTTCAATTATAAATCATGCATGTCATGCAAAGAGGAATTCCAGGAAGAATATTGTCAGCTGCTTCCCCTTTTCATAGCTTCCACATGTGGCAATTCATTGAAAGCTTCCTATTTGTAATTGCCCTCTATACACTATAAATAGAGGAAGAGCCTATGGGTTAAATGATCACAATTTGTTAATCAACATTCTTGAGTTCTAGACTTTGTGTTGCAGCCCCTAATGTCATTTCGTGAAAGTTTGACGAATTGAATAAAGACGGATTTCCGAGAGAACTTTGTGTCCACGATGCATTTGCTTCTTACTTCTGTGTGGATCTTTAGATAAACTTTGTGTTATCTGAGATTTAGATTAGAATCTTTTCTTTTCCTTTACTTCTGAATATTGTGAGATCTACTTGTTTATTTAATCCATGTGTATGAAACCAACTCTGTAAACTATTGGTTGAATTACATATCTTCCTTTCTTCTTTCCCAAATTCCATTATTTCCCCTTCTACAAATACTTCATAAATAGTTGCTTACTTGTTATAGAATTGCTAAGCTATGGTTCATGAGCTTTGTAATTAAAGTAAAACCCCATAAATAGTTATTAGGATTCATACCCACTACATTGATAAACATCTTACACGGAGCCTCACCATTAAATGAGGGAGATTTATCTCATGATTGCCTAGGTTTTTAGCAGTGCATAAAATCTAGCCAACGAGATAAATTTGGTCATAAGGAATTAGACTGTCGTTTGAAAACAAATAATTCTATGAAGAATACTAGAAACAAAAAAATTAACAATCAAAGAAGACTCAAAACTAGAATACATATCAAAATCAAGAAAATAACACTGACAAAACAATAGCTCTCGACACTACACTTTTAGCATCGAATGATAACAAATGGATCCTAGACAGACGATGCCTCCGGACATATGACTGCGCATACATGACATCCTAACAGATGTCATAGAATCTCGAGAAAACATCTATTTAGGAGGCAACTCCAAAATTCAATCTGAAAGCCTTGGGAATGTGAAACTTGATAATGGAATAATCAAAAATGTTATTTTGTCCCTAAATTGAAAAATAATCTTTTATCTTGCTCACAATTAACTAAATAAATTTGTAAAGTTGTTTGATTGTAAAATAACTGGTATTTGAAAAATGAATTTGGTGATGTTATTGCTTCTACGCATTCCAAAAAATTACTTAGACATCATTGATGGATTTGTTTGTGAAGTATGTTTTTCGTCTTCATCTAAAAATGATCTTCAAACTTTGGCATGAAAGAGTAGGACATGTAAATTTTAGAAGAATGTATGAAATGTCTCGTCTAAACCTAGTTGTATAAAATGCCTTGTCTAAACCTAGTTGTTGGCCTTCCTAAGATGAAATTTGATCATGAAACTTGTGAAAGTTGTTTATGTGGTAAGAAACATGTTTAACCATTTCACAAACATCACGATCTGAATTCATCTCACCTATTGGAATTAATTCACAATGATGTTAGAGGTCCACTTAAAGTACCCTCTCTCGGTGGAGCCTTGTATGTTGTAAGTTTTATTAATGATTTCTTTAGGATGACTTGTTCTTATTGTACTAAGGAAAAATATGATATTGTTTCTAGATTTCAAAAATTTAAAGCCTTAGTTGAGAATGCCTCTAACATTATTATTGTTTGTTATGTTGATGATTTTCTAAATCACTAGCAATGAGAAAAAATTAGATTTTTCAAAATTAAAACTGAAGTTAACACAACGTTGTGAAATGACTGATCTAAGTCTCTTAAATCATTTTTAGGAATGATTATATTTTTGGGATCATAACTCTATTGATGCATCTTTGTCTCAATATTCTTATAATTTTCTTTAAAAATCAATATGATTTGTTTTATACTTCTAGTATTAAACATTCAAATTTATATGGCTATTGTGATTTTAATCATGTTAGTGATGCAATAGATAAAAAGGCTATGTTAGCTTCAGATATGCCATCACAATATGTGTGAGAAAAACTTAATAGATGTTTATCATATGACAGTTGGGGATGCCCTTCTGATCAAATATTGGAAACGTCCAATAGTGATTCTCATCTATTTATATAAAGACCCTTGACAATAAATAAGACCTTCGGGCATTAGATAAGTCTTCTTGATAGTTTATCTTTATTTTACGAGTGTATAAAGACCAAAGAATATGAAGTCATTAATGGTGATATTTATCTCCAGTTATATCCTATCAAAGATCAAGTTAAAGACATTTTCACAAAGCCACTGTGTGTTGTGAAGTTTTGCAAGTTTCATGTCTTGTTAGGCCTTTCTAGGTTGTCATTGAGGGGGAGTGTGCATGACAATGCCACCTCTTAACGGTCTTTTGTAAACTTCTTATGCTTCCTCCATTTAAAAAAATCACTATATGTGAGTATTAAGTAAATGATCACAAGAAGTGAGTTTACTTGTAATTCCAAAGAAAGCATTAATTATAGGAGATCCTTGTTTTTATGAAAGACTCTAGAATATTATCTAGTTCTTCATATGTAAAACACTTGTCTGAGAATTTTTGTTTAGAAATATTTGTATGATTTCTCATGTTTACATGCTAGCCTAAATCGTCATTGATGATTTATGGATTATAAATCCTTTTATATAAAAAGGTAATTTAGCATGTTTCCCCACTTAACATTTAGGGGGAGTATTGTGATGTTAATATTAAATGGGGTCACCATTAGGTGGGCCACCACTTTATTACATCATTTATAAGTTTTATTATAAACTTTATTTTAACCTATTTAACATAGGTTGTCGGGTCCCCACTCCACTTAATGTGGAAGTTGTGTTTAATTAAATTAATTGGAGTGAGATATAAAATGGTGCACTCGGGTGTAATCGATTCTCACTCACCCTATAAATAAGGTGGGTAACTCTTATGTGACATAGCATTGAAATTTATTGAATTTTTGTAAGTTTTATGTCATTTGGTGGGACCCAAGGAGGAAGTGGAAGTGTTGGGTCAAACTTGTGTAAATTCTCATGTAATTCAAATTACAAAGGAAAGTGTTTTTTTGTGGGGGGGTTTACCGCGAGGTTTTCCCCACGTAAATTTAGTGTTGTATAATGTGTACTTACTCTTACTTGTTTACTTTTTATGCATTTACTTTGTGAAGTAATTTTAATTATTTACTTGCATACCTAAACTATAATCTTTGGACAATAAATTTGGTGGATATTTAATAATTTATTACATTAATATTTATCTTGCATTCCTAACATTCCATAGGTACTATTCCTTCTCCTCAATAGTCAAAGACTTCCATTCAATTCTACTTGTCGAGAGAAATTCATTCGTTGGCACACAACTTGCACTAGTTTTGCAAATACAACAATTTCTCTTTGAACATTTGCATCACTAGATCAAGTTGCCTATAAAATTTGCTCGATACTACACCTTTGGCAATCCCTTGTTGACCCAATGTCTCCGTGATTGAATTAAGAGGCTCTAGGTTAGCAATCTTTTGTTGTCTCCAATGCGAGTCCTGGTCACATTTAGTATACTTCCATAGGTAGTATTCCTTCTCCTCAATAGTCCTAGAACTTTAGCCATTCGTTGTTGGGATTATTTTTTACATTTATTTAACTGTCTACTTGATACCCACCAATGTCTACAAATCAAAGGCTTGAGAAGTAATTTACTGATTGTCTTATTTCTCTTCATAATAGAGCTCATGTCAATGTATGTGTTTTATTTCCCTTTGTCTAAGGGTTTCTTTCTAAAATGTTGTGTTTTCAATCCCTTTGCAATATGATTTTTATTTTGATTATCATGTGCTTTCATCTTCTACCTCGTCAACTTCTCCATCGTGGCTTTGCCTATCGTAGGGATCATTCAAATTACCCTTGTATCAATTCATTACCTTCTTATTTTTGTCTAACATTTCCTTAGTTGTCAAGAAGAGTAACATCGTAGGCTCATGAAGTGCCTTATCACTAAAGGTCGCCAATGTCCCTTCATTTGAGAACTTCATACACTACTTAAATGTTATGAATTAAAATGTAGGGTGTGGTGTGTGGGCATTCATGCTTAAATTTATTTGTGTACCATCAATGGCCATCACAAGGTTTACTTTTCATTGTTGAGATATTTACCCCTCCTTTTTCTACGTTATATGGGGAATCTTCCACGTGCACTTTATCATGCTTGTGCATACCCCCCACCTATGCTTGTGCATGCTTATGGGATCCTCCTCTTGAAGTTGTGGGTACCTTATGTGCAAGTCCATATATTGTGAGTACAATCATATGTTCATGTTTTGTAGTAGACACTCTTGAAGACTATTTTATTATTATGCCGGGCGTTCCCCTATGGGAAAGGCCCTTCCGGACATTTTTACAATTGTGTTAAATTTGACAATTTGTGAGCGTTTGGACGTTTTCTATATTTCCATTTTAATGAAGTCGTAGATGTAGCGGAGGGCCTCCTTCATTTTCATGGACATGACCTTCCTCCTCGAACACATGCACTTGAATCTGCTTCCCACATCCCTTCAAATCTTTGTTACTTGCGAGCGGCAGGGCAAGTCTCCACACTGTGTCTGTCATATCCACATTTTCTGACGGATTCCACTCTTCTCCGCTGAAAAAAGGGCACATCAAAATCACGCCTTTGATTTTGATTTCAACTTCCACGCAGATGCCTTAAGCCATTTTGATTGAACCATGAAAATGGGGATTTTTCAAATGATGCCCTCAGGAGTCTTGCAGAGGAGGCGTTACTCAGAGCAAGAGGAAACGGAAACCGAAAACAAATCTTTAGTTGGTTTTTTCAGGGGAATAGGAGGTTTTTCTTCTGAAACAAATCAGTTAGGAGCTTATAGAGTAGGTGTTCAGTCTAGAATAGAGTGCAATTTGTTGAGTCCATTTAAATTTAGTACAATGCATTGTACATTGCATTGTGAATGCGAACGATATAACTCTACATTGCATTGTGGAATTGCAGGGTGGACGAGGAATGGCAGAAATGAACGACAATTCAATCTTAATTCGCTTGTTGAAGGACATTGTGGAGGCGTTGCAGCAACCCTCATGTCCATGTGCTCAGTATTCCAATGAGAAACAACAACAGCCCATGAGAAACAACGGCAACCCATGTGCGACGGCAGAGAGGGTGCCCTCAAGTCGCATAAATTTGAAAATGTTTGAGAATATCATGGCGATGTTAATTGCGACAGCATGGAACTAGCATTGCATGGGATTGGAGAACAATTACGCTCTCTCAATCTCGATTGCGAGGGCATGAATATACTAAATTACAGTTGGGCAATGGCATATACAGTCCCATAAGGCTATCAACCCACAATACATTCCAGTGTTGACTCTGTATTTTATGTGCAGACAATGAAACCACATTTATTTTAGGCATTTAGTTGAGAAAGTCACACACCAAGTGCACGATTCCACACTTTCCGTAAATATCTACCAAGTGAATGTGAAGTGTTCTACAAAATGCCTGAAAAAAATGTGGTCTCATGGACTGCAATGATTGTAGGATATGCTCAAAATGGGTTTGTTGAAAAGGAGGGAAGAGTTGTCAACAATCTAAGAGTGGCCATCCATGGCAAAGAGTGAAGAGGAGTTTCAGGTATCCTCGAAGGATTTTTCTTCTATTGTTTGGGGTTTTCTAATGAATATCTCCATCATTCCTACTCGAGCTGAATTGGTTGTAACTGTCATCAAGTTCTTGACAATGGTAAAAAGAGTGTGCATCATACATTGTTTAGTGGCCTGGATATTTTGTGATAGATTTTGAGAGTATTGTGGCATCCAATGTCATGATCAGGGAGGAGGACAAGGAGTTCTTCGAGATGAACCATGTGGAAAATATTAGAAGAGATATTGAGGGCACTTATCTTGATATGACAACGTGAATTGCTTGTGACTTAGTAAAAAGACTTGTAACTCATTATAGGGAGCATGTGATGGCTATGATCTCAATGCATATACAAAGCATGCAGGTAAAATACACTACTAATCTTGTTCTCAACCTGAAAGAGAAGAATTGTGCTATATAATTGGTGATTTCCCTGTCAACTAAACAAGCTCCTGGAGCTTCATAAGTACTGATCTTGTTAATTAAATTTCAAATGCTTTGTTATGTCTATGATAATGCCGAGTTAAAAACAAAAACCTCGATTCACAACAATTATTCAAAATGGATGTCCTGAAGTTTATCACATCTTTCCACTACCAGATTCCCAAGGCCACTGTTTTGAGTTTGATTCTACATTTAATGAGATTTATTTTATTTGAATTATCCATTCTTATGTTGCTAATTGCATTGAGCAATTGTTGATTTTTAAGGAAGACAACCAGCTTCGGTATACTTCAGCAGACATCAATCCATTTGTGCAACCTCTTATGACCACTATGTTCAATGCACTTAAATTTCCAAATTCCCAAGAGAATGCCTATGTAATGAAATGTATAATGAGGGTTTTTGGAATTGCAGAACTTGTTGGAGAACTGGCAATTGCTTGTCTCACAGGATTAATAACAATTCTTAATGAAGTTTGTAAGAATCCTAAAAACCCTATTTTCGATCATTTTTTGTTCAAGTCAGTTTCCAGTTTATCAGAAGATCCTGGGAAAGAGAGCTAGTTTTGAAGCAAATTTGTGTCGTATTTTACAAACTATTTTGGTTCACAATGTGACCAAATTTGTACCATACACATTTCATTTATTGGCTCAACTTATTGAGATAAACCCAACTCCTCTTCTTCCAACTTACATGCTACATTTTTAGAATTTTCTTTTCTCTGAAACCTGGAAAAAGAAAGTCGATATTCCTCCTCTTGGACAACTATTGCAGGCATATTTACAAAAGTCTCCTCAAGAAGGGTCAAGTGTGTGGAATATTTAATAAGCTTGTTTCGGCAAAGAGCACAAAAGATTCAGGATTTTACATACTGAGCACCATAATACAATTTTTAATTTATGAAGCATTGTCTCCTTATATGGAAGTGTCCTCTTTCTTCGTCTTCAAAATCCCCATACTGTGAAATTTGTCAAGTCAATTATAATAATCTTGTTACTTGTTCTGGTGAAGCACATGCACACAATTCTTGCCAAGACTATTGATGTTATCGGTGTCTTCAATCTTGCATGTTATGGACAGCCGTTTAGATATTTGTAAACAAAGCCTCCTAAAATATACTGCAATCCATTCCTTCAGATTCTATTGATATTGTCATTCCGAAAGTAAAAATGTGTCATAAAATATACTTGAACTCATTCCTTGATATTTTGATATGTTCATCCAGAAGGGCAAAAAAGGAAAATATAATAAAATTTACTGCAACTCACCAATGTGATCTACTTAAAGCTTCATTGGCATTGGTCCATGCAGTAGATCTTCCTCGGCTGCCTATGTGGTACCACTGAATTGCTTCGTTGAAATCTCTCACCACAACCTCCCTCAGGGTCTCAATCTCCACTCCTCCATGTGCATCCATTTGAATTGAAAGACTAAACCAATACCAGAAAAGTTAGCCATGCACATGATTTTAAACCACATCTTGTAATGAATAAAGGTCTGATCCTGAAAAATGTACAATAGCAGACTATGAAAATGAAGATAGGAGTATGTACCATTTTGGGGAAGGGTCTGTAAACCTTGTCGGTCGATGTACAAGCAAATCTTGCAGGCATAGCATTCAAACTTCAACCATGCTATATGTAAAGGTGAAGGTTGAAGTGTTATCCAAGGCAGCTTGCCGAAAGAGTTCTTGGATTGTACAAGGAACAACACCAGGACTATCTTGTCTTCCTTCGTGCAATGCACTTATTCACATGAATGCAATTGTTTAATTAATCTCGAGGGGAAGACCTCAAGAAAGTTTCATTGCATATTCTTATCAATATGATGACCTTAAGCTTCCGAGAAGATGAATTTGCAAAGTCGTATAGCCCGGATGAAATAAAAAGTTTTCCCGACCAAAACAAGGTTTGATTGTCAGGGTAGCAAGCAGGGAATTTGGTTTCATGCATTTGGCACCTTCAGTGGCAGTATATTGGCACCACCCAGATAATTTTATTTCACAGAAATGGTATTATGATTTCTACTATGCACTTTTGTACAATTCTACTTGAATTGTGTACAATTGCTTTGTTCAGATGAAGACAAACTTGAAATAGAAAAATGGAGTGCAAAATACTATTTTCAGAAAGATGAACTACCACTATCAATCACACACCTTACCGAGTGTACAAAAAAGGTTTTTTCAACAAAAGACCAACAAAACAACCGATGCAACACTAACATAATTACACAAAAGTAAGTAACTATCCAAAACAGTATAAAATGTATTCATGTTAAGTTCAAAAAAATTGGCCGCAAAAGCGAAACTCATGATAAAATCCAGGCTCATGATATAAAATAAACTGCACGAAAGTCTTATTCATGTTAAGTTCAAATAAAATAGTCCGTAAAAGGCTACCACTCATGATATGAGATTTGTAAATGTATATGTACGAATTTGTAACAAGTTTGAAATGAAGAGATTATACCTTTAAATGAAGTGGTTCGTCTATATTTCTACACTTACAAAATTACACTTTTCAACATGTTCAATTTTTCCTTTTTATTGTTGCTCGTTTTTTTATGAAAACCAACAACGCATTTTTAATGTCTTCTTCATTATATATGCATACAAATACCTATAGTGCTAAAGCCGAGAAAGAACCGTGCAATTTATAGTTGTTTTCATCCAAAGTGTTGTACATTATATCACTTTTTCACATTTTGAAATGTTTTAAGGTTAGACCTCATGTTTACGCTTTTTAAATGAAGTGGTCCATCTATATTTCTTCACTTACAAAATCAATCACCCATAGTTTAAACAAAATCAACTACAAAAATAATAACTATCCCTCAAAAACAAATAACATATACCGTTCAGCGTTCACATTGCATTGTAGACATGCAATTGTTAGTTTAAATACTTCGGGCATCCACCTTAATTTGACCATAGTACTTGTTTGTACACTATTATGTGTTTTTCTACTCTCAACAATGTGCGGCTTTCTTTTTTGAAATATAAAAGTGCCACATGTTGAAAAACTTACAAAGGCAGACAGCCAAGCGGCTAAAGCTAAGTCTCTACTTCCCTAAAGTAAAACCCATAAATAAAAGTTCCAAAAAAAGTACACAACCATTGAAAACGAAACAAAAGATATAAAGCTACATAGAACCATTGAAAAAAGAGACTTAAAATAAGGCTTTCACTGATGCAAGACAATAATTGGAAAAGCCCGTGAACCACCATTTCCCGTTTAATGCAAACCCACAGGCCAGATGAGCAACAAACCCTTAGATGAAACAGCTAGAGAGGAACAGATGGTTCTTATGCACTGAACCCACAGTCCCGAGCACTTTCAGCCTGAGAAACTAAGGTCTGCTGGCAGTGTTGTTCTAATTTCTATGCATGAGACCACCTTCCATATTGACAGTGTTTTGAGGGCACCCTAGAGATTGATCCAAGCAGTATAGGTTGTTTGCAGAGGTTTCATCCATTATCTTACATTTACATTGTCCGTGCATAGTTTATCCTGACATTTGCTCACATGCTAGATGTCACCAATCACATGTACAAGGGCAGTGTACCACATCCATTATGGCCACCAAGAAACATTAGTCTTCAACAAGTTCTAACACAAGATCAGTCACTAATGCTTGTAGGCCAAGTTCCACAGAGTTAGATTGCCAATTTTTGCATCAATATTTACAAAATCCTACGTAATGAAATCCTAAAAATGATCAATCACTAATATGTTGGCTCAAATAAAACATGTACTTTAATATATGCTCCATCAACAAGGTTCTTGATTTTCAACAGGGAATGTCCTTGACATAAGATATGGGGCGAAAATACTGATTTTCTCAGGTCTTCTTGCCATGTGCAAAGGAAAATCAAATATCAGTACAGAATCCCTCTTAATTGTGCAGATTGAATTTTTTTCTATTTATGAGTGTTTAGAACTTTGTGGAGAAATTCTCCTTCATACATAATTCAAACTAAGCACAAATCTTTTCAAGGCAACCCTTGTTTAAGGCTGTACTTAAGAGCCGAGTTCTTTGTCTTTCTCCTCAAGTACATAATATGGGTGTCATCTTCTTTAGGTTCCTCTTATCTCTATCTGCCAACCTGAGATTGACAAAATGAAAAGCAACTGCCCAAAAAATAACATATTGTACAGGGCTAATTGTAGAGACACGTCTTTTCTTTTCACCCGCTGCTATTTCCAATATTGCGTGAAAATACAACTTTCAATGTATCGTATACAGACCATATCTCCGCTGACCGCATCAAACCAGTAGAAAAACTGATTTAGTGTTGAGACTAATAGTCTCTTCAACCGTGAGAAAAAAAAACATATGCAACTTTTCTCGTCTTGCTACATCCTTTTATAGAATCAGGGACCAACAGCTGGAGCAATGTCTTAATTGGAACTTAAATAATAATGCAATGCAACTGCAGCAAAAACCACCAAGAAAACTTTATGGAGTTTTAAGCCTGGTGAAGTTGTCTCTCGAGCTTTTCCTTTAAATCTGGAGGAAAGTTTTGACATAAATCGCTTTAGCCATCCTCCCTTTGTTGCTGCTTCTGCAATCCAAGAGAAAACAGTGAAAACCAGAAATAATGGACGGGTTTCATCTTTTTTCAAGTAGCAGACTATGACACTGATTCTATGAATTCACAGCAAGAAGCAACTAAAAGTTAAATAATAGAAATACCAAAAGACAACAAATATGCCTGCCTCCTTTATGATCCAGTTCAATACACAAGATAGTTAAATAATTATCCTATTTATTGTTTACAAAATGCTTTACTTCATTTCTTGCCTCCCTCTTAATATGGAAACAGTTCAAATAGGTCTACAGAACTGTGTGAATTGACAAAATATTTGAGGCACAAAGAAACAAAATAAATGTAGGCTGTACTCAGAAGAGAACCGGGGTTTGGAAGGATTAGTTGACTGTTACAGTAGGGGGCTGGAAGCAGCCAATGGTGCAAGAAACCTGCAGGGAATGATCTTTCGCACAACAAGTAACAAGTTATTCCACATCAGTCCAAACTGAACTTAGGTCTTCATAAAAAGCTTCCGAAAATGCAGTGCTATTAATTGTTTGCAAATGTAAACAAAGATAGAATGAAGAGGAAATGGACTGCACATCAAATGAATGTGTCCCCTTCATTTTATTATGTCGAGAGTAGTTACAATGTAGTTGGAACAATTCTGAGACAGTTCATAACTGAAAACTAGCAGCTAAAATGTGTGCCTATGAATATATTCATTATATTCAATACCCCCTTGATGACTAAACCGGAAACAACGCCAAATTTGTCCCAAAATTTTACAAACAAGAGAGGACCAAGAGATTTAGTCATTAGATCAGCAGGCTGCTCCTTGGATAGAAGTGAAGACAGATATCAAACTAACAGTCAAATATAGTGATGATGAATCTCAATATGCTTGGTGCAAGCATGATATACAGGATTCTTGACCATCTTCAGTACACCTTGATTGTCACAAAAAATGGAAAGTGGAGTAGGTGCAGTCTGAGGAAGCTAAAGATCAAGGAGAATCCGGTGAAGCCAAACTACTTCACAACTGGCACTGACAATTGCCTTGTATTCTGCTTCAGTGGAAGAGATAGCCATAGTGGGTTGAAGCTTACTCTGCCATGAAACAACTCCTGAACCAAAAGAGAAGATGTATCCAGTGGTAGATCTCCGGGTATCCATTGAACCTCCCCAATCAAAGTCTGTATAGCCAAAGAGTCTGAAATTTGTGACTCTATGATAGAGAATGCCAAAGTCAAGAGTACCTTTGACATATCGAAGAACTTGTTTTGTTGCTCCCCAATGTGTAACTTCCAGGTCTAGACGAAAATCAAGAAAGATAGTTAACAACAAAACATATGTCCAGTCAAGTGGACATAAGGTATATCAAGTTGTCCGTTAATTGTCTAACCCATGCATGCAGCGGGGTACTATCTTAAACCCAAGTTTTTCTTCTCCGATGACTTCGCATATGTTAACGGGAGGTTACGGAGGTCCTCTCAACATGCATTGAGAGGATGACAACGAGGTTGAGGTGAGGGACCTCATTATTTAAGAATTACAGAATTACAAGCATGCTAGGGGAGGCTCTTTTCTTCAATGTTAGTTGTCCGAGGGACATCCACCCAACCACCAGGTAACAAAAAATAGAGTATTCTTTATATGTTACAAGTTACAAATTTAAAATTATTAATTACTTATAAACTTTTGATTATCTTGTTTGTAGGTTCTTGGTGGGAAGATTGGGGGAATACCCCGTATCTTCAAAAGCTAACTCTCGAATCTTATCTCAACCTTGTAGCGTTTCCAAATGTGAAAGCAATTGGAGTTTGTTTGAAGCCATTCACACGACAAAACGCAACAAGTTGATCAACAACGCCTCAATTGCCTAGTTTTGTACAATAGAATCTTTCTATGATGCCAAGGTTCATCCCCTCACCCCGTACCTGCACGATACATATCCGATCTGGATATGTCGAGTGCGGTATGGGTACAGATACATACAGGGTACATTCCGGTTCTTCCCGAGTACACCACAAGTACCTCCGGATGTACCCGGGAAGAACTCGGACATACCCACGGCGAACCCAAGGAGAAATACGCCTTTTAAGGCATTAAAACATTTTTGACTTTGTCAATGCAAAATAATGAACCCTAACATTTAAATGAATAAAATATTGAGTAAAATACCTGTGGAATTATAGTGTTCCTCTGGAATTTATGTTCCTTTACATGTCAAATAAAGACACAGTCGTGCAGGTGGATGACTTTGTTGGTGTCAAGCAAGGTGGCAACTTTCAATCAGAACATTCAATACGGTGACCTCAAATACAGAATAAAAACAGTTCACCCAAAAAATATTGTAGGTATGGAGAAATAGAGGTTAAATTATATATTTAAAAAATATGTTAATAACTTAATATAAATTATATATTTTTAAAATAATTTAAATTACAACTAATAAAACAATACCAAATAAATTTTAATCATATTGTGACTTCATATCCTTTTACCCTCTTACTCGAATTTGTGATAGCTCAATATTTTAATCATATTGACTAAAAATTGAGTATATGTATATAAACATATATATATATATATATATATATATGTATGTATATGTATATATATGTGTATATATGTGTATATGTGTATGTGTATATATGTATATATTTTAATTTTTAATATATATGTACGGATGTATCCAAGACGTATTGTACCCAAAGGATTTTTAAAATTGACTTATCCGCGTATCGAACCCATACCCGTATTTGTATCCGGCAACATAGGAATCTTTAGCTTTGCATAAGGTAAAGGACACATCACATGAACCTATTGATTTGGATGAGCTTGATCCATACAACGATTGGACTATATAAGAAGCGAGAAATCTCCACGTTCACAGAGAGGACAAGATTGTTGCTTTCAAGAGAGAAGCTATGGAGGGAGAAGCACAAGCATGAGATATTGAATTAGATGACATCTTTGGAGATGATGTTGAGCGTGCAACAAAGGAGCCACTTTGCCATCTACTACCAGGTGGAGTTGTTGCCACCTTCAGGAGTGAGTAATCACAACTTCGTGTGGGGACTAATAGAGGCACTAGACCCTCTCCCCAATATTTCTCTAGAATGGAGAAGAGGACAATATAAATTATTGTAGTTTGCAATTTATGCAATTTATGATGATGATTTTCAATGACAATCATCATAAATTCATAAGACTTATCAGGTGTTTGTTGTATTTGCATGATGATGCAATTTTGTACTCTATCGGTTGGTTGTAGTATTCCAATGATGATGCGATTTTGATATTGAATTAGATGACATCTTTGGAGATGATGTTGAACATGCGAAAGGAACCACTACCATCTACTCCCAAGGTGGAGTTGTAGTTGCAGCCTTCTAGGAGCCTTGTAGTTCCAATCTGCCATATTCTGACCTTTTTGCTACCCAACAGGTTGGAAGAACAACTCTGATACCATTTGTAATGTCCCCAATGGACATATTTTTGCCCCTAGACGGATTTCAGGCAATCCCCAATCCTCATATCACAACTTATAACACATTAAATTTACTTTTGCAGATCTGAATTTATAAAGGAAATTGCGACTAGGGTAGGATTAAATACCACCACAAATCAGCCCGTAAATCTATATCATTCCACTCAAATCTAGTACCACTAATTTATAAAGCCCAAATATGTATAAAATTGCAGATTTCAGATGTAAACAAGGCTGCAATAAATTATTTAAAAACCATGTCTGCAACATAACTTCAAAAATTCATATCTTTTGCTAGAGAAGTCCAAATGAGCTGAAACTTTGGATCTTGGGCCACAAAAATATGAAGAATAATATTCCAAAATTAGTTTTCGCACAGCAAACACAAAACCCTATTTGTACCCTAAAAAGTAGGTCACTTAGCACATTTAGGGCATCAAATCAGCTCCAAAAATTAAGCAAACAAGCTACTTTGTTTCCCAACATTCACCTCAAGATATAACAATACAAATCAGATTTTTAAGTGCCTCCAAAGCACACAAGTCAGCTAACAAGTGGGTCACTCCACTAGAGATTAATAGAAGAACAACCGTTGCAATATTTCTTTCAATCCTTGCTACAAAAATCTGTCAAAAACTCCTCTGAAATTAATCTCTACAAATCAACCCTGAATCAACTCCAATAATGACAAACTAGGGTGGATCTTTCACCACCGAAGAGTGCCCTACTAGCTAGGAATGGATCTCTCACCACCGAAGCTAAGGTCACTGTGGGATCTTACTCTACAAGCTAAAGAAAATCTAAGTGTGTATGCAAAAGTTATAAGCTTAAGACACAAATCAGAAAATATCAAATGGTTATGGAATACCTTCCCCTCAAGTCAACTTCTCCTTATAAAGGAAGAAGAAACCCAAAACAACCTCTACAATATCCAATTAGTTCACAAGGATTTTCCCTATGCAAGCATTTAATATTTTCCCATATTAAATGTTTTTCCCAACAATTTTTTCCCTCCTAATGCAAGTCACATTTTTCTAGGGGAAATACATAGTAAAATGGGCATTTATCCTTTCTATGTTCCCATTCCCCTTCTAAGGCAAGTCGCCTTTTCACCTAGGATGGATAACAATTTATATTTGGGCCTTTTCCATCCTAGATTTAATAATGAAGTCATAAATTATTATAAGTGTTCTATATTTTTTTCTTTTATTAATGGCACTTTATAATAATTAAATATAACTTAAGTCGCCCTTATATTTTCCTTTGGCCGTCGGGTTGACAAAATAGGCCACGGGTCTTCGAATGGGAAAGGGATATTACACCTCCCCGTGAAAGGCTCTCTATGTTGTAGAATCTAGGAGTCAATGCAAAGGCAAGTAGATGTAGTAGGGTTGTCATTTTGTTCCACCGCTCAATGAGGATTGATTATACTCCTTTGAAAAATTTCTCCTCAACATCTTGTTTTTTTACATTTATCTTGGACTTTATCTTCTCAATCATTGAGTCGATGCCATCATATATCTCTCTCAAACATGGTTGATCCATGTCAATAAAGTGGATTCTACTCGATGCCAAAGATCAAACATTGAGGCACTTAAGAGGATGGTAACTTCTAACTTATGGGTTGTATGGAGGCAATCAAACATTGTACGAGCCCAAAAAATGAAAAAACAAATTGAAATTTTTTGAATATTATATTTTAAAAATAAAAAAACTTACATTATAATTTATAAATAAAAGAAAGGTAACTTCCCTTACCTTCAAAGCTCCAAATGCGAGAAGGATCTAAAGATGCCTTGCGATTGGTGATGGTTGGTCACAAACATTTGGATCTCTTCACCTTTTGCATGCACTTGTTGAATCCACTCTATTTTATTGGCCAACTTTTTTAGCATTAAATTGATTGAATGGACAGCACATGGAATCCAAAGAATATGCCCATTTCTTGCCTCAATTAACATCCCTACTGACTTTGCAATTCTCGGTGTTTTACAACAACATTGTAAGGCCCCACCACCTCAATGGCTTCAAGGGAAAGTTGGCGGTGAATTGGGCATCCTTCACTTTCCCTTCACAATCAATTGCTTTTAAAACATTGCCCCTTTAAGGCATACTGCAACCACATTGATCAAATGGCAATTTCTTGCATCTTTCCATCCATCAAAAACGATGGACACACCCATTTTAGCCCACGAGTCTCTAATTGGTTGTAATGAGGTTTCCACATATTTTCTTTGCTTTTCCAATAGGGTGGTGCGGATCTTCTCATAACTTGGCCCTTTGTACCCTTTTGGGCCTCGTTAATTATTTTCATCGTCCTTGCCAATATGGTGACCTCACAACATTGAATAACAATCCATTTACATACACACATCTTGCAATGTGCTCATCCGTGATATCCCTCCTCTCATTTGTAAAGGCCTTTTTCAATGGTCCTTTTGTTTTACTCTTTCTTGAAAGAGCGAAATCCTCATCACATGCGTGGAGGTAGCCGTCACGAGATGGATGTGGCATGGTCACAATCCCAGGGAGCCAATACTAGATGAGGCATGAAGAAGGCCTCATTGGTCAAGATGAACTTTTTTACAATGGATGAGTTGTTTTCAAAGCCAAGGTTGCTTTTACATCTTCTTGTTCTTTTGATATATCCCAAAACCTTTATTGTTGGCACCCCTACATTATTTTTCCCCTTGCATATTCTTATACCATGACCCATATTGCACACAAGTGGCCTTTCACCCGACTATATGAGCCTTTGCATATTGTTTCACACTTGTTGCATCTCCACCCACCACCTGGAAGATGCTCTAATATTGTGACATGTCTCCATAATGGTGAATTGGGGTCAAATTCTTTCAACAGGATTGCCCGAGGTAGAACTTGTTGCCATTGTACTTCTACCTACAAGTTTAAAAACCCACATTGTAAGCAAAGAAAACAATGGTTAAAAATAAAAACTTAAACCCTATGCCCTAGGGCATAGCATGTACTAAAAATTTAAAATGAAAAAAAACGGTTAAAATTTTAAAATGAAAATAATAAAACATAAAAAGAAGCATGAAGTGTGTGAAAGATTAAAAACAAAATGAAAACAAAAATTTAAATCAAATTTGAAGTTAAAAACTTAAAACCTTACCTTTAATGAATAATCCACAAATCCTCCTCCTTTGAAGCTCCTCAATGACCTTGGCAACGAATAGGCACTCGTACTAGCTTAGGAAAATGATTGCAATGCTTGATGAAGTATCAAACCCTAAATGAGAAAAATGAAAGCTTAGAGAGGCAAGTATGCAATGAGGGAATGAGAGGTAAGTTGTTTTGTTTTTGTGTTTTAGTTTTGTTTTATTCATTCTAGTTCACTTTTAGGGTTACAAATAATAAAATATTGTGTTTTTATGTTACTTATATATAAAAAGAGTGAGGGAAAAAAAAACATTTTGGTCCCGAAAATGTACTCGAGAATGGCTAGGGTATAACCAAGACCCTTGGAGTGCGGTCGAGTACGTTTACAAACGTACCTATTCATACCGGGGATCTCAACGAAACCTTGGCCGCTCTCGAGTATGTTTTGGGATGTATCCATACCGGTACTAGGGCTATACCCCTGTTGTCATATTTACTTAGATTACACTTGAGTTGAAGGCTTCCATGACCCATTTTATTAGATTATTGATTTTTGTGGGATTTTACTCGTGTGTTTTTAGTCATTATATAAATGACCACCATGAGTAATTGTTACCCTAATGACATTTTTTTCTCCAATAACTAGTGTTGAGACTAGGACTCGCACATCTCTATTGAGCTTAGAGACGAACTCTAGAAAAAAATTAGGTAAATTTAGTTTTTTTAAATTAATATTCCAAAATCCCATTGTGTAACATCAAACAGCCTATTCCAAACACTAGTTAGACCCGCCAAAAAGTCTCTTTTCAGCACTTGGCTCAAGATTCATTAAGATTGTGTAAAGATCACAGTCAAACATTATGCCGAGAAACATTTTGACATTTGTCCATCTAACGGAAGCATGCCATCCAGTGAAGCTGAAAGTATGTAGCAAATCTAAAGGTTGTCCTACAAAACATTATATGTTGTTAAGTAAACTCTCAACAATGAATGCGAACATAATATATCTTTTAACTTGTAAAAAAGTCAAATGATTATTAATTTTTCTTTCACTGATGAAAGTTTAAATTTAGAAAATAGTGCAGATGTATTTTAAAAACCCTAAGAAGTTTCTTATCACCAAAACATAAATCAACATTTCTTGGTTCAAACTGTTTCCTTTTCATTTCCTATTTCTCATTTCGTGTAACCTAGCCATGTGATTTAAGATAATGGTTTGTGAATTTGTACATGAACTGTGTTGATATGGTAAAGTAATTATTCATTGTAGGGGTTGTCTTCTGTTTTCTTTTTAAATTAATTATATTAAGTGTGGCTTGAGGCCTGCCTGGAAGAAAATGAATATAAGCCCATAGATAGTTTGTGTGTTTTTTCTTTCCAAGTTGGCGATGTTAAGCAAGGCTTGAGGTAAGCTTGGACAAGAATATATGTGGTCTATTTATCGCTTGAGAAAGTTTTTGTGTCATCTTCTCTAAGAGAAGTGTTTGTTAATGGCTTAAGGCTGGTTTGAGAGGTAGTGATAATGGGCTTTGTGTGCAACATTACACAAGTAGAGATCGGAATGTGAAGAGGATATTAAGTTGACTCTACCATCCTCTACGAGGGTTCCATTTAGCACAGTACATCCAAATTTAAAGCCAGTAATATCTTCTCCCGTCTCGAGTTTACCTCGCTTTTAGTAGATTCTTAGATTTGTAATGTGATTCTCTTTCCTAGCCCACCCACCCTCCATTCGAGGGGGTGATATCTTTCTCTATTTCCAAATAGGCAGCCACATCTTCCTTTTATGGATTATCTACGGTAAAAACGACATAGAGTGGGTCCTTGATTATTTTCATCTGTAATTCCAATTTTGTTAAATGGTTTAGGTTTCCTTGTTAAGTGTCGAGTCCTTACTCTTTTTAGCTTTTTTTTTGCTTTGCATTGCTGCCCCATGCAGAAACGCCTAAGGCCCCCGTATTACCAGCTGGAAATGTACAGTGCTGAGTGCGGGTACGCTGCTGTGTTGTAATGGTACGCTTGGAAAGCGTACCCAGGAGGAGGGGGAATGCTGGTCCAGGTATGGTTTTGCCGTGCCAGGACGACTCCACTGTCCCCGTGGGTATGTTTCAAGCGTACCCATAAAAAAAAAAACTTGCCAAAAAGACTGTTTGTTTCCTTTTTGGCAATTCTTTCCTTTTTGGATTTTTGGTGAAAAAATCACAAGGATAGAAAAAATTTGCCATTTTTGAAAGGGTCGAAAGATGTAGCAATAAAAACTTGCATGTGCCATAACTTTCATTCCGTGACTCCGTTTCAAGTGTCATTTTCTCTAAAAGTGTATATTTTCTCGAGCTCTACGCATTGATGGCAATATTTTTCTTATTTTCATAAAATCCATTTTTGCACCTTTTTGTACCAAGCAACTTCTTGCAATCTTACTCAAAGAATCATGAGCTTTGATTGCTTTGTAGACAGATTAGTAATTAAAAATACTAGATAGCTTTCCAAAACTCGTGAGTATTCTCCCGTGCTCGGACTAATCGTCCCACCTGCCAGCTTGGATCCATATTTTTCCTGCTTAGTTATGATGTTTCAAGAAATATGTCAGACAATACTATCGTGTTGAGTGGATCAAGGAAGGTCACCATGAACAATCAAAACTCCTTGAATCTTATCACAGTCACTAAGATAAATAACTGTGATAGAGAAATAATAAATTTCAATAAGTATGCAAATGCTTCTTTAAATTTATAATTTGTATACATATTTATATATTTATATACATGTATATATAAATAAATATATATATATATATATATATATATATATAAAAACGTACCCAAAAGCGTACCGTACCCAAGATTTTTAAAAATTTGCCGTATCGTATCCGCATGCCGTACCGTGCACCCGTTCCGTACCCGTATCCGTATTATCCAGTACTGTCTAGCTTTGCGGTCATCATTTTCTTCTTTAAGAAACAAGAGCCAGTCCGGCTCTTAAGGCAAATTCAGAAAGCTGCTCCTAGTTTGCGGGCAGCTGACTGCCTTTGTTGCACCTAAAACAGCCCCTTGCCAAATTTAATTTGAACAGTTTCCTGGGCCATTTTGGCCCAAGTTTGACATGTCCAACTCTGCATAACCTCGTAATTTCACATGGTATTACTGGGCTAGGCCTAATTCATGGTTTAGCCTTGACAATAATCAATGGATTGGCTAATTTTATGACATCTCTTGGGTTTATTCGTTATGTATACGCAAGGAAAATCACGGGATGAATAAAAGACACTGAGATTTCACTACCAAGTAAGTATTTATTCTAATTGCGTATAAGGAAATAATATTTTCAAGACAGTAAATCCTAAGCTAAATATCCAGCAATCTTGAAATGCCTTTCATATCTGATCCTTTTTGTATCTCACTTTTTACTTCCACGCATAGAGGCAAACCTAAGTATAAATAATAGAATAAGTGACATACATGAACCAATATTTTCATGAGCAATTGCATCTAATTAAGAAGAAAAGCACATGGAAGATTTAAAAGCAGCTACGGAATATATTCTTGAAAAACAATACAACTAAGCAGCAATGGAAAACAGCGTACCTTTCAGATACCTTTCTTCCTCGCCAATGCGTCTGCGAAGAACATTGAGCAATGATCCAAAATACAAAGCCAACACCGTGCATGTCAATGTGATTACATTATATGGCATGCTGAAATCAGGTGTTGCCAATGGAACAAGTAGCACTTCCGTATAAAGCTGAACTGGACTTCTACCCTACACAAAGCACAATATAGTGACAACAAAAGGACAGAAAAGAACTCCAGACAAGACTACAATCTCCAATCTAAAATGCACATAGAGAATCCCAATTGGTTCAAACAACCCTTATTGCGTTGTTGCCCATTCATTCCACAGACAGTTCATAAAATGTCAAACACGGGCAGCAACTAGACCAGAAGTTGTCCATTTTCCCTGTAATCCAAGCCTTGGTATTCCCAAAACAATGGACACTAGAGTTAAAGCAAATAAAATGCTTACCAGAAAATCCAGCAACAAGCTTGATTTAGATGATTTCTCTTTTGAATACAATCTGTTCGCTTGGAAATCTGGAAAGCTAATATGAGAAGATGGCAAGTCAAAACCTTGATTAGCATCTGGAGGGTACTCATCAATTCGTAGAAAGCCCTGCAAACTCAGCCAGTACATAGAATAAATATCTAACAGAGGCTTTTAAAGATAACCAATTAATTAGCTTTGTTGCAAGTCAACAATAAAAAGACATGCTCTGATTTTAATTCTTACAGCAAAATTTACAAGACAGAGAATTCCATGAAAGGTTTTTGTAAATGTGACACTTACATATCTCTTATCAGAGGCAAAGGAAACATGATATCCCAACTAATGAAGAAGGGGACTGCTTCAAGGAGACCCATTGAGTCCCTGTTTGTTTCATAGTTCTGAGACGGGGGGGACGGGGTTTCCGGGATGGCAAAAAAATTCTAAATTTTGGGGACGGCCGGGGGCGGCGAGGGACGGCTAATTAAAAAATATATAAATATTTAAAATATAAAGATATAGTGACTAAATTATATAAATAAGCTGAAATAAAACCATTTGAGATTTAAATAAGGTGAAACTTGAACTCATAAACATCAAATACATTCCTTAATACTATAATATCAATATGTTAATGTCATAAATTGAAAATTCATAATACATATTTGAATTTTGAATTTGAGACAAGCTGAAATTTCAAATATATTATAAAATATAAAAGTAAAACCATTCTAAATTACGATTGATCAAGTGACAATAGCTGATATTCATATCATTAATCTCATAGCCAAATACACCAACAATTGTCTATTGTCAATATTACAAAAAAAGAGGACAACTACAAGTATCAGCCTAAAAATCAGAATCAACATCTGAAGCAATATCCATGAACTCCTCGCTGGTACTAGCATCCTCGTCCTCAAAGGTAAGCCCAATCAATCCCCGTTGCACAGTATTGTCCTCTTCAACTGCCTCGGCTCCTCGGGATCTACATCCCACCATAATGTTGGGAGTCTGTTTGTACTCAAGTGTCTTGCGATCTATAAGACGCAAAGCACTGTGTACAGCTACAAGCTTCTCCGCTCTCGCAGAGGTAAGCCTATTCCTCTTAACAGAGTGTATCCAACCATATGTAGACCAATTCCTCTCAGAGGCAGAGGAGCTAGAAACCTGGGAAAGGAGGCGAATGGCAAGTGGTCGCAACAGTCCTGGAAGCCCATACAGTCGCCACCAACTCACTGGCTTCTCCTGTGCTATTGTTACCCTATCTGCCTTTTTTGATGTTTTGTACCCATCAAGTTCAGTGAAGTCGAGCCACTCAAATCTGATCTGTGAAGCCTCTGTGGAGTGTACATTTTTTAAAGGCCTTCATAAGGCCCTTCTTCACCTCATCATCATCCAATGGGATAACTCTACCTGGCCTCTCCACATACCATTTGGGATTCAGTGCATACACAACCATATGAAGAGGAGTGTTCAACTTCTCCCATCTCCGCTGAATAATGGGCTGTATATGTTCATTATAGAACTCCAAAGTGGGGTCCCTCACCCGAATAGCTGCCTTCATTTGCCCAAGCATGTTGTCAATGCACTCGTAGATCTCACCAAGATTGGGGTTGTTAGAATCCCCATATTTGATGACACTAAAACTAGAGCTATGATTGATATGATGTATTTCATATCAACCCAAAATGTTTCCCAACACCACTTCCTTCACTCTTTTCCCTTGATCTGTCTTGGACTCACGCCACCTAGTCCAATCCTGTGTCATAATCATAATTTGCAGGGGCTCCTGCAACTCAGACATCCTCTCCAACAAAATAAAATAGGATGCAAAGCGGGTGTCAACTAGTTTCAAAATTCCTTCTTCGAAAAAAAAGTGCCAATGATGTGTGGTGATTACATATGAACTTATGCACATCCTTGGCCTCAATCACTATCTGGTTAACCCACTGAATCTTCCCTATGTCTTTCAGTGCATTGTTCATGGCATGCACACAACATGGAGTCCAATAAATATGCCTATATTCCCGCTCCACTAGCTTGCTTATTGCTCTGCACACATAAGTTGCATCTGTGACAACCTATACAATGTTTGAAGGTCCAACCTCCTCAATGGCATCCTTCAAAATATGACACTAAAACTCGGCATCTTTCCGCTTCCCAAAACAATCAATTGCTTTTCAAGAAGTACGGTCCATCTTTGCAAGAGACAATGATATTGATGAGAGGACGGTGTCTAATGTCCGTCCACCCATCCATGATAATGCTACATCCATGTGACATCCATGTCACCTTCATCTCCTCCATCAACAGATTAACCTTGGAATAGTTTCTATCCAAGATTGTCATCCTCAGTTTTGTGTCTCCAGGAGGCACATAACTTGTACTTGCTTTTGCAACCTTAGCCATAGCCTCCTTGTAATAAGGAGAGCGAGCGGCATTAAATGGAATCCCAACAACATAGAAAAATTTCCCAATAGCATCATCTGCCTCTTCCCTTGCCTTTGAATCAAACATGTCAATAATTGAATTTGGGGCTGCCCCACGGCCTTTCTCTTCCCTCTGCTTTCCACTTCTGACACTCCAAAACTAGAACCAACCAGAGTATTACTATGTTTGCCAGCCAGAGTAGAACCACGAACTTCTGGCACATTGTCTGTAGTATTTCCATTGAAGATTCTCACCATCTCAGCTCTCTGCTCTAGTGAAAGGCCCTTACAAGTGCCAACCCCCTTCTGTAAGGTGCAACAAGTGTGCATTGGTCCTAGTGATACTGCCATGCCAAGTCAGTGCACATATGTTGCACTTCCATACTTTGCTCCCCCTCGATACTTGGAGGTGGGGTTATCAACAATTTGGGCAAATTGTTGCAATGGCTTCTTCTTATCAAATGGTCCAATGGCAAATTTGGACAATATTGGAGAGGGGCAATTGGTAGCACTACCAACTGAACTACCAGTTGCCGCTGCCACTACATTTTGTGTCCCTTCTCCACTCTCCCCCATTGTGGCATCACCAACTCTTCCACGGCCACCTATCTCAACTTCCCGTTCAACCCTCTCCTGCTCTGATTCATGCTCTGATTCATACTCATGCTCAGAAGAAGAACTCATTGTGATGATTGCTGCAATGAATTAAAAACAACCATAACTATATGATTGATTAATTTTTTAAAAAAAAGTAACCAATATGCATTTTTAAAATCCTACAAACTATATGCGACGTGCGTGATTATATTGTGAATGTAGATGCAAATGCTAAAAAAGTTAAAAACAGCCCTAAAAATGCAAATATAAATTTATAATATAAATTTTAAACTAGAAATAAAATGTAATTAAAAAAAAAAACGTAACCATTTAAATTTTACAACCAAACCCTATGCAAGATGCATTTTTTAAATCCCACAAACTATATGCCTAATGTAGATGCAAATGCTAAAAAACAACCCCTAAAAAATGCAAATATAATATAAAATTTAAAATTAAAATAAAAATAGAATTTTAAAAAAACCGTAACCATTTAAATTTTACTATGCATTTTTAAAATCCTACAAACTATATGCATGATTACATTGTGAATGTAGATGCAAATGCTAAAAAACATCCCCTAAAAAATGCAAATATAAGATAAATTTTAAAATAGAAATAAAAATGTAATTTAAAAAAAAAAACGTAACCATTTACAACCAAACCCTATGCAATATGCATTTTTTTAAATCCTACAAACTACATGCATGATTACATTGTGAATGTAGATGCAAATGCTAAAAAACAGCCCCTAAAAATGCAAATATAAATTATAATCTAAATTTAAAAAAAAAAAACTTTTACGGGTATTGTAAGCAAATAAATTTATAAATATAAATACCTCTTGCTTGCTCTTGTTTTTGCTCTTGCTCTTGCTCTCACTCTTGCTCTTGCTCTTGCTTGGTGTGAATATGAAATGAGCCCATAATGTAAATTTATAACATAAAATTGCACTTTTAGGGTTAGGGTTAGGTTAGTAATGCTCTTTTTTTATTATTAGTGATTTACAATTTTTAAAAAGTTTTGAGTGCTGTTTTTTATGTTTTTAAGTTAGGAAATGCTGACCACGTTGCTGGACATCCCCCCACGTCTCCCACGTCCCCCACGCTTTCCCGTCCCCGTTTTCCAGAATATGAAATGAGCATCCGTCGATGTCGGTTTAGGGGATGTAAATTTTGTTTACAATCATTGGGGAAACCCGTACCAGGATTATAGCAAAGGCAAAATCAATTGGGAAAATGCAAAACCTTCTAGATACCAAGAGGGATCAAAGATGCTCAAACTTCCAAATTGCAGATGACACATATTGTTCTCCACTTTCATATTAAAAGAAATAAGGCAGCTCGAGATGTTACTCTGCACCTATTATCTGGCCAATATATAAATAAGAATAAATCCAACATGGTACTTGCCAATATTCCTGTCTAGAGAAAAGAAAATTTCTCAATATTCTTGGGTTCACAGAAAACAAACTCCTGTTGACATACCTTGGATTCCCCCTTCATTGGAAGCCTAAAAAGAAAACTGGGAAGCCACCATATGTAAATTGAAACTCAGAATGACTAAATAGACACATAGATAGTTACTTTTGCTGGAAAAGACCAACTCAACCATGTTGTGTTACAACTCACAAGCCCACCTCATTTACCTGCTCACCCTGCTACCTATACCAAGCCCAGTGGCTAATAAAATAAACTGCTGTCCAGAAAATCCTTTTACAGCATGATGTCGAAGATAAAATCAAACATCCATTGGTAGTGGGGCTGTAATGAAAAAAACGTAGAACTAAAAGATGCATCAATATTAAAAACATCCGATTGCTCAATAAAGCCCTGGCAATGAAATTGGCATGGAGATCTGCAGATGCCACTTACTCTTGAAGAAGTATAATTCAAGGTAAGTACATTCTACCGTAGCAAGAGAATATTATGAATGCCCAAAGGAGAACTCATCTCTCGCTAATAGCAAAGCATATCAAAAAGGGCATCAGATTACCGAAGGAAAATGCAACATGCCAACTAGGCAATTTGAAAAGAATGATGTTTATGGAAGACAGCTGGAATGCTGCCCAACCCCTGGATGAATTAAAAATTCATGATTTACAAGGATAAGTTCAACCTAAAGGTCATCATTATATTGCAGATTATATATACTTACAAAACAACCAGAAACTCAAGTGGAGAGCTGACATAAGCAAACAGACTGAGTAAAAATTGAAGATCAAGTAGGGCACCTTGATGGCTGGCCTAATTAAAAGGCCTTCGATCTATATGCATGGAATAGACAGAATAGTGTGGCCGGATAATAACACAGGAGAAAGCACTGCGGCAAGCTCCAATAGAACTCTCTTCATAAAAGCCCAGTCCATTGACAAACAAAGGTAAAAGATTTGGGGGATTAAAATATGGCCTAAAATCAAAACTTTTATGTGGCTTCTCCTGCATGGGAAGCTCCTTGCTGTTGACACTCTACAGAAGAAAGGTTGGATAGGATCCACAAGGTGCCCAAACTGCCAGAAAGCATTTGAATCCATTCCCCACTTTGTTTCTTCAATGTCCATATGAGGGACATTTTTGGGATAGATTATCTCATAACTTCATCTGCCATCTAAAATGAAAATTCTCTATAGGTTGAATTATCGTTGGGTGGACCAAGGTGAACTCAACCATGGAAATATTAAACGTGTTGCACATTCTAAACTCAACCATGGAAATATTAAACGTGTTGCACATTCTAACTCCTGGCCTCATATTGTGGAATTTATGAGAGTAAAGGAAAAGTACAAATTTTGAAAATATGCAGACAAACATCCACACTCTCATCAGGCTTACTCAAGCCCAAATCCATGGTACAACAATGATATATACCAAGAACACCCTGAGGTTTGACTCAGTGAATATGACAGATCTTCAGCTATCGCATACCTCAAATAATCCATTGAGTCCATCCACCACAGAAATGATTAAGTTTGAGGTCGAAGGACAGAGTTCTTTGACCCCAGCCCCTCGTGGGCATCTCAAGCCTAACTTTGACAGAGCACCAAAAGGCAACCCAGACTATGCAGGAATAGAGGAGATATTAAAAGATTACAATGGCATGATGGTTATCTGATTACCACCAAGAAATAGGGAAACAAACCAATTACACAGTATAGTTGCATGCTCTTCTCAAAGGACTTCAGTGGGAAGAAATGGACAAGTTGAGACCTTTACAAATAGAAGGTGAATTACAGGTTATGATAAACCTGGTTTCCAGGCTAAGATAGGGAACACAAGTGACTTATAGAGCACCCAATCCACTGGAAAATGGAACACAATTTAGCCCAAGAACTTAACTTAATAGACATTCTACAAGTCGCTTACATTTAACCAAAAACAATAGTCCAATAAAGTGGCCAACCTCTTGGCAGATGAGGCCGTTGACTCAGGACAAGTCAATGAATTAACTATTCTCAGAAGGGATGATGTTCTTCCACATCCAGTTCAAAAAAAGGTTACCTAGAAGAAATCGAACAACCCAATTAATGATAAACATTTTTAGAATGACACAAAGTCGGTATGGGGATTGCAACCCTACCTCTTAACTCTAAATATTTCCGAGGGTACATCAACAGGTATTCATATCGCCAAGTGTGGTTAAACCCTTTACACGTCTCCACAAACGCATTTTTAAAGTTCTTTTTCTTATCCTACCATGATTTACAATATATTCAAACACCTTCCCCTTTCTACCCTCTTTCTTTCCATGGTTCTAAGCCACATATCTTACATTATGGACTTTTATTTTTATAAATCATTTATCCCCTCACGTACACTTTACTATGTTCACTAGGATTTTAATGAATACCCAAGCCCGCATCCAAGATGTTCACCTTTCTCACATTCCTCAAACCCACCCACAATTCAGTTTTTTTCCATTGTCAAATGAGGAATGTAATAAAATTCCCATTAAAGAGAATTATTAACAGCTTGTCCATTATCTTACAGCTGTCTCAGCACCTATATTTGCTCAGCCTGGGTAGTTTCTTTCCCATGTACTATGCAGATTATTATAAACAACAGTAATGACATTGCCTACTAGTGCATTTAAATAAGCTTTTGCCATTACTCCAGCAGCATTTGTGCCTTGAAATGGAGCTTTTTAGTGCCACATGAAGGATGACTGGTCTGCTTCTGAGAGTGATGATAACTTGTTCATTCTTCATTGGCATGTCACCCATTATAAGAGGTTTGAACATCAATGAGACCTTAATGTTCAACCAGAGTTGCATGGATACAGGTAAGGATATGGATATGGATATGGATATGTATATGATGTAATGTCCCCTTTCTTTCGCCCAAGGCCTAAGGGCCAATTCGAGTCCAAGCCTTGGTCATACCCAAGGGTTATGGACGTTGGGAGCTATTGGGTATGAATATCTAGTCCATTTTGTTAAAATTTCTCATTGACATGAGCGTAAAGTGTTTTGGAAGGACTAGATATTATGTTTTGTCATTAGGAAGGGGCCACATGACACTTAATGTTTTAATTTTGCGTTGGGGTCACTTATGGACCATGGCAACTTAAAAGAGAAAAGTAACTTAAGTTACTTTTATTTTATTGGTTCTTCCTAAGGAAAAATGCGACTTGGGCTATTTGGGGCTCTTTTGCCTTGGGGAAAAATATATAAGGAGTTGGGAGGAAAAGTGAAGGTCATTCTTGCATACATAATTATTTTCCTTCATGTGCAACTGCTGCTTGCAAATTTACAGCTTGTGGAGTGAAATCCCACAGGGACCCTAGCTTCGGTGGTGAGAGATCCATCCCTAGCTAGCAGGGCATTCTTCGATAGTGAGAGATCTACCCTAGCTTGTCATTTTGGAGCTGTTTTCAGGGACTGTTTTACAGAGATATTTTTAGAGGTTCTAGAGGAAGGGTTTTGAAGAATTTGGAGACATTTTGTGGAGAAAATCAAAGGGTTTTCAAATCAGATTTACGGCAGCGATAAGAGCAGGGTTTGGCATCATTTCTAAAGATTTTCCGAAGGGTTTTGATCATTTTCCAAAGGGGGCAACTTGTTTTGGAGATTGCAGCCATTATTTGGAGGGTTTCATTCTCCATATTAGTATATGTAATTTCATAATTTCATAATTTTATCTTGCTTATTGGAGAAGTTACGAATTTTTGATGTTTTACCACTATTTAGGGCTTTCTGTGATTTTCTCGGTTGCATTATATTATTCCAAAAATCCAAAAATAATTTTCTTATGATCTTTATAATATTAGCAAGCTCTCCTACAATTTTCAAGATAGTATTTTGAGAGATCAATTTTCTTCAGTTCGCTGCCTAGCTGTTAAAAATCTGCAAAAATCAATATTTCCTTTGTTGCAATTTTTTTCCATATTTTGTGTATCTTTTTGTGGTATCCCACAAGGGATATTTCATATGACTACGGATATGGATACAACTAATTTTTAAGACCCCTGACATGGATATGGTTGGAAACGGCATATATATACTCTATAATATATACAGGTATATATATTATATAATATTTTAATATTATAATAATTTAGACTATACATTAAAAGAAAAAATATATACATATACATACATACATATATATATATATATATATATATATACAGATATACATATATATAGGTATATATATGCATATACATATACAGATATATACATATATATAGGTATATATGTGCATATACATATACAAATATATACATATATATACACACACACATATATACATATATATTATAATAATCTAGAATATAAATTAAAAGAAATACATTTATACTAATTATCAATTTTAAAATGTAAAGAAATTTATCTATTAATTTAAAATTATACACATCTTACAAACTCCAGCCCATGGTAAAGGTAGGAAGATGGATATTCCATGGTAGGTTGTGCAGGCCAAAGGAAAATAGACAAAATGAAAGAAAAGAAGCAGAGAATGCCAAAGGAGACAAATCAAATGAAATCATCACAGGTTGAACTGTACTAATGTGAAATTTTCAAGGAAATGAGAGAATCAACACTCGTCCACCTCCACATCCTCAGTAGTTGCTGCTAAAATGCATTTTAGAAGGCTATCTGCAGCTTTTTTATTATCTTTTTATCCTTTTGAAAGATTTTTTTTCAAGTTATTGTTTTTTAAACACTTTTAAATTTGATACAGCTATAGTTAGCACACCTGTCTGGCTGTATTTGATACTGCCTTTTTACAAGTTCATATCTGGATACAGCCGGGTATAGCATTTGGGTCGTATACAAGCTGCGCCGTAACCACATCCTATCCTACACGCAGATGCATGCACCATAGCCATAGGAGTTCCTAACCTATAACCCTGTGTTCAACAAATCATCATCAAACACACAAACCCGATGCCCCTAACATCAGATGCTATGGATTGTAGTCTAGAATGCACACAAAGGCATGTGACAAATTTTGAACCGAATAAGGAGATATGTACTCTTTTCCATTTACAGATCGGATCATATCAAACAAGAATCACTCAAGTGCCCCTGCATGGTACAAGGATAATGGTGCATAGACATAGCCCTTGGCTTCAGGAGCAAAAGCTTTTGCACATGCAGGTGTTTGTTTAGCAAAATTGGGCCTTTGAAAATGAATGGGAGGAAGAACAAACTATGCAAAATACAGCCACACAATGTCAATGCCCTGCTCTGTGCTGCTAAGTTAGGGCAGAATGTGACCACTGAGCAGGAACCCATTAGGCTTGACAAGGAAGACATGGAAGTAGTGCATCAAATAGCATCTCAGGGAAACCTTCATTGTTCTTAATCTAAACCCTGTTCTTGGAAAATCAGGTGTGTATGCCTTTTTAAATGCCTCAAAACCCAAATGCAGTTGCCTCCTGTTCCTGGTGTCACTTGTGTATGCCTTCTCAAGTGCCTCAAAACCCTATTGCAGTTGCCTCCTATTCCTGGTGTCACTAATGTATGCCTTCTCAAGTGCCTCAAAACCCAAATGCAATCGCCTCCCCTCAAGTAAGAGCTAACCTTTCCACCTCTTTAGCACAAACAGCCTACAAAAGATTGTTTATTCTTTGATAGATTTTCATGTGCCTAGCACCCACATGCACTATAACACTCTTCCCACCTAAGTCACAAGGTTCGAATTCAAGTTAATGTTCAACAAGGATAAAGTTCAGTTCAAATTCACCGATTGATTAAGTTCGGAAAAAAAATGTCTTTAAGTTCAAATAAAAGAAAAAAATTAATCATTTGAATTTTTTAAAAAAAATCATAAATATGTCAGAGGAACAAAGTAGAGAACTTTCTATTCTCTGCTTTCAATTGGTATATGTATGCATACACATATTTATAAAATAGTGCAAATTCATGTCAAAAACTTCCTAGGTTAAACTAATGGATAAAATTCGAGTAAATGTTCGACGGGATGAAGTTCGGTGAAGTTCAAACATTTTCCATAAAAATCAGCATACCTGGTGTCATAGCCTCCCACCACCAAGTTCGATATTCCTCCATCTAATCCACACTATCCAAACCACAGCCATAATATGCCAATGCACAGCTCAGTGCTGCTGCTTAGGTTAGAAGACAGAATGTGACTAATGAGCAGCAATTCATTGGGCTTGAAGAGAAAGACCAAGAAGGGGTGCATCAAATAGAATCTCAGGAAAACTTTCCTTATTGTTCTTCATCCAAACCCTGTTCCTGGTGCCACTCAGGTGTGTTTTTCTTCTCAAGTGCCTCAACACCCATATGCAGTTGCCTCCTCTCAGGTAAGAGCTAACTTCCACCTCTTTAGCCCAAACAGCCTACAAAAGCTTATTCTTTGGCGACTTTTCATGTGCCTAGCACCCACATGCAGCATAACACTCCTCCAACCACCACTGAGTTTGATATTCCTCCATCTATTCCACACTCCTAGGGTAGCTATTCCTTCCACCCAAGAGGCCTTGCCCTTCTGGTCAAGAGATTGATCGGTTTCAACATAATAAGTCTCTCCCATGACTAAACTGTTGGCATGTATGTCCAGCGCTCCCCGTGAGTTTCGTGACATGGACTAACCGCCTCTCATAGATCCTAACTCTAGCGATTGTAGCGGAGACTAACACCTATGGGTTTTGGTCTAACGGCAATCGTGGTCCAACAAATGGTATCAGAGCTACAGGTCTCGAGTTCGAAACTCACTCGGGTAACGCTGAGGGGGAGATTGTTAGCATGTATGTCCAGCGCTCCCCGTGAGTTTCGTGACATGGACTAACCGCCTCTCGTAGATCCTAACTCTGGCGATTGTAGCAGAGACTAACACCTATAGGTTTTGGTCTAACGACAAACGTGGTTCAACATAAACAGCCCACTAATCCCACTGAGGCCCAAGGAGAAATGTCCAGCCCAGAACACAGTCAATAAATGCCCAGAATCTATATAGCCCTGACAACAACCTGGAGGAAAGCCTACAGCATTTAGGAAAGCACGTAGGTCAGCAAGGATTACAGTCTCAAAGGTTGGGAGGTTGTATCGTGTACCTTGTGAAATGTAAGCAAAGCGTGGATCAATGGGTCGCCTACTACATGTAAAACAACCAGTACCAACAGCAACTACATAAAAACTATTGAAAATATCATCATGTATGACCCATTAAAGAAAAGGGTGACTAACAATATGCAAGAGGGTGTTAGCTGCACCCAAAAGGCTGGCCACTCTAGATGAAAGCTCTAGTACAGTAAAAGCCCACGCAACTGATTGGAATCTTCCTATCTAAAGGCCTAAACCTGGACAGGCTCCCGCTGATTGACATAATCAGGCTCCTATTCAAGAGGGAGACACCTTTGCTCGGCCTTCTAAGGGGAGTAATGGAAGCCCTCATTAAAATTGTGGAATGTTGGATGCTGGTAGTAAAGGAGTCCCAAAATCAAAAGACTATGACTCACAAATAACCCAGATCTTGAAAAGAAGATGCTCGGGCTTTTGTTGGGGTGTCAGATCTCAATTGAGTAAAAATGTAGTCTTTCATGTTTTCTTGTTTGTAAATATCTATGATGCTTTTACTAGTCTTGCTTATAGGATAGTCTTTGGTTTGTTAAATAGTTGTTTTTAAATTTTACCTAAGTCACCAGTTCGTGTTCATGTTTGTGTTTGTGTTCGTGTTCGGCAAGGATGAAATTCGAAACAAGTTTGTCAGCCAATAAAATTCATAAAAAAAAATCATCAATAAGTTCAAATTATATAAATGTGCATTTTATTATTTTATTTTTAAAATAAATAATAAATGTACAATAACGTCAAAATAAAATAATAAATGTACAATAATGTCAACCTATATATTAAAATATAGAGCCTGAAACTAAATAATAGTCAAATTATTAATAATAAATCAAGTTTTTAATGCTAAGCCTAAAACAAATATATTAAAAATTACCACTATAAAATAACTATTATTTATAAATTATAACACAAGCTAATGACTTAAAAAATACATTAAAAATAAATATAACTTAGAAAATTAGAATAATAAGCAATTAAATTAACCACTAAACAATAAAACATTAATATTAATAAATTAAAATTTAACATGGAAGTTTAAGTTTTTATTTAATTTGTAAATATCTATGATGCTTTTACTAGTCTTGCTTATAGGATAGTCTTTGGTTTGTTAAATAGTTGTTTTTAAATTTTACCTAAGTCACCAGTTCGTGTTCATGTTTGTGTTCGTGTTCGGCAAGGATGAAATTCGAAACAAGTTTGTCAGCCAATAAAATTCAGAAAAAAAAATCGTCAATAAGTTCGAATTATATAAATGTGCATTTTTATTATTTTATTTTTAAAATAAATAATAAATGTACAATAACGTCAAAATAAAATAATAAATGTACAATAATGTCAACCTATATATTAAAATATAGAGCCTAAAACTAAATAATAGTCAAATTATTAATAATAAATCGAGTTTTTAATGCTAAGCCTAAAACAAATATATTAAAAAATTACCACTATAAAATAACTATTATTTATAAACTATAACACAAGCTAATGACTTAAAAATACATTAAAAATAAATATAACTTAGAAAATTAGAATAATAAGCAATTAAATTAACCACTAAACAATAAAACATTAATATTAATAAATTAAAATTTAACATGAAAGTTTAAGTTTTTATTTAATTAAAAAAATATGACCGTTTAAGTTTTTATCAAAAAATTAATATAACTTAAAAAATTAATATAGTAAACAATCAAATTAAGGTTTAGTTTTAACAATGAAACAATAAAAACTAAACTATATAAATCAAAATGTGATGTTATAAACTATAACTATAAGTTTATGATAAAAGATTATAACTTATCTCCTCTCAAAAAGTTTCATAGGTTATAGCTTATATTTATGGCTTTTTATATTGATATATTTAATCGTATGAGATTGAGAGCGGGAGAAGATTGAAAATAATAAGAATATTAAAACTGAACTTAAATAAATCAAAATGTAAGTCGAGGGCACGCTGAACGTGGAATGAGGTTTGACCTTTGAAACATTGATTCACTGGCACAGTGGCACTGAAAGCTTGGAGGGATACAACGCTGGGCAAATGGTTGCACAATGCAGAGAACAGAGATGTACAACGCAGGGAACTCGAGAAGACTTCCACCGCCAAAAACCTCAGCCGCACAGCAGTAACACAGTTGAACTTAAGCAGACTTCCACTGCCAAATAAAAAGCTCAGCTGCTTTCAATTCTGCCGCTCTGAAACACTCCGCCAAATAAACTATTCAAATATCCAAATTTCATGTCGAATTTGAACGATTTTTTGCTATTTAATCTGAATTTGCGAATTCCGAATTTTGAGTTCAAATTCGGCAATTTCTGTGAATTAGGTTTTACTACGTAAATAGGGTTATAAATTCTAATCATAGATGTTGAGAGATATAAATTTTTACATTGTATCAGATTGAATATCTTTTGTAACTAGAAGTCTAGAACTTTACCAGTCCACTGTTTTGTTTTTTTTTCCAAATCAGGTAGTGGGTAATTATGCATCATTCCCCGTATTGATATAAGTTGTTGACTTTTATCCCAAAAAGGCATAGAAAAAAAGAAATTATATTAATGTCTGTGAATGACCAAAGTAGGTCAATGGGACTCATAAGTACAAGTTACAATAGCAAGTAGAAGGGTTAAGAGAATTCCACAAAGTGTAAAAGTAGCTGCCACAAAGACAAGGAAAAGGCATAAATGGAGAGGGTGAATCCTGGCAAATCATGAAAATAAAAACATATGCCATATGATCCAAGTTTGTATAAAATGTGAAAGGAACGTCTCTCAATGAACACAAGGGAATTAACGGAAGCCAGAGCTTAATCAAAACTTGCATTTATTTAGTCTAAAAGACGAAATAAAGAAACAATATTTATGTCCGCCAAACAACCAAAATAACAATGACACTTCAAAGTAAAATTAGCAAAAATAACTACAAATGAGAAAATTTCTCAAACCATAGGCACATGACTTGTACTCACAAGACCAATACATCAAGTCAAATTGGACTGCAAAAATATTGGCTATTGAAATCATCATTATTTGCTAAAATGAAACCCTATAAAGGTGAAGTTTTGAAATGAGAACAATCTTTTGTTTCATGTTTGGGGCTACCCTCAATGATCACTTCTTAACTTTTTTGGACTCCAATACATTTCCTCATTGGAAGACTTGCTATGGAGAAGACAAGACTCGTTATCAATAGGACTATTCTCGAGCAATAGGTTAAAACCCAAGCTATTGTACAAAAATGTGCCCTCATTAGACAACTTATACAGAAAACGAGGCCACATTAACCTCAAGAGGCACCATCAACCAGTAACTTCAAACTGTTGTAAAGCCCAAAACTCATGCCACTGGCTGACTAGCCATCAACAAGACTATCCAATGTTCACTAAACAAGAAGACTTACGTGGAGGAAGCAATGAAGAAAGGCCTAGCATGCAAAGTTACATATGAAGCAACCCAATAAAAAAATACTAATAGATAACTCATCATTTAATCACCATTTTGACATCAATTGAGCTTTCTCCGTCATTTTCTAAATTGCATTTCCCGATTGACAGAGGGCAGCAACCTATATTTCTTCAACTAAACTACTGATTTCAAGCATTTGAAGTGATGTATTTAAATTATAAAGGCACTACAAGCACTTAAACTAGATTTTTTTAAATGATCACATTGGAGACTATGCAAGGGAGATATGTCCCTTCATAGACAGAAGCTGGAAATCTGTGCGTATTCCTTTTTTAGCGAACATGTCCCAAAGGACAAAGTATTGGATCCCCTCAAGTATCCTTTTTGGGGCGAAATTAATGGGAAGTAGAATTTTCCCAACTCCCAAGGAAAAATCCCCTCTAAAGAATGTGTCTCTAGTTACAATACAACAATACTAACAAATGAGTATCATATTAGTACAATACTCTCAAAGCAAGAAACAATGATTTCAGACCAGTCAGACAGAGACTACCTTACCAAATGCAAACTGTTGTTTTTTTTTTTTTTATTAAGGGCAAATAGTTTTTTGAAAGGGACTATACCCTTATACAAGAAGGCTCAAAAAGCCAGATGTGAACAAATAAGGCCCAACGAACAAGAACAAGAACAAAAGCAGGAAAAAACCTGCATAGAATAAAACCCAAGACCAACAGCAAATCAGCATAAAAACAACTGGTTTACAGCGATCAAACAGCTGCTGCTCGACAAAGAAAGTGAAGCATTGATGATCAGCCTGAGCAGCACCGAGAAACTAGCAAGGCGGAGAAGCGGTATTCTTGGAGAATAGTTTTTTATTTTTACGCACCGTAATCCAGCCTGTAGAAGCCTCCGTAATTAGGGTATTGAAACAAGGAGGCGTATTTTCCTTATCCTCCATAGATCCAACTGGGACAGCGGATTCATTATCTTCTTTTGTATCTTTCTTAATGTCACCAACGGAATGAGATTCTTTGGCGCATTCAACAACTGGAATTTCTGAAAGAGGGGTTTCCAAGACAAAATCATCTTCAGTATCTGTATTTGACTCCTCTTTGGCTTCGAAAATCAGGTGTTCAGGAAGGGCATTTTTCCACCAGTTGTTTTTTCCATTCTTTCGCTTTTCTACTCCGCAAACATCAGCGGTGTGCCCGGTAGCAAAACACTTTCTGCACCTAAAGGGCAAGCCTTCATAATCTAATGATTGTGTCCAAGTTCTGTTTTGGACTATAAGCTCTATATTTGCAGTAGATTTTTGGATGTGTCCAGCTCAACAAGGATTCTAGCAAAGGTTGTGTGCGTGAAATCAGTGGTTTGGGGGTCAATGAAAAGGGTATGACCCAAAGTATTTCCAATAGCAGTTAGACAAGTACGGTCCCAAAATTGGAGCGGTAAATGGGGCAGTCTAATCCAGACTGGTTTGCTGGCAAAGGATTCAGTGATTGGGTTAAAAGATGGGAACCAGGGTTTCAAAACCAAGTAGTGGGATTGCAAAGCCCAGAGTTTTTTAGCTATGACTTCCTTATCCCTAATTGAGGAAAAAACAACAATAAATGTGCCTTTCGCACATGGATACTATTGTTGCAAAACATAAAATCCAGGACAAACCAAAGATTTTACAAGAAAATCCTCTGGAATTTCAAAACCGTGCGATTTCTCAATAATAAAGGAGTACTCAAGGAGCTAAGAACACAAGAGAGACAGAAAAAACTGAATTGCATGGGACCAAGTAGTCTGTAGTGGTACACATACTAAGTTACCACCCATTATAGACACGTAAATCCAAGTTAAATTCGGGTAGAAAAAATGAGTCGAGGAACCGACATAAGGGTAAGGAGTTGAGCCAAATAAGATAGCTCCTCGTCACTCTAAACCCCGCAAAAATTTAATGATTTGATGTTGAATGGGAATCTCTCAAAAATTCAAGACTAACATAATATATGGATGAGAACATTACCAAGCTATATAATATAAGAAATTGGAGGAATATAGAATGAGGATAGTGAAAGCTAGGAAGCAAGATAAATAGACGGTGATTCCTAGAGGCAAGACATGGACCATACCTCATTCTTTTAGAATTACATTGCATGAAAAAATCCAAATTAACCCCTTATTTTGATTGCGAATCTTGAACTATAGAAGTTCACTCTTCTCTTACCCATGCTTGTATAATGATGTTATTTGTGGCAAGAATATTAGTCTTTTGAAGACAACACAATTGCCTTTACAGGTAGGGTACCCTTGCTTTTGGATTCACAAAAAGAATTCTACAAAATGTAGTCTCGACAGGCATAGCTTATTTCATTCATACATAACTTGCTTCTATTGTGCCTAAATTTGCATGCCAAATTCAAGTCAAATTCGATAGATAAAATACCATCCCTTAGAAAGCTATTAATGATAATTTGCCACTCCCACACCATACATAGACTTGTTCCTAAAAATAGTCAACTTCATGTCATATCCCTTTCAAGGGCTGAAACTGAAAAAGAAGGAAACCACACAAACCCAAGTGAAGTATAATCTGATCTTTATAACAGCAGTTGTAATATTCCTTAAACCCTAGCAGCGAATTGTATAGGGACTCAAATATGCCATAAAACCATGCACAATTACTTCTAAATAATTATTTCAATTATGGCAACCAATATCCATCCAATTTGCAAAAAAAAATGGGGAAAATCAGTGATGATACATCGCTATAATTAAATTTATGGCAGCAGCAAGACAGCCATAAACAAGGGCTCAAAACAATAGATAAACCTCTCCAAAAATAGCCAAATTATGGATTCCAGCCTTATAAATTATGGAGAATCGAAATATCAAAGAATATATGAATTATATGCCCTAAAAGGCACCAAACCACCACCAAACACTAGCCCCTCCCGTACGGAAAAGCTCCAAAATCATGCAAAGCTTTTGCAATCCTCTTTCTTGATGTCCTTGATCCAAATCAGCAAACAAGTCTTCAAGAGATATCTTTAATGCACCACCATGGAGAGTTTTCATTCTCCACCAAACCACAAGGAAGGTTTCCGTCCTTAAGTGGATGCCACACAAGAGGGTTTTCGTCCTCAAGTGGAATGGTATTGAGCAACTAGCTCAACAAACCAAATGTAGATGTAAATGAACCAAAAATGATTTATAAATGAAGTCGTACAATCCCTTTTATACTCCTTGCTTGGCGTCAAAAGCCAATTAGATGAGGACCGACCTCTTAAGCTTCACTTTATCTTTTAATTGCCTTTTTAATTCCTCCAAACCCATCGACCTGCCTCATAAAGGAAAAACACTAACATAAAACATTAAATCTAATAAAAGAAAACTGAAATGAAGTGCAATTCCTTCCCTTGTTCACTTATTCTTCTTCACCACGGAAAGGAGTCTTCGTTAGGCCTCAATTCGAAAAAGGGGACATTACAATCCTCCTTCCCGAAATTGCTTGCCCTCAAGCAATTGCAACCTCATAGGTCCAAGCATCATCATATCAAGGTAAAGGAACACGTTGTAGTGCTCCCATAACCTAGAACTTGTGCTTGTTAAATGAAGGAGCTTCAACCCAAACAAACTCAAACTTCTACTGCTTCTTTCTTCATTGAAGTCTTCTTCATCTTCTACTTCAAAAATAGTAGGGACATGTACTTTCTTTGCATACTCAGTTATATACCGAAATCCTGTATACTGATGTAGTTTCCATCATAAAGCAAGAAATGGATGAATAATCAACTTGACTAGCTATCCCTCTTATTACAAGATGCAAATTAGATTGTGGAGGGGTGAAAACAATTCACCACAGTCATAATTCACATGGAATCTTATCCAAATTGGGACTATCAAATATGATTTGTTTCTTCCTTTCAGTTGTAACCACCTTCCCACATCAACCCATGATGGAATTTCCTTCAAAAATGCAAGTTTACCGTTGTTCATGACTGCTAATGGCAGTCCCAAATCTGATTTTTGCACATTTAGCCCAATAACCTTGGCATAACAACTACTAAACTGAAATCTTATGGAAAAAGGAAAATTCATGAGTAGCATAGGAACTGAAAATTGTCTTACATAGGCTAGAAAATGAAGATCAGCAAGTCTATGGTTGAAATCAACAAACATATTGGCCCTTAACTCAAGATTCTTGCAACCCATCCTTGCCTCAATTTGGCGTTTCAATATAAGATGCAAACAACACATACCAAAACTTATGCTCACCTCCTTTGGATGGTTGTTACCTTGCTGATTTGGGTTTCCAATTGTTGACTTGAAGCTGTCCCACTGAATTTTGTTCACCATTGAGTTTGGATCAGACCATAGAAGTGCAGATGAGTGGGTGTAGTGTCCATGTACAACTCTAAATTTCTTCATAAGCAACGCCAAAGATGTTGGGATGTTGGCTTTGCTCAATCTCCATGTGTAAACCCTCTTACCCATCATATTAAGAGGAAAGAGTGTCCCCAAACCTGCCTCTTTCTCGCTGTCCATGGAAGGTATGCACAACCCCATGCATAATTTTGAAGAGGACAGCCCATCATGGCTGTAGTATAGCATCTCTAACTCAAAATTCTTGGATGTTATTGACATAGGAAGGGTGCAATAGCTGTAATACTTGAAATCCCTTCCACACATCATATTAAACCCAAAAATCTTCATCAAAAATGTCAACCTACAGCTGTCCAAGGAGAGTACTATCCATCCAAAATGCAAATTTAGGAAGAGTATTTTACCTTGGTTGTAGTATTGTGTTGTTTCATGCAACATTGGCATGATGGGGGTGGAAGACCATCTTGTATCCCATGCAAACACTAGATCTTCCACCGTGGGTGATAAATGCATTTTTCTTGTGATTAGCAATTTTGATATGACAGCCATAAGGATGTAGGTAACAGCAGTCCTCAAGTTTGTAGCAACAATCTTCAAAAGATCTCCCAGATCCCAAACTTGTATGTACAAGCAAAATCGAATTTGCAAGGGAGAATCCATGTGCCCCTTGTCCCACAATATGTTCTTCCTCTTATCAAATTGATCCTGCTGCCCTTCATGATACAAATATGGCAGCGACATAGGAGGAATCAACAAATTTGGAATATGACGGTCATGTCTAGGGCTGCCCACAAAGAGTTCCCTTCTTAGGGCTAAAGTAGAATCCTCTTCCCATTTGGTACCCTTCATCCTCACAAAGTTAGAATATTTCTCATGACGACCAAAATATTGCAAAGACATAGCATGAAGGTGATGTAGCAAATCCTTGCTAAGAAGATGATGAAATTGCTTACCATAGGTTGCTGCCATGAAATTTTCAGCGAGCTGAAAGTGATTATAGTCACCCGAAAAGCACTCTCTTCATCTATATGGCCCCCAACAAGGTCACCCAAAAGTCTTGGCCCATTGACCCTATGCAATTCTGATTTGTCTCCATCCTTAGCATCATGAAGACTTCCCATTTGCCATGATTTGCTTTGGAGCATCAAATTTTCCCCAAGGTCATCCCTTTCAACAAATTGCCCATGACCATAAATCTGAAATGGCATGGTAGAAAGCAACAAATCTGAATTACCTTCATACCTTCAGTTGTCTTCATAGTGTTCATCTTTCTTCACCATATGAGAATTTGTTGAAGCATTCTCATTCTGTTGATACATGTAAGGGACCACATCATGAATCTTGCCGGAATCATGAACATCACCAATTTGTCTTTCATTACTTGTTGTCTAGAAGGTCCTAGCAAGCTGATCATCTTCCTTGTCCTTTGGCAATTGTGCTTCAACCTTCAACTTTTCTTCACCATCTTGTAAATCTAATTTTTCTTCTTTATTCTCCCGTAACAAGCCATCATTAGAAATCAATGAATCATCATTAAATATCACAGATTTATACTTTCCAATTCGTGCTTCACGATTTCCTTCTCTTCTCTAGGCTTGTGCTTCAAGATTCCATCAAACCCTTGGCCCTTCATACTGCTGTTCTGAAAATCAATCAACGGCTCATCCTTGGGAAGAGTGATGGGTGCTTCTATGGGTTCAATGGCAGCTCCTCTCAATGCCCAACAACTTCGATTGTTCTTCGTCATCCTTGATCATGATGGAGGGATTCTTACACCCCATGTAATTTTGAACAACCCATCTAAAAGGACTTAACCATTTTCATGCTCTAGAAAAGCCGTGGGAGACTAGTTCAGTCTACCGCGAGAAATGCATGAACTTAGTGTTCCATGGATTCTCCTAACCGCATGGAACAAAGAATGAGCAATGCAGGGAGGACTTAGCATAAATTGGTGAAAATTAGTGTTGTGCGGCCTTTTTGCACACTAAGGAAATTCCCTCTCAGAGAGAAATCAAACAAAGTTCCATGAAATTGTCTACCGCGGTAAATGGAAGAAATCGGCTAAGTTCAAAATGCAAAACACTAGGCTAAGTGTTTCGCGGTTTACTAAATTGTAACGTCTCAGTGAGTTTCTCAAACCATGGAATGAAGGAAAATAGCCGCAAGAGTCAAAAGTCACGTGATCAAAGAGTTGACCCTTGCAGGGGGCGTAGTGTTTCCGTCATCAAGGCAAGAGGCGGAAAGTTGTGGAGGTCCATGAAAAGAGAAAATTTGAAATATCACGTTGAAATACCGCGGGATAATAGCAAAAGCCGCATAAGGTTTAAAACTACGCGAACTCTGAACTAGAAAGAGAACCACCCCAACCACAAAAATTTAATGAAGAATGGCATCATTCATTATGTAGTAATCGATGGCATGTGATAAACTCAAGGGTCGTGTTGTGGTTGTTGGCTGAAATTGGGGCATCCATACTGTACTATAAGAAACTCTAAAGATAAATCATGGCGCCCATGCTCATTCAATGCACGTTTTCGAGGCAATTCCCAACTCAGCGGTCCTTTCTTCTCTCTCTTCCTCTTCTTTCTCCATTCCACGAAATTGTATAAATGTAAGTGCCCTCACACATACAAAGGGTTCTCTCTATGGAGTTGTAAGCTTTGTTTTAAGATTCCATGCTTTTGGACCTCTGTAACTACATTTTTGGAAAGTTGTCAAGCCTCTGCTCTATAAATGCAAGTAATATCATTTAATGAAATGCAATTGTGGTTTTCCTTCATGTGTTGTGTATTGAATGTGAATCCTGACCCTTTTGTCTTTCTTTAAATCTACATTTTCATCCTTTACAGAGCTCTAAGTTTGTTTTTAACTTCCTACGTGATAGTTTCAACCATGTCCATATAAGCTAGGTTTGAACCCTGTTTTAGTTTGGTGCATCACCTTCTTTTAGTTTATAACCTCTTTCCTTTCCTCTTTAACTTTGATCTTGAGAAACATAGTTTAGTTTAATTTAGTTGCATTCTTAGGTTGTAGGTTAGTTGTGGCATGCTAAGACAAGAGGAACCAAACTTTCTTTGGAGGTTGATCTCACTTTCAAAGTCCCACACTTTCGAGATCATCCCATGTTACCCAAAAGTTTTGGATGTTCATATGTGAACATTCAAAGGGCGAAACTTTTGGCGTTAACAGTTTTGGCATGCCTTTTGGTGGGACACTTTTCTTTATTTCACTAAGTTTTGGTGTGTAATTAGTGATTTCAGCCTTTTGAGGTAGTTCTTCAACACATCTGGTGACTCCAATCAAAGATCTCATCTAGTTGGTTAAATAGAAAAGTGCCCATTTTCATGAGAAGGATACAAACAAGGTCAAGTATAACAAAAGAAGAGCCCTTTGACTACTTGTAGTTATCGCCAAGAAGAAGGAGAAGAGGTAGATCAGTCCAAAGATCTCCATCACCTCCAGATCGAGTCCTCTCCACTCCTCCTCCTGTAGGCCCTTCTTGTTGTCTTCAGGGTTTTGAGACCCATTACATTCATGGCCCAACAAAGGAATCAAGCTTTTTGTCACATTTAATGGGGGAAGTCCTTTACTTCTAGCCCAATATGATGACATTCCAGTTGCATCCCTAAAGAGTGTTCCTTTCTTCACTGAAGAGAACACTAAAACCCCTTTGAGCACATTAAGGATGTTGCTAACATCTGTTCAATATACCATGTGACACAAGACAACGTAGTAGTCAGATTATTGGCGGCTTCTTTCAAAGGAAAAGCTCTACAATGGTATAAAGGCTTAAGGATAAACTCTATCACCACTTGGGATGAGTTAGGGGAAGCTCTTTGTAATCATTTTGAAGATAAATCAGATCACCTATCTTTGGTGGAGTAATTGACAACAACAAAAAGCACCTAATGAGCCAATGTCTGATTTCAACATCAGATTTCAAAGGACTTGGGACCGAATTCCACAAGTGGTAAGGCCTGCACCTCAATATGCATTTCTTTATTATCTAAAGGCTTTAAATAGTGACATTTCAGTCATGATTCAGTCCATGGGGGTAGAACATTACCAAATGCTTATGATATTGCCATTAGAGCTGAGAATAGTCTCATTCAAGGCTAGGAAGCTTTCCCCTAGACCTCCAATGCCCATATTTCCAGACTAGGGACATCCACGCCTTATCAAACTCCTGAGTTAGCACCTATTCCATCCCCAAGAAGCCAAAGCCCAAATCAAGCATCCACCTCTGCAAGCTCTTCAAGCAAAATTATAGAGGTCATGAAACAATTGAAAATTTTGGAAATGAGTTAGTATCCTCTAAAAGGCAACAAGCTCAAAACTTTAGGCCTTATCAACCCCCATACCAACCCAACAAACCTCCTTATCCACCAACCAAACCGCCATTCCAAGTACTCTTCAGATCAAATCACTCCTGCAAAACCATTTCAATCTTATAACCAAATGTGGCTAGTTCATCTAAGGCTTTGGTCCCAATGACAAAAAATCTTGTGCAAGATTATGAATGGTGTTTCCTTGCAATCTTCCCCATAACCAAGCAACTTGCACTAATGGTATTCTTAGTAGGGCATTAGCAATGTGCAAAATGCTTCTTTCCCCAAAGATATACCCGTGGAAGGAAAATCCACAACAAGAAATTACGCAGAAAATGGCCACCGAGTGATACATCACTTGTAAATTAGAAAATGGAAGAGTTTTGTGGAATCAATCAACTGCAAGAGAGTAATCAAACGCCTTCATCAAGTGTGGCCACAAACACCAAGGAAAAAAGAAGACAAGTGGAAGCAAACATTCCACCCTTTACCCCTCCAAGTCCACATCCTCAAGTTAGGAATCATGAGTCACGGACTTCGAGACTTCAACGATGAAAACCACGAATGTGGCAAATCCACATAATATAATACAAACCCACGAAACATATGAAGTCCACAAGATGGGAAAGGCCACAAGCATGTTGTCAGGACCCGCCATTAAAGAAAACCATGGATTGAACAAACAAGAAAGGAAAATACCATTCCTCTATTGCAGAAGCCCATGGTTCCCCTTTAACATCCTGGATCAAATGAAGAAGACCAATGTAAGCATCTCAATGTGGGAATCTTTGGCCATTCTCCTGACAGAGATCTCCTCTACAAGCCACCATGGCCGATCTTCCCGCTTTGCATAAAACACCTAAGGAGAAGGAAAAGGTGGCTTACCAATGCACTTCAGCAAAAGGATGATCAATCAGGTAAAGTCATAAAGTTGTCACCCTTCTATGTGTCTCTTATTATAGGTAATCAATTTAGTGCACAATTGCATGATAGACTCGGGGCAAGTAGTTTAATGATGCCCAAAAAAATAAGCATATCAACTTGGTCTTGAATATGAGTCACTCTCTAAGGGAGTGGTGCAATTGGATGGACCGTAGTTGGGAACTATTGGGGTTATAAGATGTCTAAGTCTTACACTACACGCATGCCCCAACTTCTCAATTCCATAGATGTGTTTATCATTGATTTACCCCCATTCTTTTCTTTGTGCCTCTCACAGGATTTCACTACCAAGATTGGAGGATATCTATCTGCGATTGGTCACATATGCTTTTTCAAAACCAGGTATGGTACCAAGGTCACTATAAGGTCTGAACCTATTGTTGCATACATATATATAACCTTATACACCCAACCCCATCAATGCAAATTGTACCATTTTTTTATCAAGAAGATCATCCAAGCATTCAAGAAGCAGATACTCAAATTGAAGGTATCCTGATTCATTACTTGATGAATGGGGAACTAAGTGTCATGGTTTTGATCCATACAAACAAGTTGAAGAAGTTGGCCTTGGCATCTATTATCTGCAGGAAGAAAATTTTCCTATTCCTGACATTGTGAAATCAGAAGATGAACAAGATGGTGGCCTGTGGCAAATGTTTTTGATGGTTCAAGAAGTAAAAAAGAGCAGAGGAGGTGTAATGCTTATATCTCCTATTGGCATGAAGATATTACTCCTCTTTCATATTCCAATTTAGTTTTTCTAACAACTCAACAGAGTATGAATCTCTCATACAAGGTCTCCAATGGGCAAGAATGAAGAAAAATTAAACAACTACAGACCTTTGGGGATAGCGAGCTAATTGTGAATCAAGTCAGAGGACTAAATGCAGCTAAGAGTTCATCAACTTAGAGCTTACAAGCATAGGGTATGGGACCTCATAGAGGATTTTGAAGCTTTCAATATCCGCGCCATACCAAGGAAGAAAACAAACATGCAGAAAACTAGGCCATGATAGGAGCAAGATTTGATGTTGCTGAAGAAGTCAAAAAGAGGAAAGGAACAACCACATGTCAAAGTGGTAGTGAGGCCCATGGTACTGATAATAACATCAACTGGAAAGTCTTTGAGAATGATCAACATATCATCAACTTTATCCAAGAAGAAGTTGAGTTCTCTTCAAGAAACCAAAACAAGTTAAAGCAACAATATGGAGACCAAATTGTCCAACTAAGGTCAAACAAGTTGCCCAAAGGCCTAGTCACTTTGGAATCCATTTTTAGCCTAGATGACCATAGATGAGAAAAAAAGAAAACATGACATGGTCAAGGATGAGGATTATGAACCCATTTCAGTTGGCAAGGACAAGCTACTCAAGATTGGCAAGGTATGCACTCCTCAAGAAAAACATGCTTTGTGGAACTTTGTCAAGAATTTGTTGATGTCCTTGCATGGAACTATGAAGATATTCGGGGTTTTGATCCTAATCAAAGACAAACACACTATTGAATTGGATCTCGCAACTAAGCCTATTAGACAAAAATAAAGGCCTATTAATCCATGGATTGAGCCACTCATGAAGAGGAAATTGAACAAGTTGATTGAAGTAAATATCATCTTCCCCATCAAACATTCAACATGGGTTGCAAATTTGGTCCCAATGCGAAAAGGAATGGAGAAATCAAATTGTGTGTTGATTTCAGAGACCTAAACAAGGCATCCTTGAAATATCACTATCCGCTGCCTTCTATGGAGAAAATTCTTTAGATGGTAGCAGGTTCAGAGGTTTTCTCTTAGATGGATATTCAAGATACAATCAAATCATGGTAAAGGAAGAGATCAATTCAAAACCACGTTCACCACAAAATGGGGAACTATGCCTACAAGAAAATGTCTTTTGGTTTGTCTAATGCGGGAGCAACATTTCAAAGAGCCATGGATATGGCATTCAAAGGACTAATCAACAACATTGTTCTTGTGTATCTTGATGATATCACAAGTTCTCCAAAACACAAAGACCATCTCCTTCACCTCAAGAAAGTATTTGAAAGGTGTAGACAATTTGGAGTCTCTCTCAATCCCAAGAAATGTATCTTCCTAGCACATGAAGGCAAGCTCCTAGGCCACATTGTCTCCAAACAAGGGCTTGCAATAGATCCGGAAAGGGTGAGTGTTATTTTGGCTCATTGTCATTTCCAAGTCATAAGAAGGCATTGCAAAGTTTCCTGGGAAGGATTAACTTTGTCAGGCGGTTCATCCCAAATTTTGCAAACCATGTTAAGTCATTGACATCCATGTTGAAAAAGAACGAATTCAAATGGACCATTTGTTGAAAAATAGCTTTGAAGCCATCAAACAAGTGATAACACATGCTCCTACCCTCATCAATCCATATTTCTCCAAGGATTTCACCTTATATGCCTTTAGGGGCATGGATACAATATCCGCCATGTTGGTGCAGACAAATGAAGAAAGCTTGGAGCAGCCAATTGCATTCTCAGCTAGGATTTAGAAGACTATGAGGTGAGATATTCATTTATTGAGAAACATGCCTTGGCTGTTATAAGAAGTTTGAAGAAATTCAGACATTTGGTATCTAATAATAAGATTCACCTCATGGTATCTCATTCTGGGGTGAAAGACTTTCTTTTAAATAAAGACTTGAATGAGAAGATAGTTAGTTGGATAACCAAGGTTATGGAGTATGATATTGATATCAAGGTGACTAAGTTGGTTAGAGGTAGAGGGTTGTGTGAGCAGCTGGCTTCAAACCAACAGATTGATGAAGAGGTTGTCCTCATGCTCCAACATGATCAAGAACAACCAGCTGATGCCTTGCTTACTCCTTGTTGGACTCGTGATATAGTAAACTTTCTCCAAACAAGTCAATATCCTCAAGGCCTGAGTAAAGCCAAGAGAAGGTACTTTAGACTCCAATCCATCCCTTATGTGCTTGTTGATGGAATTTTGTTCAAAAAAGGATGTGAATGGTGTTCTTGAGATACATTAAATTAAATCAGATTGAGAAAATTTAGCATGAGTTTCATGATGGAGAATTGGGAGGACACTTTGCTCCAAGGACACACACTCAAAATCATGAAGGGCGGCTATTATTGGCCAAATCTCTTCAAAGACTACCATGCATGGATCAGAAAATGTAAGAAGTGTGTTTTTTTCACAGGCAAAGAAAGGCATGTGGCTCTCCCACTTCACCCTATTTTGGTAGATCTGCCATTCATGCAGTGGGAGTTGGATTTCATAGAGTAATCGACCCACACTCCAACTTGGGACACAAATGGATTTTGACAACCACAAATTATTTCACCAAGTGGATGGAGGCAATTGATTGAAGGAAGCAAACGAAACTAGCATTCTAGATTTCTATGAGGGCATTGTGACCAGGTTTGGCATCCCTTCCACAATTATCTCAAATAATGCTTTGGCATTTCTTGGCACAAAAATCTTTGACTGGGTTGTCAAGAATGGTATCCATTTGAGCACCTCATCAAACTACTACCCCCAAGGAAACAGGCAGCCGAGTCAACCAACAAGAACTTATTGAAAATCATCATAAGAACCTAGGAGGAAAATCAAAGGACATGACACACAAAGTTGAAATCAGCTCAGGCCGACATGATCACCCCTAAGCGATCAACAAGAAGTTCACCATACAAGTTGGTTTATGGCAAAGAGGCAAAGCTACCTATATCCCTCGAGAGTTACCTACCTTAGAGCAAGAGTTTTAAAACCAGTCGAACCGGAACTCGAACCGGCCGATTCGACTGGTTCATTGTTTTTTTGCACAAACTGGTAATAAACCGACCGGTGGACTACCCGTTCCGCTTTAAACGGCCGAATATTCCAAAGGCATTTGCAGTCTATTGGAGAATTCAAATCATGTAGTACATTTAAAGTTTTATAAATTTGTATTCAATAACTGTATATGTGCTTAGTAGTTAAGTTGTTGATCGTCTATAATGCTTTACAAAGGTCTAGGGTATATGTATATCATTTAATACTCTTGAAAATTGACATTTCACACAGGTTTCTCATCAGTCGAATCTTGATGTGGAAAGGATCTCATGCCCAAATTTAGTTATGAAACTGCTTTACGTCTCTTTAGCCCTATATGGCTGATATATTCAACTGTTTTAAGTTGATGGAAATTATTCGGAGAATTCATTCTATATGTGGTGGTATATGGAAAACATGGATACAACAGTGGCTATACAAGAACTGATTTAGAACAATTCAGTTCTACAAATAAGAGTTTATGAGAGTACTTGATTTTCATATGTTATGATGTTAGCTGAATTAGGCATGTTACCTTTGGGTGCAGAGTTTGATGATTGATCATTGATGTCATCTAGTATCTTCCCGGTTTTGTAACTTGAAGATCATAGTATATTGTTTTTTGGAGTCTTGGACTATAGAGGCCATTTAGAGCCTCATTATTTATGTATTTTGTTTCGAATCGATATATATGATATATGTATTGTATTGACGTGAGTTCGTGCCATTTTGCTATAAACACCTTTCTTACATGTTATATAGTATATACAAGAGCAAACTTTGCATATTGTGTGTAATTATTGGAATCATGGTTTCTAATCTTACAAATATATTGTTTTCATTAAAAATGTGTTTTTAGTAAACTGGTTCATAAAGTTTGAACTGGTCCGATTCCACCGGTTCATATTTAGTTGAGATCAAGTCCACCTCGACCGGTTCCGAGTCCGGTTCAGATTTTTAAAACATTGCCTTAGAGTTCATCAAACAAACTGGAAATGTTTGAATTTGGAGTGATAGAAATCGGATAAGCGTAACTCATGGAGCTCAAGAATTGAGAAACCAGCCATGTAGGCTATGGAGCTAAATCGGGCTTAGGTCAAGAAGTGTTTTGATAAGAAGGCATGAAATCCTTAAACTTTCAAGAAGGAGATCTTGTTCTTAAGTGAGATCAAGATAGAACCAAGCTAGGTAAACATTTGAAGTTCAACACAATGTGGAGTGGCCCTTATGTGATCTCCAACTACAAGTCAAGCAATGCTTTCCAATTATCAAATTTGGATGGAGAAGAACTTACGATCTCGATCAATGGGATCTATTTGAAGCATTGCTTTTGAAAAAGAATCCCACCTTGTACATAGTAGTTTAGTTTCAATTCCTCCAAGTGCTTTCAAGCACATGTTTCGTTAGTATAGTTTGCTTTAATAAGTGCTTTTGCACTCTGCATGTTTCACTTGGGACATGTATGATCTTCTCTTTTGTACATAAGTTTTAAAGCCACTGCAACATCATACGTGCAGATCATCTCAGAGCATAACCATGGCAGAAATTACATAGTTGGAACGAATTTCGATATATATCTTTTAAAACTCCATAGATCAACTCCAATCCAGTGTTAAGCTCAGGTTCATGCAGATTCAGGTGACAAGGTTTTCAAGAGGAAATCAGTTTACTTCAAGATTATGCTTGACTCCATGCCCAATGGATGCTTCAAAGCAGCTGGTCTTCATCATCTAACAAGCAAATGTCCCCTAGAGGTCGCCAAACTGTTGTCCAAAATTACACCCCATGTAATTTCGAAAACCCATTTACAGGGGTTAACCATTTTCATGCTCTAGAAAAGTCGTGGGGTCTAGTTCAGCCTACCACGGAATGCAGAACTTAGTGTTCAACGGGTTATCCTAACCTACAAAACAAAGGAATGAGCATCACGGGGGACTTAGGCGTGGAAGTTGGTGAAAATTAGTGGTGTGTGGCCCTTTTGCAACACTAAGGAAATACGTCCTCGGCAGAGAAGTCAAACAAAGTACCATGAAATTGTCTACCGCAAAGTAAATGGAAGAAATCAGCTAAGCTACGAGACATTGGCTTGGTGTTTCGTAGGTTTACTAAATTGTAACATCCCGCAAATTTCCTCAAAACCGCTGGAATGAAGGAAAATAGTCGCAAAGTCAAAAGTCGCAGATTGAAGAGTTGGATCCTCGCGGGTGGGGCGAAGTGTTCTTAGTCGTCAAGGCAAAGCGGCGAAATTGTGGAGGTCCGCAGAAGAGGAAAATTTGAAATGTCGCGGTGAGAACCGCAGGACATAAATGAAAAAGCCGCATAAGGTTTCAAAACCGCTTCGACTTCAAACCAAAGAGAACCACCGGAATTTAATGAAGAATGGCGTCGTTCTGTGCACTCTGATGGTGTGCGATAGACTCAAGGGTCGTGTTGTGGTTGGCTGAAATTGAGGCGTCCATACCTATACTACAAGCAAACTCTGAAGATAAATCATGGCGCCCATACTTATTCAACACGTTTTCAGGGAATAGATTCCAGCTCGGCGATCCTTTCTCCTCTCTTCCTTCTTTTCTCCATTCCACGGAATTGTATAAATGTAGGTGCCCTTGCACATACAAAGGGTTTGCTCCTGCGGAGTTGTAAGCTTTGCTCTTAAGATTCCATGCGTTTGAACCTCTACAACTACATTTCTTAGAAGGTTATGCAAGCCTCTCGCTTCTATAAATGCAAGTAATATCATTTAATGAAATGCAATTGTGGTTTTTCCTTCATGCGTTGCACATTGAATGTGAATCCCTAACCCTTGTCTTTCTTTAAATCTACGTATTCATCCTTTATAGAGCTCTAAGTTTGTTTTAACTTCCTACGTGATAGTTTCGACCGTGTCCGCATAGGCCAGGTTTAGACCCTATTTAGCTTAGTACATCACGTCCTTTTAGTTTGCAACCTCTTTCCCTTCCCCTTTAACTCGAATCGTATGAGAGCATAGTTTAGTTTCAGTTTAGTTGCATTTTTCAGTTGTAGGTTAGTCATAAGGGCTGGGACCAGAGAAGAATCAGCCTTCTTTGGAGATTGATCTCGCTTTGCAAAGTTCCACACTTTCGAGATCATCCCATGTTACCCAAGGTTTTGAATGTTCATTTGTGAATATTCGAGAGCACAACTTTTGGCGTTAACAAGTCCCATTCCCACTCTACCATTCTTTAACCCTATGAACTCGGCAAGTGTCATGGCATCACGAATCTCACCGGAAGAGCCATGTACTCCTCATAGATGGTAGCAATGTTATGGCTCCCCGAATGTCGTGTTTCAAACCTTGGGATGGCTTCTTCCCTAGGGAGGAAGGTAGGCTGGAATGGCCTAGCAGCAGCTCCAAAATTGGACCCTAAGGACCGCTTCACGCTCTTAATTCCCGAAAACTTCCTTATCCATTGTGGTTTTCCATGGCCTAGATCAATTGTGTCATTCTATTCGCCAATCTTTATTGCCCTAGGGCAAACCTCTCAAGCCTAGTATCATCAAAATGTATATTCGACATTTATCTATTCCTTCGCATGAAACCCTTGTTGCTTTCTTGCATAAAACCCTCAGCTTTGAAAAATCGCTGCTCTAATACCACCGTAATATCCCTTTCAAGGGCTTAAATTGAAAAAGAGGGAAACCACACAAACCCAAGTGAAGTATAATCTGATTTTTATAACATCAGATGTAATATTCCTTAAACCCTAGTAGCGAATTGTATAGGGACTCAAATATGTCATAAAACCATGCACAATTACTTCTAAATAATTATTTCAATTACGGCAACTAAGATCCATCCAATTTGCAATAAAGAAATGGAGAAAATCAGCGATGATACACTGGTATAATTAAATTTATGACAGCAGCAGGGCAGCCATAAACAAGGGCTCAAAACAATAGATAAACCTCTCGAAAAATAGCCAAATTATGGATTCCAGCCTTATAAATTATGGAGAATCAAAAGAATCAAAATATCAAAGAATATATGAATTATATGCCCTAAAAGCACCAAACCCTAGTCCCTTCCCTAAGGAAAAGCTCAAAAATCATGCAAAGCTTTTGAAATCCTCTTTCTTGATGTCCTTGATCCAAATCGCAGTAAGCAAGTCTTCAAGAGATATCTTCATGCACCACCATGGAGAGTTTTGTTCTCCACCAAACCACAAAGAAGGTTTACATCCTTAAGTGGATGCCACACAAGAGGGTTTTCGTCCTCAAGTGGTATGGTATTGAGAAACTACTCCAACAAACCTAATGTAGATGTAAATGAACCAAAAATGATTTACAAATGAAGTAATACAAACCCTTTTATACTCCTTGCTTGGCACCAAAGGCTAATTAGATGAGGGCCGACCCTTAAGCTTCACTTTGACTTTTAATTGCCTCTTTAATTCTTCCAAACCCAAATTTGACCTGCCTCATAAAGAAAAAACACTAAAATAATTAAATCTAATAAAAGAAAACTGAAATGAAGTGGCAAGAAGTCTTCATTAGGCCTCAATTCAAAAAAGGGGATATTACAACTTCTCAACATTAATTAATATCATTCTTGAAGAGTAATGCTCAAAAAAGCAATGCAATGCTCTACCTATAATATCATTAATCTTTTATGTCCTTCAAGGTTAGAAGAAGTAGACAACATCAATAGACCTTTCCAAAGACAAAGTATGGCATGTGTAAGTAATTTGCATACGTCTCATCATTTGATACTACTAAAAGGTTTCTCATGTTTTTCTAAATTAGAAAGGTTGTACTTGCTTTCCCTAGACAGAGAAGCTATTGTTCTTAATTGTGATATAGTCAATCTCTCCTTACATTCATTCTTTCCTATTTCAAAATAGCCTCAATCCCGCTCTTTGAGACTATGAACCAATCACCTTTGACACCCTATTAAACACTCGCCACTCTATTCCTCATAAATCTTGCTTGTTGCACGGCCTATTATCCACTTTGACCATGAGTGTTGATGAGACTTCCACACAACCCCAACACAATCTCTCCCAATGTTCCAAGTTCAAGATCCGTTTCAAAAGAAATTAGATTTTTATGCAATTGTTTGGGTGATTTCAGTTTCAACAACATTCCCATGCTATGCATAGTTATCCATCATGCATTACCAACAAATTTTGCAAACATGATTTTTGGTTTGACTCAACCGTAAATGAATTCGTAGACTTATAACACACCACTCTTCCAAAAAAGTGGCCCAGAAATCTTAATATCATTTGCTTTGCAAAAAGAAGAGGTCAATTAACAATGTTACACGAGGATACATCCCCTAGATTTTGGACATCCCAAACATCTCAACAACTTCGGACTTGGAGGGAACATCCTCAATTTTTATTTTCTTTTTCTTTTTTAAAGTTTTTCGATGCTTTTACTTTCAAACCTAAGTTGCTAGGAAACGGAAATGCAAACGGAAACGGAAACGGGTACGAAACGCGAAACGGCAATTTTCAAAAACCTTGATACTGAAACGCGTCGACGAAACGTCCGTCTACATATATTATTAAAATATATATATATATATGCATAGTACTCATTTTATAATTGTAGACCATAAGAGATAATTGATAAAGCACTCAAAATATTTTGAATTCATTGAAATTTGAACCTCTAAGTTCTAAAGAGTCATCATTCAACATGGTTACAATTTCAATGATTCACATATACAAAATTGATAATAATAATCTAGATTCTAGAATATATCATCTAGATTTCTGATTTCCTCATAATCATCTCCATGAATAGCACTAGCACCGACATCTCCACTCCCACTAGCTCCACTCTCCCTCCCTTCTGCAAAAGATCCTGATTCTTCTTCATCAATGCCAAGCAGTGAAAGTTGGCTAAGAGTTGCAGCAGAAGCATCAAAGTCGCTAGTCTCAGGTTCAATATCCCAAAGTTTGTTGGGACCTCTAACATAGGCTTCACTCTTGTGTGATAGAATGCGCAAATTGGAATGCACATACACTAAATCCTCAGCCTTCTTGGATGCTAACTTGTTCCGTTTGACTGAGTGGATGAAGGAATATGTACTCCAATTCCGCTCTGCTGAAGAATTGCTAGCCACCTGTTACAAAAAAGAAGTTAGAAATTTTCAATTAGTAATACTAATAGTAATAATATTAATTTACTAAGTAGTAAGAACATACATTTTTAATTAATAAACAAACTTTTGATTTCATTTTAATATTTGATACTTGTGAAAGGATTTTAATGGCAACAGGTCGCAGCCACTTGGCATCATGGCCATGTGCACACCACCACATGCATGGGGGCATCTTGTACCTGTCAAGTGTTGCATCTATTTCACCCATGCTACTATTAGATGAAGAGACAAAGAGCATCATTTCACAACGGACCGCACTAGTTACATCTGGATCAGGAAAAAGCCTCCGGAATGTTGCCTTAGCTCCACTTGCAACTTCATGGTCATCATATGGTTTTTGCCTACCAGGTAGTGCAAGTATTTCACTGCTATAAAATTTGGGATTCAGGGCATAGGCTAGGAGATGCAATGGGGTGGTCATTTTATTCCACCTTCTCATGATCACGTTCTTAACTTCACTGTAGAATTTTTCTTCAGGATCCTGCTCTTTTTGTTGTATGATGTCTCTAATTTTTTCAAGCATAGAGTCAATGCCATCATAGATCTCCCCTATGCAAGCATTATTTGTGTCTGTATATCTAATCATAGATAAAATGGGCTCAATAAAACTAAGCAAGTATGCAACCTTTGCCCACCAAATATCATCAAGTATCACTGATTTTACTTTGATGGCTCTTTTTGTGTTTGATTGCCTCCAGACGGTCCAAACATCATCAATCACCATAAGCCTTAAGGCTTGCTTTACCTTCACAAGTCGTCTCAAGACGAGCGTGTGAGAGGCAAATCTTGTTTCAACGCAACCTATTAAAATAAATTAAAGCAAGTTAATAAAATATAAAATTAAATTTAAAAGGAATTCAATTGATAATTTGATATTTCATAAAAAGTTAGCAAATAAAAATTAGAAACTAGGAAATTGTTTGGTTACCTTCAGCAACTCCAATGTCGAGAACCTCCTAAAGATAGCTTGGGACATATGATGATTTGTGACAAACATTTGGATCTCATTTGCCTTTGTATAAACTTCCTCAATCCATGGTATTTTGCCAATCTTCTGCAGCATCAAATTCAAGGAGTGTATTGCACAAGGTGTCCAAAAAATGTGCTCATATCTCCCCTCAACAATCATCCCTATTGCTCTACAATTTTTGGCATTGTATGTGATGACTTGGACAACGTTTGCAGGGCCCACTGACTCAATAGTCCCAATCAAAATATTAGCAATAAATTGAGCATCTTTCACTTCACCCTCACAATCAACAACCCTTAAGAACATTGCCCCTTTAGGGCACATTGCAACAATGTTGATTAGGGGTCTATTTCGGGCATCTTTCCATCCATCTGAAATGATAGATACCCCTGAGTCCTTCCATGAATCCCTAATTGGCTGCAAAGAAGTATGTACATGGGCCACTTCTTTCGCCAACAATGTGGTTCTCACCTTCTCATAACTAGGGCTTTTATACCCTTTCGGTGCATCATTAATACCTCTCACCATTTGTTGCCAATAAGGTGAGCGCATCACATTGAAGGGCAACCCACATGCATAAATGCATCGAGCAACCAACTCATCAACAACATCCCTTTTCTCATTTGCAAATGCTTGCTCTATAATCGGCCTTTGAAATTCTCTCGTGACAAACACTCTCCTCTCGTTAGAGTTTTAACTGCAACTTGGATAAAATGATGGTTTGATGGGTTAGGTGGTTTTGTGAACCCCTATTTTGCAAAGGAGCAGCTTTAAATCTAGCTCTCAAGCTTCCATATCAGCCTCCTCTTGCTTTTTCAGATATGCCAATATATGTTTCGGTTCAACCTTGCCACATTTTCTAATCCCCGTTCCTGATTTCCCCATTAAATGAGCTTTGAGTCGGGTATAAGAGGATTTAAATTGTATTTGGCAATGATTGCATACCCAAACTCGAGAGCCACCACCAACAAGGTTCTCCACAACTTGCACATGTCTCCAAAGAGGAGCTCTAGGATCCACACCCCCACTTTGGCTTTCTTCCCCTACCCCATGCCCTCCCACTGAAGCTGAACTGGATGCCATTGAATCAAACGTGCACTGAAAAATAAAAACATAAACTTAGAACCACACCCTACATATCCTATTCTGCTTTTGATCACCAAGGTCACCGTATAGGCGCGAGGTGAGAGCATACACAGAGTTCGGATTTATTAATTTAAAAAACAAAATAAACTTTTAAAAAAACAAAAAGAATTAAATTTAAAAACCCTACACAATACACATCCTATTCTACTTTTGATCACCAAGGTCACCGTATAGGCGCGAGGTGAGAGCATACACAACGTTCGGATTTATTAATTTAAAAAAACAAAATAAACTTTTTTAAAAAAACAAAAAACTTAAAAAGAATTAAATTTAAAAACCCTACACAATACACATCCTATTCTGCTTTTGATCACCAAGGTCACCGTATAGGCGCGAGGTGAGAGCATACGCAGCGTTCGGATTTATTAATTTAAAAAAACAAAATAAACTTTTTTAAAAAAAAAAAAAAGAATTAAATTTAAAAACCCTACACATCCTATTCTGCTTTTGATCACCAAGGTCACCGTATAGGTGCGAGGTGAGAGCATACACAGAGTTCAGATGATATTTATAATTTTAAAAAAGAATATATGCTTTTTATTTTAAAAACGCAAAGAAAATGTTACATTTTTTATTTTTTTAAGCATAGAGTTTTAAAATTACTAAATTAAACCTACATATTGACATCATGATCAATGATCACGAATGATGTGTGCATAATGCACACATCATTCGTGATCATTGATCACATTAACATTTTCTTTAACAAAAAAAAAAAAACTTGAAAAATACCTGGTTTTTCCTCCTTGAAGTCAATCCCACCTTCCAAATCTGATTTGAAATTCCTCCTTGAAGCCTTTAGCTCTTAGCAACACGTCCTAAACTCTTCCTTCAAGCTGCTCCTTGATGTCTCTTTGCTCTTCACAATGCAAAATGCTAGTTTAATGAAAATTGTATTTAGCAAGAGAAAAATGAGAGTGATTTAGAATGGACCCAAGAGGTCATTATATAGCTTTTAGGAAGTGTGTTTAGGAAGTCTAGGTAGTTGTATTAGGGTTAGGGTTCATTTAATGCAAAGTTTTTCATTTTTTAAAAAGCAAAGTCGGTTTTTAAAAAAAAAAAAGCGCAGGAAACGGCCAAAACGTTTCCGAAACACATGTGTTGTTCCCTGAAACGCACAAAGCGCTTTAGGAAACGCTTTGGCCGCTTTCCCCAATTTCCTTTGCAAACGCTTTGAAACGCTTTAAGGGGAAACGGGACCCCCAGGCTTCCGGCATCCTAGTAAATTCAAACAACACCAAAAAAAAACTGTTTTTTTACCAAAAACATAGAACCCTAATCCCAAAAGAAACCTAAAGGCTAAAAACATTAAATAAAGTTTAAACCCCTAGATTTCATTGAATAAAGTTAAAATATGTAAACATGTATTTTTATCTATTATTTTGATAGTTGTCCCCTTGCAGTCCCCAAAATCTGGGAAATTTGTTTCCATCCCGAAACCATGTCCCTGAAACTTGTGGGTCAATACTATTCAAAACAAAACAAAACCTTTTGTACATGGTTTGATTCAAAGTAAAAACCTTTTTGCATATTTCATTTCCCAAAAATCTTATTTGCGCCATCTCTAGCTCCTAAACGTGCTTTACATATTCCTCTACTTTATCTAATAACTCAAACCAAGACCTGACCTTAGTTGAAATGGGCCTGAAAGTTATCTGCTATTAACTAACCAAGTGGCATTTTTTGTAATCTTTAACTATAATAACCAGGTCTGTGCGGAGCTTGCACTAGACCAGCAAAGGGGTATAAGCCCCGAGTCTAATTCTCAATAGTGACAATGCCCGTTTGAGCCATAGTCGTCAAGAGATGGCAATGTTTTCACAGAGAGATGCACACACAGACTGCTAGAATGGAGGATTTGCCATGATTCAGACATGATATGAAACCTATTCTCCTTCTGGTGTTGCACATATGCAATGGTATCAGGAATCTGCAATGCCACATGCATAGTTTATCTTTTGTCACCTGGGTCCGTATCATAATGAGAACAATTCCCATAACAGAAATGGTGACCCATATAACCAAATTGATGAGATATAGTTGTCTCACTTTTCTGGTCGCTCTGTCTGGTTCTTCCTGCATCTGTGTGCGTCTAGTCAATAACAAATAGAAGTTATGACTCCCTCATAGATTTTCCAGCTGTCCAATTGACAGGTGTACTTGGATTTTAGGCCTTATTTGACTATATGTCTTTTTATTTAACAAAACAACTATAATATGATAAAATAACCGAGATTGAAAGCTTTAAACTTGAATTCATCGAGCAATGTCTGATACTCTTAGCAACTGAAACTATTGATCTCTTCAACAAGCTTATATTGGAACGGTTTTCTTCGTCATGTACATTTCACATATACACCCTATTTCAAAATCACAAGATTAACAAAATCCTATACTATCAAATCACCGTATCCAAACATAGTCTTCGCAGGCTCTTAGCTATGCTACATAGATTAGTTGAATCCAAGAATCCATGAGCAAATAGTTGATTAAATTTTTAAAATAATCGTACCAATGACAAAATAATAAAATATTGACACCAAAAGCCATCATCAAGGAGTAAAAGTTTGTAGGCTTGAATTCTATTGTTGCTTTCTCAATTTTCACAAAGACTTTAGTATTGTACCAAAGCATTTGCTACTCTAAAAGGCTTAGAGAGCATCATACCCTATTGTAACTAAGGTGCTTTTGTTTTTGCCCTGGTGATGCTCAATGCACACCGCATTCACACTGCACAGGCTTCTTAACATCCACCAAGTTCTGGCATTGACCACCGAGGGGTCTGCCTGTGTTAACACTGCGGTTCACAGTCCCGAGCAGTACATCTGGCTTGCATGTGATCACATGAGACCCAGGAGATTCAAAAACACATACGAGAGCAGGGGGTCCACAAAAGACTACACGTGTCTGCCCGGTAAAGCCCATTTTCTGTCACCTCTGTGTACCTGTAAGAGGAATTGCCTACCTGGTTGGGCGTTGCCTCAAAGGTGGTTAGGTATCCGTCAGGCAGTGATCCGCTCAAGGCAAGCCATGGGGCATCCCCTCCCATCTGCCAACCCTGGAGAGATTCTCGATGCACAGCTAGGAAGCTCGCCACATGCCTGAAGCCTGTAGCTCCCCTTCCATACGGGCGACTGCCTAGTCAACTCTCTAGATGTCATCCGCTACACTCCCCACCAAGGATTAATGTGAGAAAACCTTTCTCAATCATATTCACAAGGGTAATGCACCACAGCTCCAGTACCAGATTCTGAAAACCAACCTGCAACCTTTCTATGGTGTGATTTTGTATGAGAAATCTGTTGGACAAGCCCAACACAATAGCATAATAATAGAATCCACACTAGCGTTGGATTCAAGCAGCAATTGTCACTCACACCATACGTTAATGAGTTAAAACTAATTATTTTGGATTTGACAACCATAGATAGTGATTGTAAACTTTTTCCAATTTTTCATTGCTGGCATGTTCTCTGTTTATGACATGATATTGATGGCAAGCATTGTTGCAGGGCTTCTGCAATTGTTTGACATTCTGAACTCTTTCTTGTAAACTCCAAGCAGATCTCAACTAGCAGAAGAAAATGCTTTGGAATTTGAAAACCGTGACTTGATGTTGCATCTGACAGTTGGCCCTAAGCAAGTGGCGATCCCTCTACAAGTTAGCCATCCCTCACACAAGAATTTGGAAGATCCAATGGAATGTCAACACATATTCAGTTCAGGCAACCACTCAAATAAGCAGTGATAGCTATGAAAAATAAAATCTACTTTCATGAAACACTTGCAAAACAAGCCTGGAAAGAGAACCAGAAAGGTATAGCTATTGTACCTGTCAGTAAACCCTCACAGCCTGTTGGTAAAGAATACGAGTTGAATGATTTGACAAACATTACAAAACAAAGGCAAAAAAATGTTTTCCGAGTTTGATAAGCAGTATCATGTATTGAAGCCATAGAATTCATTCTGATTTGAGGAAGACTTTGAGAGGAAAAGGTAGGTTCTGTATAAATCCACCGGAGAATGGACAATTAAGGGGGAAGAGCATCTTCCCATAAGACAATTACTGGGCTGAAAGAGATTCGAAGGGGCGAAAATTATTATTAGCAATTGATGCAGGAAACACTTTCTGAACAGTCACTCAAAAACTTCCTAGCTTCATCCCAGTTTAGAATGATCTGTCAGACCAATTGCTGCAAGAATTAGAGGCCAGGAATGATGCCACCACTGAGGAGTGTGGTGTATGAACAGTATGCTAGAAAGCAACAAAGTACACATCTGAGAGAGTGCAGCTGGATCAACATTTTGAAGAGCTTACTAAATGGATATTGAAGTGACAGATTCTAACTGTCTCAAAATCTGGAAATTCAGATAACTGATGTACAGACATGGCTCACAGGTGAAGCCACCATTTAGAACAGCAGATCAAATAAATTAAACAAGTTTGTGCATAGTATCCCCCACTAAAGTCATGAATAAGCTGTGCAATGAAGAACAGCTTGAGTTTGGGAGTGGGAGTCTAGCCTTTAAGAGAAAATGAAATTTTGATTTCCCATGGACACAGCAAAACAGTAATTAAAGCTGGAAAAGGGATTGTGCAATCAGAGGCCAGCCTAAACGAACAAAGCCTCATCCTTTTGATAACGATTCTAGACCAACTCATGCTGGACATAGGCTTCAGGAAATGCCTATTTCCCAACATGCGAAATGTTCATGCTAGCTTGCACATTCCTTTTTAATTGTACATAATAATGAAGCATTACCTTTATTTCTAAAAAGCACTATGTCCTTTGTACAGTTGTTAGTTTGCACATTCCTTTTTATTTGTATATAATGAGGTGTTACCTTTGTCTCTCAAAACCAGTATGTCCTTTGTACAGTTGCTTTACATACATTTAAAGTTCATTATTTCTTGCGTCATGATGGAGGTTTCAAATGCTACATTGTCAAGTTGCAGTCATTTTTGTGTTGAGCATGTGTTGTATATTTTGCATGATTTACACCTTTTTTAGACCGCACACTCTACCCTGACAATTTTTTCCTTATGAATGATTTTGAGGCTGGATAGGTGATTTTAGCCCATGGTTTTATACTCATTGTATTGTAATACCACTTAAAAGTGATGTGCCTATCAATACACGCACAAGGATTAGGGCTGAGCAGAAGAAAGAGAAATATCTTATCGTATTGTGAACAGTTGAAGTAATACAAAAGTGAGCATTATTTTGCTGGGTTTTTATCCAGAAAGATTTCCCAAGTTAAATTGTGTGTGTATAATGTGAGTGTGTCATTTTCTTTTCTGCTATATTTTAATATCCTGTTAGCATCGCTTCTTCTGCAAGCTCTAATTCTCTTCATTGGTATCAGAGCTAGGGCATCTTGGCCCTGTGATAAACCTTCTCTTGAGTGGGAGATTTGTGCAGGAGAATCTTGTCTGTGATGAAAGATGACAAGAAGCTCAAGGATAGAGAGATAAACAAATTTGATGGCCAGCACTTTGAGTTATGGAAGCTCAAAATGGAAGATATTCTTGTGGACAGAGATCAATGGGTTATTATGTCAGGAAAAAACCAATGGGTATGAAGGCTGAAGATTGAGAAAAGATGGATAGGAAGGCAAAGAGTTCAATCGGGCTGTCTTTCAAATTCACTGTTGTTGAATGTCTCCAAAGAAGCCACCACTAAGGATCTATGAGATAAGTTTAGGACTTTGTATTAGGCAAAGTCTCTACTAAACAAACTATTTCATCGAAATAAGTCATATTCTCTTAGGATGAATGATGGTGACTCCTAAATACTTTGAACAGTGTGCTAAGTCAATTACTTTCAGACAAGATTAAAATGGATGAAGAAGAAAAATGTATTACTTTGTTATATTTTACTGGATTCATGGGATAATCTTGTTATGTCCATCAGTAGTATTCCATCTACATTAAAGCTTGAGGTTGTAGATGCAGCATTGTTATCAGAAGAAATGAAGCAAAAATCCATGAAGGATTATCAAACAAAGTATGCCTTGTTTGTGAGATAACATCCCCAAGAAAGAAATAAAAACAAGTCAAGGAACAAACAATCAAAGTCTAAAAGTAAAACTAAATCTCTACAAAGACTTGTGAGGAAATGTTGGAATTGCAGTAAAATCGGACATTTTAGGAAGCGGTGTAGATACAAAATGATGGACACAGATAAGGCACGTGATAAGGCCCCTTCCACAGAAATGAAGACCGGAGATGTGTGTATATTTGGCATGATCCGCACCACATGGCTCAAGATGTTGGTGTCGAAGACCACCTTGCATTTGGAGACAAGATACATGTTAAAGAATGTGCAAGGAGAACAAAATCCAACAGCAAACCAAACACATTTGAATGCAGAAATCTTCTTGTAGAGTAGTCCAACTTCTATTTAATAGAAAGAATAGGGAATTATAGTTCAATGGCGACAATATTCAAAGCTAGAAATGAGGATTCCCGTGATCAATAAAGGGGAACAATTCCTTGGCTGATTCGCCTAGACTGGAATGAGATCGCAGATATGTGTAAAAGATACAAGATACTCAGGGCACACAAGTATTCACTACTATTTGGTCTATGATCATTTTGTTACCCAATGGGTTGAACGACTTACAAATATATATATATATACATCATTACAAAAAGGTAGTTACAACAAACGATGCTAGCAAGAAAGAATGCTTGCAAAACGGTTCATCTTCCTACTCGAGTGACGATTGGACTTCTTGCAAGTGTGGTGGTAAAGTTCCACCGCACGATGTGCTAACAGATGCTCGGACAGGCACACATACATGAAGAGTGCCATGAGGGGTGTTGTGTGGTACTAGGAAGTTGACATGTGAACGTTGAATAAGAATTTGTGCAAGACTATGTGGTGCATGGATTGCTACAAAATAATGCACCAATAGCCCAAAGTGATGCAAGACTCTAAGGTGGTGCAAACCACTTTGTGAGATGTTGTGCAAGACTAAGGGAAAAAGAAAAATAAATTATATTAATGTCCACAAATGACCAAAAGTAGGTGTTTTCACTAAAATGTGTGCACCCAAAGATCACCAAGTTGAAAAGAATTTGGCCATATCAGCAGCAACATGGGAATGTCCCCAAGATGTGGGACCTTCGCCCTTGAGACAAAACTCGGGAAGGTCGGCATCCTAAACTAACTACTCTAATACTAACACGACTACGATCTAATCTATGAATTGATAGGGAAAGGGGAATGAGGAAAGCATAAAACAAAAGCAAAAATGGTGATGCACTAAAGTGAAAGGGACCTCTCTCACTGAGATGAAGAGCAAGAGGACAAACACAGTGCAAAGAGGGAAGACACAAGCCACAATCGACCCTGCATTAAATCAGACTCCAAATCTCTACAAAACTGACACAATGAGATAAAATTTTGCAAGTATAACTCACACACAACATGAAATGACCTAACAGAGAGGCAAAATGACAAGAACATGAGCTAAAGGAAAGAAAGAAAATAGCCACAATAAACAGCATATTAATGCCTAGAAGTATGCACAATCTAACAACCATTACGAAGGCACTGTGTAATATCCCCTTCTCAGTCGAAGACCCTTAGCCCATTTTGTCTCCCCAACAGCTAAGGGATGAGCACAAGGGGAACTTAAGTCATAATAATTTATTATAAAGTGCAATTAAAAAAGAAAATATTATAAAAGCACTTATAATAAAGTATTATAGACTTAATAATAAAATAAAAGTTGAAAAGCTAAAGTCACCTTATAAATTATATTTTTCCCTAGAAAATGTGACTTGCCTAGGGATGGATCTAAGGGGAAAAAACATTAAATGAGGGGCTAAAATTTGATTGGATGTCAAGGGTGGCTATTTGGCCCATAAAATCTATAAAAGCAAGTCGACTTGCTTGGAGAACGATCACTTGTCTATTTTCTAAAATCAGATTTGTATGTTGAGCTTTGAGCTTGCATCTTCAATCTTCTAAGGACGAAAACCCTCCAAGAGTCTAGTAGAAGGACGAAACCCTTCTCCTAGTTGAGAGGATTCTCCACCCTAGGGTTTCCATTGCAGATCACGAAGTTAATAGTATTTTTCAAGTGTTTTCCAATAGTTTTCCAAGCATTTTGAGGGTTGTACTTGCATAAAGGAGATAGCTGATTTTCCAGCATATCAAATCTGAATATATCTATATGTTTCTATTGTAATTTCCAGCCCAAAACCCTAAGGGCGAATTGGTGTTTTGGTTGTTTAGGGCACTTATGGTGGTCATTTGTATGAATGGGTAACATCATTGCATTCTCCCTATTTTTGTGAGTCTGTGCATAGTTTATTTGTGTGGATCGGAGAATTTTTGAGTGAGTTATGAATTTTTGAAGTTGCCATAATTTTCTACAGACTGGGGTTTCAAAATAAATTCATTTTAGTTGTTTATGGGCTCTAAAAATTCAGATCTCTACATGAATATATTAAGGGTGAAGTATTATAAGTTTCAACTCAGTTTAGGGTGGAAATATCATGATTTATTTTCTGATTTATACAAGTCTCATACTCAGCCCTAGTCACATTTCCTTATAAAATTCAGATTTGCATTATATATTTTGTCATAATTTCTATAATCTGCAAAGTTTAGTTGGGAATAGCCTCAAAACCATTTAGGGGCAAAAATTGTCCATTTGGGGACATTACACGTTGAGTGCATTGCACAAGCTCAAATCAGAGGTCTGCAACTCAGAATGTTTGGCCACCCACTTGGGCAGAGTAACCTTGCATTAAGGAGAGGATCCTTTAGAATTGTGCCTAATTGCACATATATAGAAGAGAGGTGAGAGGAAAGGGGAGCTAAATATGCCAAAGAATATCTCATCTCATCCTTATCTCCTCTAACCAAATCATGAAGGTTTGAAGATGCTCTAGAAGATGCTAAAATGGTGTGATCCACCCAAAACTACCTCTCAAGGCATATTCCAAGGGATCTCTTCAAGTCATGATGATCCATGATCAATGGAACACAACTAGGAAGGCTTCAGATAAACCTTATCCATAAACCCTAGGAAGATATTTGCAAACAGATCAGATTTTGTTGATTAGATGCCTTCTCCTTCAAGGAATGAGCAGATATTTTGTTTTAACAATAACTCTAAGAGAAGGATCAATGTCTGCCCATGAGATCAAGACGAATAGATGAAGTTTACACCAACATTTGTCTCAATCCCATGATTGCACTTTAGACCACTGAAAACAGCTCAACTCTTGGTTAATTGCTTGTTTAACTACTTCCTTTGGATGTTGGTGGGGCCAAGAGGTTAACTTTAACTCGAAAGCATCCCCTAAGAGAGACCAAAACCGCTAAAAAGCCTCTAAAACTAACTTGAGACCATTTAAGCCGTTTTATGCATCTACAAAGAACCAAAACTCTATCATGAAGATCTCTTAGGTTTCTCAACCATCTTCTCTAAAACTATGCCCAAATTGAAGCCCTCTTCAAGACCTTTCTAATGGTACCATGTGTGGGTCGAATGGAGGTCTCATTCAAAAGATACAAGCAAAAACTAGAGCCCCTGTCATGCCACCATGTGACATCCTCGAGCTCTTTTATACATTAGCCAAGAAAGTCAAATTTAAGCCCATTAGACGGCACTATAGCAAATCTCAAGTTTCATGAATTTTGTCACGTGTTGATCCCACTACATGTCGACAATCAAAGGCTCGACGTCGTGTGGAGCGAGAAGGCCAAGAGGGAATCTTCGAGATAGTCCCGTGCACAAATTTTTGCCAACTATCTCTCTAGCCAAGTGTCCACCATCACCATCTAGGAGACTTGGGAAATGAGCTCACAAGTTTCAAAGGGGACCACTCACCGATGCTTGACACTTATCCCTTAAGACACTTGTCGATCGACGCCTCGCAGAGTTCAATGTTTTAATCAAGGCCCGAGACAAACCTACTCGTTGATTACCTCCCGTGTCTCCTAAAACACTTGTCGGACATTGGAGCTTTGGGAGACTTTGGAGTGAGTGAAAAACTTTGAACGACATAAGATGCGGGGAGACCAATATGTGCCAAGTGTTGGCCATTGTCTCGAGGCACAAAACGACTACGCCAAAGGTTTAGAGAACCCGTGAGGCCCCATATATCCTCCGTTCGCTTGATTAAAATTGACAGACCAGCCTCAATTATAAATCAAAGGCACTTTGAATGTTTTTCCGTCTTGAGCCCAAAAATAAGAGTTTCATTAAGTCCTTCCTAGTTTTGCTTGTATAGACTCAAAGTTGGCTTGTGCAAGAAATTTTGAAAAGTTAAAACACAAGGGGTGCCCCAAAATACTTGTTTAACACCTTTAAAAGCATCTAAGTCCTTGAAATTAAAATTCGTTGTCTAACATGGAGCAAGGTGCTTATTTTGACGACAAATCAATGAGACTAGAGGATACAACCATTAGCAATAGAAAGTTCTAGGAAGGAGAATCCTAGAGACAAACCAACGAAATAAAGTACAAAGACAAAATCGCTAAGCGTGCCAAAGAAACCAATACAAATAGTAATGAGGGGAGAAAAAAATTCCAAAGAGCATGTGCCAATGAAGACTAGAGGTAAATCTCATCGAATGTCTCTGTCATGCCTAAAGTGGAGGAATTAGTTGAGCCATGATCGATCACCGTGAGAGATCCGATGATGTTGTTTGGTGAGTTTACAGTCGAAGGATCGAGGTCGAAGATCCTAGGCGAAGCAAGAACCTTCCTTTAAAATCTCACCTAACAAAAGCTATGAATGTTAAAGCTACATGGTAGTGCGAGAAGTAGTGAATAATGTGACATTGATGTGTAGTGTCCATGGGACTTAGAGGTGCAATGCACCCAAGTACCACAAGGTTTTGTGAATAGCACAAAGAGGTTGTGAGACACGATAGAAGTCGCATAGTATGTTAAGAGGTGTTGCGCTAATGTTGTGAAGCACTATGAGTCCATGTGAGTGGCACGGGGGCTGAGGAGCACAAAGTCCCAACAAAGAGTGTGTGAGCTTACGCAGCAACGGGCACCGTGAAGTTACCTACGAAGTTGTGACGGATCATCACATCTTCAAGTACACACCCATGTCATGATACATTGTTGATCGACTCGAGTGCTTCCTTTTATATGACTCTCCACAGGGAATAGTTTTCTGCAAATATGAAAAATATAATAGAAGCAATGTCTACTTAGAGGACAACTCATCCTATAAGACCATATTAAATGGAAGAGTAAAAGTGAATGTTTAAAGACATATAAGTTATACCCCTCTTAGAGGTTTTGCATATTCCAAGGTGAGTATGTATCTAATATTTATGAGCAAAATGAGTGATGCAAGAGTGCAGGTAATTTCAAACAAAGGTAGCTACACAATGGTTTGAGGAGCAACGACATTGCAAGAGGAATTCACACTGAACACTAATCAAGTTTGATGAAAGCACCGTGAGTGATGGGTTTAATAGCTATGTTATTCTTTATGTCAGCAATGAAATAGAAAAATCCTATGTTGCTAGTAAATAAGACAATTCTTTGCACACTAAAGTTATGGGCTAAGGAATTTTCAATTTCCCTATATTTTGATTCGTATGAACATTGTGTATGTGGTAAGTAGAATCAAAAAGATCCCTTTCAATAGAACAAACAAGATTTTGTCTTTGGACCTATGTCTATTTTGTCACTTGGAAAATATTTTCTCTATGTTTCTTTGATAGATGATTTCTTGAGGAAAACGTAGTTATATTTGCTAAAGAAAAACATGAGGTTTTTGGTAAAATCAAGGAGTTTAAGGTTGGTGTCGGATGCAGTCCCGGCTTCAGGGTAACACAACAGAAATAAACACAACACAAATTTCTATAATCTTCAAAGGCTTAACAGCATCTACAATGCTTTCCCTCTAATGGGGCTATTACAAAGTTCGAAACAGTATCTAATACTATCACCGGGTGGTATTCGTACTCAAGAACTCCTTCAAGCTCGAGTTGGCTCTGGTTTGGCTCTCTCTCCTTATCTAATTCTTTCAGCTAATCTCTCAGCCTTCAGCAGCCAGCAAATGTGGCGTTGGATCTGCCTTTATTAGCACTTGTTCTCAATCTTTCTCCACTTCAAAATTCTCTTTGGAACCTTCTCCCCTTTTCCCGCTCAAACTGTTCATTAATGGCATCGAACTACCCTAATCTGGTAGTTGAGAAAATCTTCTAAAAGAATCCATGTCATTTGTTTAAGCGTTGATTTGTCCCCTTTGCCTACCACATACGCTACTTGTCATCCTCCACCTACCTCCTTTGTCGTTTTTGGCTGTCTTTTAGCACCCCCAACCTACCGCGCAATCCTCCTTTGTTTTGTTCTGCGCACTGACCTTTAGGAAAGATCCGTGCACTCCTTTTATCCATTACACAATCTTTGTGCGCCACCTTCACGTGTTGCCCAAAATTCCTACGCGCCCTAGCCTTCGACAAAACATTGCACACTATTGCACACACCCTTTCTCGCAATCTTGTCATACACCATTTCTGCTGCACACTTCACAATACCAAACATTGCACAAAACTTCCGTGCACGCTTGTGCAATCGCCTACACATTGTCGCACCTCCTTTACCATGCCTGCCCTTGTAAACTTTGCACGTACTTTAACACTTGGCCAAAAATTCAAGTTAATGCAAATTCCGAGTTTTCCCGTGATGCTCCTGCATCAAAGGCTCTTGTAGAAAACCAAACATAGAAGAACATAAAGGTGTTGAGAACAATATAACAGTGGAATTTTGCTCAAATGAATTTGAACAATTTTATGAGCAATGTGGAATAGTCAGGCAAAAGACAAGAACATATACACCACAACAAAATGGAGCTGCAGGGAGAATAAATAGGACATTGGTGTGAAAAGCAAGGAGTATGCTCCGTGGCACAAGCTTAGAAAATAAATCCTAGCAAGAAGCAGTAGTGACCACATGTTACTTGATCGATTGATGACCTAATCAGCCCTCAATGATAAAACCCCGCATAAGTTATGGGCTGGTAAGAAACCATATCTCTGACATCATAGGGTTTTCGGTTGTGACGCTTATGTGCATGTGCCAAAGGAAAACAGAACTAAGCTAAATTATAAAGTAGAGAAGTGTATCTTTATTGGGTCCAGTGGAAGTATAAAAGGCTACAAGCTTTGAAATCCAGAAACAAAGAAGATTGTCTATAATCATAGTGTAATCTTCAAAGAAGTTATAAAGTTTCCAAAGCAGGAAGAACAGCCAAATTAAGAGCCAGAAAAATGTGCAATTTGAGTTGGAAGATGAAGAATTTGTATATTAAATATGAATCTAATGAAGTAGACCACCCAAAATGGACCCCCATCTTGAGGAAATCAATCCGAGAAAGAAAGCAACCAAAAAGGTATGGTCCACCTGATTTTCATTTTGCCTTTGTTTTATCTATTTTATCAGTTACTGATGAAGATCCTAAGACTGTTGGGAAGCACTTCATCCAAAATAAAGTATATCCTTTAAGGACATGGATGAAGAAACGCATTGGACAAAAATATTACATGGGATTGCCCATGTTGCATGCTGGTAGAAACCCCGTTTGTTTCAAATATGTGTTCAAGAAGTTCAATGTAGAAGGTAAAACGAAGAAGTACAGAGCTCACTTAGCAAAGGGATATTCCCAGATAGAGCAAATTGATTTTGATGAGAATTTCTCTCATGTTGCTAAGTTCAACTAAATGCTTGATTATTAAGCTGAAGCATGATGTAGAGGAATGCTCTCAGAAATATTATAAAATCCTGGCAATTGTACTAGGTTATGAGTTCTGAATGCATTTGCAATAATACTACGTACTTTCTTTGCTTGTCATTGTATGGAAAGTTCCTCTGCAATTTTGAAGCTAATCTGAAAATAAAATATTCAGCATATGTGCTTCATTGATGTTCAGATCTGGTTATTCTCAATGAGTTTAGATGTCTTTTGCCTTGTGGGGTTTTGAGAATAACCTATAGGGAGCAACCCTTAGCTTGTATAGTTTTAATGTGAGAAAGAAAGTCCATTCTCTATGTTTGTTGGGATTTGTCAGGTCCTGTTCTCCACACCAATATATTTTTACCATGTTCTTTGTAGTGAGAATTCTTGGTTAAAGTGATTTATCGTTTATGTTATTAAACAATTCTTGTTGAGCTTCATGAGACTTTTGCAGATCGGAGACTGTCTTTGTTTACATAAGCCAATAAATGACATAACTTGGGTAGAGTAAATAAAAGTCAGAACTGAAGAATCATCTTTATCGTTTGTTATAGTTCTGATTTGGATTCCGTAGGAATGAGTGTTTGATGTTGTTAGTGACAAAAACTTGGGCAAATTATGAATGAGTGTTTAATGCCATTGGTGATAGAAAATTGGGCAGATTAAGCATAGTGGCTCTCATTCATTGTCCAAATCTCATGGGTGATATTAATGTTTCCTACAATAAAACACTGAACTTTGTAGAGATGCCCCCTTTGGTTTTGCACAGCCAGACATGAGGAAGGAAGGCTCCCCTTTATATGGTGTTGTCTTGGGTCTAAAGCTAAACCCTGATCAAAAGGAGATTAGTGAGAAACAATTGTCAAAGAGTCTAATTCCTCTTCTCCTTTCCAAAATATCAGGGGTGCAGATTCGAGCACTGACAGACTGTACACTCTGCCACGACATACAGTCTGCCATGATACAGGAATTCTTATGGGTGATTTCCAGTCTGGATTGGTGGTTTCAGCCCATGGTTTTATACCCATATTATATAGGTGGTTTCTCAACCCATTATATTGTAGCACCGCTTAGCAGTGATGTACTTGTTAAAACACATGTGAATTATGGTTAAACAGGAGGAGAAATACCTTATTGTATTGTGAACAGTTGAAGTAATACATAAGTAAGCATTATTTTACCTGGTTTTTTTCTCAAAAGGGCTTCCCAAGTTAAATCTCGTGTATATTGTGAGTGTCATTTTCTTTTCTGCTATATTTTAAGATTTTGTTTCTGTTGCTTCTCCTACATAGGTTTATCGATAGTCTACTTCTCTTCAATTCAGATATTCCCATGTTATATTTGTTTGTAACTTGCGACTACAATGCATAGTTACGCCTTTTTGTAAAAAAATGGTGGAATTTTTTTATTTTTATTTTAAAAAGCACATCACGACTGTTCTTACATACTTTAGAGTCCAGACTTCTGACACCGCAATCATATCCAACAAAAGTCAAACATATATAGAAGCTTACCTTATCAAAATTTACTATTAAAGCAGCTGAACTTGCATTACACGGAATTTCAAGTTTCAGCTCCATCACCCCAGGTGATTTTCTGTCCTCTGAGGGAGAAACATGCATCTTCTTCACCACATCCCAAACTAGCTTTGGTTGTCCATCCATAAAAACCTGAAGCGTGTGAAAGTATAGCCTCACATACCAAGGTACAACCTGGAAAACAAGAAGATTTCTACTGCAACTGTGTACAGATGATGAAACAGATGAAACGTCACCTTCATCAAGCTCTTGCCAAGACTCCGAAGCTTTCAAAGAAATCACAATAGAACCTCGTGCATTCCCACTTCCCATCAAAAACCTGCTTGCATGGAAAGGAGCCTGGAGAGATGACCAATTAACAGGGACCTTCCACATGAGTCCCACATTCAGAGGATGGGATATGTTATACTTATCAACCATGAACATAAACACAATTGAACCAGCTGGTTTTCCAGATCTGCTTTGTGCAAAGGTTGTTTCTTTCAGCACCCTATCCGGAACGGCATTCAAATTAAAACTTGGATAATTTGTGTCAATCAATGCAGGCAGGTTTGCATTCCCTTCTCTTGAACATTCTAGCTTTTGAACTAGTGTTCTTTCTAGCTCCAAAAACACACTACTTGACTTTGCAAGAAGGCATTTTCCAACCAGTTCTCGCCCAAAAAGAGAACGAATAGACCAATCAGGCTGAACTACCTGTCGATTAGCATAAGCCACATCGTGGGAGTTCCCAGGTTGGAGAACAAGGGTTAATGTCTGTTGCAACAAGGTCCCTTCAAGGTGCTTGCCTGTTTTATCAGAAGTAAACTCACCAGATAAAACACGCAAACGCTGTGAATGATAAAACCCTTTATAAATTGAAGGTCTGTCAAATAGTGCAGCAATACCAGCTTTATCCCGACATGGGAGGAGTTTTAACCATGGAGTAAGATTTTCAGTGCACACTGCTTCTCGTGGTAATGCACCATATCGTAACCTGCTAGATGATATTTTTGTCCTGTCAGAAGTGATAGTGTGCTTTGCATCACACATTTCAGAATCATCATTAACCAAATCGGGACGAAATGTCCACTTTGGGGAAGCATACGCTGCCGATGACTCCAAAAAATTCACAGAAGCACAAAACAGACCAGAAAGAGCATGAGTCAATTTCTTCCACGTTGCATCAATCTGATCAAAAGGAACATCAAAAAGAGCCCATAATTCCAATTCCACACAGGAGGCTTGGCATTGGTACTAGACAGCGAATCAAATCCTCCCCAGCGTTCATAATTCCACCTCCCTGAGTGAAAGACAATTCCATTTCCTGGATCCTGAATTTCTGAACCTGCTTACAAGCAAATTCAAATCAAATACAGGCATTTAATGCACAGAAAAACTCTCAAGAATACATGTCCGGAAACTTAGAGATAACCATTATTTAAATCAAAAATTTAATTGATGTGTGTGCAAATGTTCTTCCCAACAATCAATGGTTTACCAAGGGAAGATTGTTTCCATTGTTTTAAGTATGACTGTAAAATACATCTGAAAACTTAAAGGATTCTTTCCTCAGACATTTTGCAAAAATACAGCAGTAAGCAATAAGCTGCATATCAATTTTTCATTTGACACTATGGAAATAGTGTCAAATGACAATTTGATAACCATCACTGCAGCCTAAACTATTGTCATCATGAAAATCTGCATCATCTCAAAAAGCTTTAAAATCTGACTAATCATCCATCACAAGTTTCCTGCAAATTTAAGCTTTCCACATTTTATGTTTTCTCTCAACTCGTAGGAAATTATCCCTTCCAATTTTCTCCAAATTTAAAAGATCCATAGAGTGGTAATATTTTTATATTTTGAGACAATATATATTTTACATTATGAAATATAATAGAACCAAAAGTCCTCAATATTTTCTTGAAGCAAAGATATTTCCCTGATTTTAAATATTTCATTTTAGAGCAAAATACGTCTGGAAAAGCCCTGGAGATGGTGGGCTTGGAGTGGACTACTCCAAATACCTTGTTCAAAATGATGATGAAGTTTACAGTATAGGATGAAGTTTTCTAAAAGAATTATTTAATCGTTGACTCAAAAGATTGGCATTGATATTCCTCCAGAACTTCAGATGTTCTCTGATGATAAAGATGACAATGATGTCCTGTGTATCTGGCTTAAGGCATGGAATACCCCAGTTGCTCCTCATATTCCTATAGTTAATGCATCCAATAGGGTTTCAAGTCCTGTTTGGTAAAATGTTCCATTTTAGTTACATCTACAGATAGCACCTCTTCTGTCCGCTACTGCATACTGCCATTGCTATCCTCTACATGGTTTCAGCGCTGTGTACGGCAACATGTTACTTCACTATATGTCCTTGTTTTAGATTTTTGCACTCTCTAGCAATAGTGCTTTATGGATATTCTTACTAGAGCTGCAAGGAGTAGTTCAGTATGAACTGCATCTTTTTCTCAGCTGAGGGCCAGCCTGAACTTTAAGGCTCTGAACTGTTTTTGAATTTGTGACAACCAAAAGAACCCCCATATTGGATGCAGTTTTTAACCAGCTAAAAAAACAATATGGAGACTAGATAATTACTTTGGGAAAAAAACCTTCACCAACTTCAAATAGTACTTATAGTATAAACTATAAAGTCGACCACTGACTTCATAAAATTTTACTAATCCTAGGTATCTATCTTCCCAGAATTCCTTTATAACTTGGAGCCAATGCCCAATTGTGTGGGGTAGCCCATTTTGCTGGATACATAGAGTTGAGATTCTTGGGCTTCACCATTTTCTGGACTGATATGATTCCTCTTGAGATCACATGTAATCCACACCTCATCAGGATCGCCTGGCTCCAGCAACTGTTCTGTATCCTCTACTCGAGTTTCCCCGCAGCTGAGCTTTGAACTTCGCTGAATTCATTTATAACTTGGAGCCAATACCCAATAGTGCCACCCATGTTGCTCGATACGTAGAGTTCAGACTGTTGAACTTTCACCGTTCACAGGCTGGTGTGATTCCTCTTGAGATTACTAGTAATCCCCACATCATCAGGATTGCCTGGCTCCAGCCACAGGTCTGTATCCTCTATTCAAGTTCTCCGCACCTGAGCTCTAAACTCAGGATCTCCTAATAAATACGGATTTGCACTAGAGGCCTGAGCCTAACCAGCTCGAAATCAAAAATTTCTGCTATAACCTAGTTCGCAATGAAGTGCCAGGTGGAAAGTCTGTGATTTTTCTCAGGTCAATAGTTTCAAATTTGAGGTTAAATTTTATGTAGATACCCTAAATTTGGGAATGTAAATCAGGGGTTCTGAGCTCAAAACAACTGGATCTCGACCTACATTTTCTACCCTAATTAATTTTTTATTGGCCCCAATACGGCTAAAGTAGTATATTAAAACAATAAAAATCAAGTAGCAAAGAAGTAAACTTACCAGCTGATAAATGGCTTTGGGAAAAAGCTTGTGGTGTCGGCCATAGATATTCGTCGGAGGCAAAATGTTAGTAAAATCAAAGTGGGCCAAAACTTTTCGATCTGGTAGCGGCCTTAATATCAATTCTTCATTAAATTCTTCTTCTTCTTGTCGTGCAGAAGTATGTTGCAAAATTGGTGCTGCTGTAAGGAGTAGTAGTAATAAAATGTTTAAGGCGGTTTTGGAATCTATCCCCATTTCTACTGCAAATTCAAAGAGGGTCGATTTTTTTCCCTTTTTCCCTCAATTGTGAAGAGGATCGATTACTTTTCTTTCTTTTTCGATTGCACAGAGGATCGATCACATTGAGTTTTACTGCTCAAAACTGTCGATGATGAGCACTGGACCGAAGCTTGTAAATTGTTTTTTTTTTTTTTTGGCTGGTTTAAGTCTAGTGTTTTGTGTTTTTCTCATTTTTCTATGTTTTAATAATTTTGATTCTAATTGTTCTTAGTTAGAAAGCCCGAGGGCTAACACTATCCAACGGTGCATATACTCCGCATCGTCAACCATCTAAACGGTGGAAATTACCCGCTCTAATGCGCTTTGACAACGGACAGAGAATCACGGACTGATCTATGCCTTACGCGAAATTACCCGCTCTGACGCGTTCTGACAACGAATAGAGAAAAACTCGCGGAAACTAAAAAACTTGCCAAACACAACGTTTCTTTCCTTTTATGGCATATTTTTCCATTTTTGTTTTTGGTGAAAAAATCGAAGCATAGAAAAAAATTTGCCATTTTTGGAAAGGGTCCAGGAAGATGTAGCAGCAAAAACTTGCATGTGCCATAACTTTCATTTTGTGGCTCCGTTTCAGGTGTCGTTTTCTCTAAAAGTGCATATTTTCTCGAGCTCTATGCATTGATGGCAATATTTTTTATTTTCATAAAATCCATTTTTGCACCTTTTTGGAATTGCCAACTGATTATTACGCCGAAAGATGTTAGCGTTTATTATGCCAAGAAAATAATATTTAATATTCCTTTGCTGCATTCGAGAAAATAAGCAACGAAATCGCCAATCGTTATTACGCCGAAAGGCATTAGCGCAAGGGGAAACCAACAAATTATGCTTGCCGACCGAGATGCTTTGGTTGACGATGTACGGGAAACAAGATTCTCACATATGGCATTAAAACAAAGGCACGATAATGTGTGTAAATATATGCAAAATATATAGTTGTATAGTTTGTATGCGTATTTGTATTTTTAAATATACGCAAAATAAAATGTTAAAAAAGTTTGTATGAGAATTTGTATTTGTCAATACATTCATCAAATTATACAGCTGGCAATATAGAGATATTCAAAAGAAGATTCAAAATGTCAATTTATATGGAGGTTTGTTTCTTTACAATAAGTGATGGAATCGCAAATTGTTATTACGTCGCGAAAATAATATTTTATATTCCTTTGTTGCGGCCAAGAAAATAATGTGCATTAAAACACAAGCACGATAATGTGCGTAATAAACATTCCTATTTTTTGTAATTAAGTTATTACCTCGTTATCCGATGTCCCTCTAAAGACTCATGTTCTCGCTATGCATGGACCTGAGAGCGTCCATTGGATGGAAATAGTACTATCCTGTAAACAATCTCTCCATACTTACGTCGTTAGAGGCCAACACGCGTTGCTCCAGTTGTATATATTGGATTAGGGAATAGCGTTTGAAAAATAACAAAGTTGTTGCGTTTCGGGAAAAGCAAACAACGGTTTAGGTGTTGTTATAGACAATATAGACCGATTCGCAGATGTGCAACGCACAAACTTGATGACAATAACTCGGTTTGATCTGGACAATCAGACGAGGCATCCTAGATCGTGCGGTGACTTAACCATTCCCCTCAGTCACATTGTCATCGGCTCCAAGTTCACGTGCTCAAGAGAATGAGGAGCGAGACGAGGCATCCCGCATCCGTGCAAGGGATCGTTTTGTAATATATTTATTCTATATGTATATTGTTATTACTATTGGTTTGTTTTACAATTTTTTAATAAATATTTATTTTATATATATAGTGTTTTTATTAATGATGTTCTACATTTTTTAAAATTCTTTAGTTATTCAATATATATATATATATATAATAATATATTTGCATATATTTATATAATAACATAAATAGTGTTTTGTATATTGTATTTTGAATATTTTTGTTGATATGTTTTTCATGTTTTTATTAAGCTCGAGTTCTTATCTTGAAGGCATTTCCACAAGCAAAGCCTCCTCCCCTCGACAACCATGACAGAGACATGAACAATTACAATTTATTTGGTTACCGAAGCATTGACATTTATCGCCGTACACGTGGCACGCAGTGGTTGGAGACAACTTGTCGCATGTCAGATGACCAAAACTATTGTGAGGCCTTCAACATTTTGTTCTTCCAACACCAACTTTGTATCTTTAAAATTGAACGCGTCAACTAATGGACGAGAAGAACGGTTGTGGAGAAGCTCCGGATCGTCGTATAATAGACAATTGTTCGTCTGTGCCAAGATCAATGTCGAGAATATTCATTAGGGAACCTTCTTCCAGCTCTAGATTCCTTGTGTTGAGATCCTGCAAAAATTGAATCCATCTCTGAAGTACAAGAAAGGTTTTCGTTGTCTTCTATGTCAAAGTTTTGAATCTCGTCATCGTGCGGGGACTTAACCATTCCCCTCAATCACATTGTCATCGGCTGCAAGTTCGTGTGCTCAAGAGAATGAGGAGCAAGAAACAAAGCAAATTACCTGAGCACTGTCTCATCAAGTCTTGTTTAATGGTGGGCTCTAGCCGTTCGATTTGTGAATATCCCAAAACTGCCTCAAACCGGAGTATGCACATATTGTGCAAAGAGAAACAAAAATGAAGATGTTCAAGTTGGAGCAGCGAGGCCTACAACTAAGGCAACCATTACGGTGATAGTGGTGTTAAATCCAAAAACACAACCCTTTAAGTGAGTTTTTTCATTTGAACCGGTCAGGACAATTGCACTCTGGGAATGAACTCAAGAGCTTGTGCATTAAGCAACATGAACATTGAATTCTTTTCAAGAGAAATCGACCATGTTGACTCTCGATATGCTTCTTACAAATGAATTACAACATTACACTTTTTCTCAGGGTCAACCACAAAGTCATGCTTCCTCATCGTTAACTTCGATCCAAACAGGATGCTTTTTTCTTCGTTTCAATTTCCTTTTCCACTCACCAATATTTTTCGTTTCAAGCGTTAACATCGCTATTTAAAATTAAAGTTTTTATTTTTCAGAATTATCATTTGCAAGGGAAAAATCATTTATTCAGGATTGATGTGAAATGACATATAAATTTGAGAAAAATTTGGAAACAATAAATACAGAATAAATTCATAATTGCCTTTTAATAAAAGTTTGAAATAATTATATCTAGCCTCTTGTTTTTATATATGCTAGCAATTGCATATGAGTTGCAAATTACGCCAGATGATAACAACGTTAAGTTTGTTGGAGTTGTAATTCTTTAGTGGGGTCACCATATGTGCTACTTTGAATTGCCTACGAATGATGGAATATCACCAAACCCCCAAGACCTCTACACATGCTAGCGTTCCATCAAATATATTCCCTAACTTGTCTAAAGAGAACTTTAAATGCATGCATGGACAAATATTTATGTAAAGCAATGTTATGCGGGGACGTGTACCCCCTGAAAACCAGAGGTCTTGGAGGCGACAGGACGAGAGGAAAATGTTCCCCCCACATTTAACCATAACTCGACTATATTGTATTATAAAGACATTAAGAATCAAGAGTGATATATGAATATAGAAAATTTGAGCACAAGTGCACATGGTATTCAATATATACATAATAAATTATATTTGTATATATTTATATAATAACATAAATAATGTTTTCTATATTGTATTTTGAATATTTTTGTTGATGATATGTTTTTCATGTTTTTATTAAGCTCGAGTTATTATCCTGAAAGGCGTTTCCACAAGCGGAAGCCTCTTCCCCCTCTGACAACTGAAAGAGACATGAACGATTACAATTTATTTGGTTACCAAAGCACTGACATTTATCAATCATACACGTGGCACGCAGTGGTTGGAGACAACTTGTCACATGTCAGATGACCAAAACTGTTGTGAGGCCTTCAACATTCTGCTCTTCCAACGCCGACTTTGTATCTTTAAAATTGAACGCGTCAACTAATGGACGAGAAGAATGGTTGTGGAGCAGCTCCGGATCATCATATAACAATCAATTGTCTGTCTTTGCCAAGATCAATGTTAGAATATTCACCAGGGAATCGTCCTCCAGCTCTAGATTCCATGTGTTGAGATCCCGCACGCGAAAAATTGAATCCATCTCTGAAGTAGAAGAAAGGTTTTCGCCGTCTTCTATGTCACATTTTTTAATCTTGTCATCGTGACGGTTTATCATGGACATATCGATAGATTCCGAGATGTAATCCGAGAAGGACACGCAAGAACCGATCCATGATTCTTCGTCCATGGCGAGGAAAGTGTGTTGGATGAAACTTGCACCTTGGTCGTCTAAGGCCATAAGAGCCAAATCCTTCTCAGTACTCTTTGGACAAGCCTCGATTCCCAGTCTTGTTGGGCCAACATAATGGATGCAAAGCCATGGTAATTACTAATTATGGAGTAAGATGAATTGATATTATAATTTGTGTTAGCTAAGAAATAATGATTGTTCTAAAACATTTTAGGGATTTTTAAATTGGGAAGTCATATTATCATCGTTCATTATGAAATTGACATATACTTTAGCTTGAGTTACCTTGCAATCGCAAGAAAAGTAATTACGGCTACAAGCCTCCTCCATTTTTGGCAACTGATATAGACATCGATGCTTATGATGTATTTGGTTGGCGAAGCACAAACATTCATCTACCGTACACGTGGCTCACAGTCGTTGGAGAGTGGCTGTCACATGTCATATGAATAAAGCATGTTTACGTCACAACTATATCATCGACATTGTTTACGTCAACTTCTTTTGTCGGCCATATTTGATTTTATTACTCGTTGTCTAATTCGATCGATATACGGGCCCTTACGAAAAACCCCTCCCATGTTCCAACTACCGTAATTTCCAGAGGTCACTGAATGCAATTACCAGTTAACTTGGCTTGATTGTTTTCAATCCAAAAAACTCAAGGCTTTACTTTGAAGAGAACCACTATTGAAATTGGGGGCATGGAAACACAACGACTTTCCTTCACAACTATATCGATTGTTCCCACCTTGTCTGCCTATCAGATCTTGCCCCTTTTTCCACTCACTTGCTATGTCACATTTTCTCAGCAACAATTTTGCAATCACGCTTATAAGAGGAATCTTGTCTTTGTTCCCTATCCTTAACAATCCCCTCTTATTCAACGGTGGACCTTCCCTTTCAAGCTACTCCACTTCTTCTGACTGAATCTTTTCTACTTCTCCACTTTTCACTACTTCATTTTGTTTTTCATTTACTACCTAGAAATATCATATTGCTTTGTTGTGTTTTTCAATTACTTTTCCGCCTTAATAATATTTTGATTTCAGCGTTAACATCGCACACCTCACGTGCGATTGCTAGTTTATTCTAGTTGATTCAAGAACACATAAAATGGGTATACTCTTTTTTAAACTTACAAATGTGATTTCGAGAATTTGAAGATTTGTAATTAGAAAATTTTAAGTTTTAAATTTTGAGTAACTATAAAAAGAGTTTGATATAAAATATAAAATGTGTTTATGTTGTTTGAAATGTGAAATTTGGAAAGTTTTTATTGGAGAAAGTGAAATACACATTATTGGTACCAATACCTTAAAGACAAAACATGAAATCAAAAATTGAAAACCCAAAATTTAAAAGATCTAAATGTAAAACTCGTGAAAACTTTGAAAGTTCAAACCCATAACTCGAAAACCCAAAACTTGAAAAACCAAATCATGTAAAACCTTATAAACAAAACCAAAATCCTAAAAGATTCTAACCTAGAAATCACGAAAATTCCAAACCCCCAAAAAGGAAACCTTGAAAACATAGTAATTACGTTGATATTAAATACCCTCCAAATCAAACTTAAAACGTAAAACTTAAAAACCGAAACTTGAAGTCTAAAATGCAAATAGTGAAAGCTCTAAACTTTAAAACCTTAAAAATGAAAAACAAATAAACGTGGAAACCCAAGACTTGAAATAAGCACCCATGAAAACTCCAAAAAATCTTGACACTCGAACATCAAAACTTGAAAATCCCAAAACACAAAAACATAATAAAACCCAAACACGAAAATCTTGAATCTAAAAAGCCCACAAACACAAAAGTTGTTTGATATAAAACATCCCCAAAACTCAAAACTTGAAAGTAAAAACCCAAAAACTAAAAGATATAGACATTCTTGAAAGCCTTGAAATCATGAAAAACTAAAAATAATCAAAACCTACAATTCAAAAGTCTCACATGTGAAAACCTCAAAATCAAAAGCCTCACATATGAAAACACCAAAAATTAAAAAGCCTCACATGTGAAAACCACAAAAATTGAAAGCTTCACATCCGAAAACCCCAAAAAACTTAACCTTGATCCTGAAGACTTCAAAATTAAAATAACATGAGACTCGAATGTAAAACCCCTAAAATTGTGGAGATCAAACCTCTAACAATAGGACACTAAAAATATCTAATAGCAAAACCCTAAAAACACAAAAAAATGATTATTGTAAAGCATAACCAAAAATTAAATCCTAAAACCAAAACCCAAAATACTAGACTGAACTTGAAATCCCGTGAAAACACGAAAAACCAAACCCCAAACCTTGAAACTCAAAATCGTCAAAACAAAAGACACAAAAATATTGAAAGTTAAATCCCAAAACTATAAACCCCATAACTTAAAACCTAAAAACTTTAAACCCCAAAAATTGGAACTTGAAACCCCGAATAAACAAAATTAATTTATATAAAGCACCTTGGAAACTAGAAACAAAAAAATGAAGCCAAAAACTTGAAGGCCCCGAAAACCAAAATACTCAAAACCCATATGCTAAAAAAATTGAACCCGCAAAATCCCTCAACTAAGAAACCCATAAAATATGAAAAAAACTATGTTGATATAAAAGCCTTTAAAACCGAAAGCATGAACCTTAAAACTCGAAAACCAAAAGCCTTAAACCTAAAAATCTTAAACCACAAAAATCAAAAACCCTTTAAAAGTGAAAATCAAAAGCCCAAACTTGAAAACTCAAACATAAAAAAATTGGAAACTTCAAAACCCAAAACCTCAAATAAAAAAAAGCTGAAAATGAAAACATAACAAGTTGATTGATATAAAGAATCCTCGAACCCATAAAAACTCAAAAATTGAAAACCAAAGACCAAAAAAACTTGAAACTTGAACCCCGAAAGATTCAAACATAAAACTCCTACATACCTTTAAACCCAAAAACCCTTAATAAGGGAATCTCACAACTCAAAAATCACAAATTCCTAGACCTTTAAAAAAAAATATTCATATAAAACACATGTAAACACTCAAATTTGGCAATTCACTCTCTAAAGATTGATAGTTTTGACAATGTACTCTTATTGAGATAAGTACAACCTTCTATTTTCGGCTTAAAACATTCCAAGGTATTTTATTTAGCTTGTTTATCCTTCCACACTAACATGTCATCAAATTCTAAGAACATAATGCATAAAATCCATAGGCAAACATCAAGCAACAAGTCCCAAACTTTGGTTTGCATGTTTTCCTTCACCGAGCAAGGTTGTACAAACTAGTCAAGATAGTGCATTCGGTCTTGATCAACTTGTACATTCTTGGACCGACACGTCTTCTAACTTTACTTTCAAATTCACATATTTTGTTGGGTCTTATAATATCTATGGGTCGGGATTTCATTGATAAATCATCTACGGAACCTTATACAAGCAAGTAACTACTACCTCATTCTCGAACTTGGAAACCTTATGGCACTACATTGAGACACTCACTTCCTACACTTGCAAAATGCATCTAAGGCTCCCTAAAACTCACGATAACACATGCATTTATTAGAGCAACAATCTTTACATATCTAAAGCTTTTACCGAGTTAAGACAATAATCTCTCTCTTTTACAAGCACTCAAACATCCCTTCCTTAAGTATCTTAACAAGAGAAAAATCAATTCAAGCATGGTTAAAAATTGTTGTCAAACTTAGTTGTATTTATTCAAATATCACGTGCTAGGTGGAGAATGACATGTGGTTTGAGGCCTCTTCAAATTAATGCCAACGTTGGCATTGCACGAGGGTTCTCATGACCCAATGAATGTTTGTTTTATAGGACTTCTCATCCATGGCTATGGTTTGAGATGATGATCAAAGTATTTAGAGAGCTTCACATGATGATCACAAACTAGGGTTTGACAACAACAAAGAGTTTTATACAACCGATAGTATCGAGAAGTTACAAAGGCCATATCCACGGGTCCAAGATCATACAAAGGTGTAAAACCATATGGTACTACTACCGTAGATTGGTACATCCTATCACACCATTTTATAGTGACAGATCTCCAAGATGAATCTTATTCTAGTCCAAATCTTTGTGTTCTTGTAGTGTATCTTTCCACAATCATTAATAATCAGCTAAGTGCACTCATCCCTTTGTAATTGCAAGTTCATATCTTGTTTAGAATACCGATTACTAATATAGAAGCATTATTCTCATTCGATAATTAATGTTGGAAGTTATGCTTACACTTAGCATTTCCTCCAATCCAGATCAATTAACGACACTTTGTTAATCCGCTATTATTTGCTCCATTCTCGAGATACCCATTTACGACACCTTCTCGGTCGTATTCCTCCTATAATCAACTTATAATATCTCTCTTATTAGCTAAACATTCCTCCTTTCGACCATTCAAGAATCTCCCTAGTTCTCTCTAAACCACTTCTGCAAGCTTCCTAGGCTATCTATCAATCACAAATGGTTATCCAGACCCCTCCCAACTCTTAATGAGTCTCTAATCACTTGCTAATCAAGTTTAACTAGCCTAAACCCTAAACCAAGCTTAAACTAAGCTTAACTAAGCCTAAAGCATGTTTATCCTAATCTAATCTAAAAGTTGTTTTTTGAGCTTTAGTCCCACATGCACCCAAATTCCAAACTCTTCCAAACCAAAAACTATAAATACAAGCCTAAGGCTTTCCTTTCAAATGGTCCTTCTCTCTCACATTTGGAGATCTTGGCATTAGACCTCATTTGCATTAGCCAAGCTAATAAGGCATTTGATCTTGGCTATCCTCCATTGTTGAAGCTCATCCATCTTGCATCCATAACTTCATAGTAGGTTAGTAGGAGGGTACCTAACTTGGCCTTGTAGCCATTTTAGAGAGACCTCTTCACCTCCATTGAAGAAAACAAAAATCTAATTTGATTGCTCATAGGTTTAACTAGGTTCAATTTATGATTTAAGTAATCATAGAGTAGTTAGAGATAAAATGATAGTGTTTTAGTTTAATTCATTGTTGTAGAAGTTATCTTGTTTAGCACTCATCTTGATGTTTATGATAGGTTTAGTTAGATCATGGAACTACTTAGTTTTTTTCTTTTTTATTAACATAGCTAAACTTCTCATGCATACATTTGGCATGCCCGGTGGGACCCTTAGTCCATCCTCCATTAATGGAGGTCTTTTTAAGCTTTACATGTCCATTTCTAACCATTTTTATGCTTTCTAGGTTTTAAATGCTTGTTTTTAACATTGATTTCACATTTTAAAGGAGCTTAATCATCCTTTTGCTAAGTATTTCATGGGTTGAAGTTAGAAATTGGATTTAGTGGCTAACAACTAACCTGTTTGACTGTTGAAAATTTTCATTTCCGTGATTTTTGTAGGTTTAGGGGGGTACGTATGTGTCCTAAGGGGAGCGTCTCCATTGAAAACCTAGACATGTATCCATTGAAATAGGCGCGTACACGTCTTTCTAGGTGCAAAAACACCTACGCACATGTGCAGCATCATTTTGGGTGCGTATCCATCAAATAGAGTATACATGTCATTTTTGGTGTAAAAACACCTCTTTCACATGTGTCATTCTCTGGGGTGTATCCAAAAACACCTACATGTCATTTTGTGTAAAAACACATGCGTAGGTGTCATTTTCGCGTGTATTTTGAGGGCATGAAACAGTGCATACACATATTTCTCATACAAAAACACATGCTGCACACGTGTATGTATCCATTGAAACAATGCATGTATCATGTCATTTTTTGTGTATCATTGGCATGTGTGTTGAGTGTGTTCATTACATTACCATCTTCCGAGGCCATAATTTTTTCTCCCAAACTCAAAATGACTCCATTTTTTTGCGTTGGAAAGGTATTGAAGCAAAATACGCAATGGAAACATAAAATTAGGATTTTTACTACAAAAAATTTATGGTTTACATTATTAGATAACTAGTCATTTTCTAACAAGTGATTACAGGTTTCTTTTGGGTTATTTAACTAACGTGGTTTAAGTGTTTCATTTTCTTAGTTAGAAAGGGATTTTTTTGAAGTGTGTATGCTCTCTCCTCACACCTTCTAGGTGATCTTGGGATCAAAAACACTTCTAAAACCCTTTTTCACTTTCAAAAACACTTATTTTATGTTTCCTAATTGGATTAACCTTTCAAAATTGGTTAAAAAGAACTCTACATTTTTTAAACACACTTAAAGTATTTTCCATAAAACTTGTTTTAGTGGAGTTTTTGCGTTGTGTATGCTCTTCCTTCACACCTTTTGGTGATCTTAGGAATCAAAACAACACATAAATTCTCTTTCTTGATATCATTTGATGGAAAATTACTAACTCTTTGCATATAGGGCCTAAACACTTGTCAAAGAAAGGAGGAGTCAAAAAAACATGAACCCACTTTAATACACGTGTTTTCATACAAGTTTTCAAATGGTGTGCTACTTAAAACCACATTAAGTTAAGAAAGATAAAAACACACCATTTCACTTCACACTTGTATTGTAGGTTTTGAGAAAAGGGTACGTCCCTATCCACTCAACTAGAACATAACCCCTTTGGCATAACACCTTAAGCTACAACAATGGGGGTGGTTCCAGAACCCTAAAGTAATCCACCGCTTGAGTAACCTCGTGGATGAAACAGAAGCGCTCCGCTTACCCACTTGACTAGATTTTACACTATGAGTTAGAGTCAAAGTTTTTCATATCGCGACCCCAGACCCTAATGGTACAACTGAATGCACTAGTTTCTCATTGTATCAAAAGGGGGTAAAGTAAAGCCAGATACTCTCCCAAATCAGTCAGTGTGACTCTTTGGGTAAATCGAGCTCACTCTAGACAACTTGTGACACCTAGTTGAGAGATCTTATTAGGGAAGCCATTCATCAAGGAGCCTACTTTTCTAGTCCATTATCACGTCTTAGCCATCATGAAGTGATAACTTGTTTGGATTCAAAACCTTGTTTTTCGAACACGGTAATGAATCCATTTAAGTTAGATCTAAGTGCCACTCATCACGGAGTTTACAACGTGTTACTTATCTTGGTTTCTTTCTCACCTTCGAGACGAGGTGAAACTCTACCCAAGTAACTTAGTTTATTTCCATCTTTTGATCTATACCTTTGCATTCTTGTTTCCCATTTGGGACAAAAAAGAAAGCATCATTCGGGAGTGTTGTCATAGATAGTGTTCACCACTTTTTTGTCTATTTACGCTCATCCATGTTTGTGGTTGAGTTGTTAAACATCTAAAGTGTGTGGATGCATCCTTATATCTTTGATGGCCACTTGATCTTGATTTCAAGAACATCATCATAGTTACGATTGATTCATCAATTGATCTCCCTTTGACATGTTACCTTGTTTGCATTGTCTCGACACAATTAAGATACTTATGTCATGTTTTTCATAAACATGATCTAAGTATCCACATTGTGGCATTACATTGCACACATTTTAGCACATCCTTAGTATACTTTGACTTGGTTTAAATTCAAACATTGTTCCAAATCTTGACGGGTGTCACTTACTTTATTTTGTGTCATTTCAATACCAATTTGATACCAATATCTCACTTCTCTCGTGAAGCTTGATAGACGTGTCCAATTTGGTGGGGTTACGTAGCTTATATTTGTAATCCTCTCCCTTTGATGTTTAGGCCTTGCTTGTCTCTAAACTGGTCATAATATCCTTTGAGTGGGAATCATATTTACCCTTTGTTAATATTTACGCCTTGTTCATTTTGAGCTTGACGTAAGTATTGACATTGTGTTGATCATCTTTGCATCGAACTATCATTTTGCACACACATTTTTAGGGAGTATTTCCTTATTGATTGGCTTTGTGTTTCACACTTGTATGATTGTTCCTTGTGATCATTCATCTGGAAAACTTATTTTCTAGGACAATCCTTTTTTATCTCATTGAGATTACATCATCACGATGTCTATTTTCCTTAGACCTTCTTTGGAAAATCATGCACGCATATCCATACTTACAAAATGTCTAGTTGGATGTCATTATGCTTCCCTAAATCGACATGTCACTTCCTTCCCTTTGAAGGAGTTCCATCACACTATCTAGATCTAGACATTTTTGCTTAAAACAATGCCAAAAATGACTGACTATCATGGTTTCTCACACTTACAAAAATACGAACCTAGGTTTAGGAATTCAAATCAAAAGATTCCCATTACGACTAAACCTAATTTGGTTCTTCATGCTAGAGGGCCCATTCGGGTACCCTATTCCCCACCTTCAGCTCATATTCGGTGGTATGGTTTGGATGCTTCTGATCCAAATTATTATTCGGTTCCCCCACTCTTCTTCTTGATTCAGATCCAAACTACTATTCGAACTCCCACTCTTCTTCTTGAAGATTCAGATCCTAACTATAATTCGGATACCCCTAGATCAAATCTCAATCATGGTCCTCCCTTCCTTCACAGGACCTTTATTCCAAATCACCTCAATGACATCTTCCTCCTTTGAAGACTCATGTGACTCCAAGTTCCATCGATCAAACATCTTGATTTAGTTCTTGAGTCATGGTCCTCCCTTCCTTCGTAGGACCACCTTTATCAGTCACTTCAATGACCTCTTCCTCCATCAAAGAATTCCATGACTCAGATTCCATCTAGTCAATCATCTAATTTGACTCCTACATCACAACTCAATGGATGGCTATACGATCCTATTTTCTCTTCCACATTAAGTCATCTTTTAGAAAAATGATCTAAGACTAGATCTAAATCATCCATTCATGAGACGCTTGCCTCCAATCCTACTTCCTCTCTTGAGTCATCTTCTTCTATCAATCAATCTTCCCCACTTATCGGACCTATTTTTCTTCTATTCAACCTTCTATGGCCAAAGAACAACAACCTCTACTAATTGATTTCTCTCATAATGAAGGAACAATTAGACTACATGAAGATGTCCCTTTAGAGGATTACAAACAAGGATTCTTTCTAGAACTCGATATCTCATATTGGGAAAAAAGTTTATCCCCTTTTGTCATAATATAGATGAGGAGCCTAAGGTCATGGAACTTGACTCTTCTTTTGGCATTCCATCTTCACCTTCTTCTGAGCATGATGAGATGTCGAGGTCTAGCATTGATCCATGGCCTATCTTCTCATTACCAAATCATTCATTATCTATCATCATTCCTCAATCAAAATCTCACCTTGGGTCACCACTGAGTAGTCCCATCATCTTCTTCTATCTTGGAGCCACCCCCAGTAGCCCTCCATTTTCTACTTGTGGGTCACCTCTGGTAGCCCATTCCTTCTATTTCTTGGGCCACATCCTAGTAGCCCTTCATCCTCTTCTATCTATGGGATACCTCCGAGTAGTCCCTCCTCATCTATACTTGGGTCACCCCTAGTATTCCCTCATTATCTTCTTCCATTATGGGGCCACATTCTAGTATCCCTCCATTATCTTTCATATATGAGTCACCTTGGGGTAACCCATTACCTTCTATTCTTGGGTGCATCTAGTAGCCCTTCATCCTCTTCTATCTATGGGAAACCTTCGGGTATCCCATCATCTTCTATTCTTGGGCCATGTCCTTGTAGCCCAATTTCTTCCATCTTAGGGCCATATTCTAGCATCCCTTCATCATCTTCTATCAATGGCTCACCTCTTGGTAGCCCATCCTCTTCAATTCTTGGACCGTATCCTTTTCATCCATCACATCTTTCTTCTATCAATGGTTGTGGCAAGCCCGGTCATTTCTCACATCAGTTCTAAATGTCCATGTTCACTTTCTTCTCCTTCTCGAGATCAGACAAGTCATGCATCAACTTATAAGAAACCCAAACAGTTTCTTAATCAAGCTCAGAGTCAAAACTTCCAAGAGCTCAAAATCCCCAACAACTTCGAACAATCTCAAAATTAAAAATCAAGCGTGATTCAAGAATGCACATCAACGTAACCATCAAGTATGGTGCAAAGTGCATAAACCTATGGATAGGGAACTCAAGCTCCCACATGAACAATCAATGTTTCAAGATAAATCACAATCATTTGTTGAGTACGAGCTCACCACGATCATCGAGATCGGAGAAAATATTACACTTGATAAAAAACACGCCTAGTCTCCCTTATCAAGGAAGTCACAGACATTATTGTTGGATCTTACCACACAGTGACTTTGTTAGTCCCAACCTCCTAAAACTATCAAAAATCTAAAAATAAAAAACAATTCAAAAATACAAAAAATGAGAAAACACAACAAAAATCAAAGGTACAAAGATCAAACATTGCAATCAGGTATTGCGTACACATGGATGTTTCTTTCTTCCCTTCCTTTTTATTCTTCTACAAGTCTTCCTACCATTTTCATCCCTTCGATGATATTTTGGTTAGCCTATTCACACGCATTTTGTGACATTTATCTCTATGGTATCTGTTTGACCTTGGTCTTTTATCACCTTGGTAAATTAAAGAATGACTGACCTCTTAGAGATCCTATCACATTCAACATCTAATAAACTTGTTGTGAAGAAATTTTGGACATATTTGTTGACACTAGCCAATGTCATCATCAATCACTTCCACCTCCTTCCATCAAGCCATCAGTGGTTCTTAACCCCTTGTCAAAAAGAGAGCTGAAATAAGTTTTCAAAAGAAAAGAATCAAAATCAATCAAATCAAAATCAAAAGCTAAAAGAAAAAGTAAATTGATATATAACTCTCTCTTGGGGTATTTCCAATAATCTCTATCGGGGCTATGGATGCTTGATTGACAGTAGAGAAATGTTGTGATTAGAATCAAATACATCTCTGTCGGGGCTATGGATGCTTGGCTAACAGTGGAGAGCAATGTACGGCTATCCTTCCACCCTCCATTCACAAATCACCTTTCAAAATAAATCATTCCTACACATTGGCTAGGTGTCTTCACTTGTTGTCTATTAAATCTTCCCTTCAAGAGGTAATTAAATTCCATATGCACACACTGGATCTCTATGAGTGAAAACATGATTAGTATGTTACCAAGTGTCTTTTTTGGACCTTGTTCGACTCTTTACTCTAGTCCATATCTCATCTCACGATTTGTGCCTTTGGCTAATCACTTTTCATCATGAGGCTTCTAAGCTACATTCATAACATTCATTTTCTTCTACTTCGTTTAGAACATCCATGTGTATGGTATTGCCTTTTTCCATGTTTGTGAGACACCTTTGTCCCCTTTCACAAAAACAATCTTCCACTTCCTTTTCTATCATGTGTTTCTTGGCCAACTTATGTTGGGGGCATCCTTTCTCCTTCCCAACACTTCATTGGTTTATGTTCATCATCATGTTGAACTTATTCATATTGGCCTTGATCCCCCTCTCATCATTAGCATGTGAAGAGTTTTCCTTTGAATACTCCCACCTAAATCTGTGGAATTTTCACATCTTCACCTTTCTCATGCATGTGTGCATGGCCTTTTCCCTTATACATCCCATCTATCGCTAGGGGCATCCATGCTTCTTTTCTTCCTATACATAGTTTTTTCAAAAAAAAACATTCAAATAAAAAAAAACATTCAAATATGTTAGAAAAATCAAAAAATTCAAATATGTTTCAAAAAACTTCTAAAAACAATAAAAATCATCCTACAAAACATCACTCTTTGGTTCTCACTTGTTCATGTGCATGACTCACGATCATCTTGATCTACCTCCATCAACAAAAGCTAGGTTGCTTACTTCATCTATACTCTTGGGGCACAATGAGTTTCCTAGTATTGTTTCGTAGTGCACATTGCTTTTTCATCAGACCCAAGTGTCCTCCGTTATTCCCCTTGCATGTATCCTTTCTTGGGGCACCATCATTAACCCTTGTCATTAATTCAATAGGTTAGAACTAAAGCTCGATAACAAAAACATTACATTATGTTTCTCTGTTAGTTTAGCTTGTTTACTTTCTCGTATTGTTGCATTTTTACTTTGGAGTTAGGGCATATTTTACTTTCTTGCATTGCATTCCATTTTGTATGTTGCATGGAGTTAGGCATCTTTTACTTTCTCGTATTGCATTGCATTTTTGTATGTTGCATGGAGTTTATGTTTTTTAGCAATGGACATTTGTTCGTATATGGATTTTCATGTCATACTACACTTTTGTTCATTCTTTTTAATAAGGACCGATGATGAAGATCACTAGCAATATGATGAAAAATAAAGTTGTTTAAAAGGCACTGGATGGATGTTAGCTCATTCCCCCTTCCTCATACTCCTTTTCTTCTATATCCCTTTCTTTTCTTCTTCACACTATTCTTTCTTTTGTTCTCTTTTTGTCATCTTTTTGATCGTCAATCGAGTTCTTCCATCACCCCATCAAAAATCGAGGGGGATCCTTCATTCTACTCATTTTTCTTCTATCCCTTCAAAATTTTCTACTTGTTTATGCTTGTCTACTTTCTTTGAAGTGATGTCGTCACTTACGCCACCCCAAAGAGGGGAAATGTAGACACCTAAAATATGCTTACACTTAGCATTTCATCCAATTCAACCAATTAATGACACTTCATTAATCCCCTTCTTCTTTCCATTCTCGAGATACCCATTTACGACACCTTCTTGGTCGTATTCCTCCTATAATCAGCTATTTGGCTAATATATCTCTTATTAGCTAAACATTCCTCCTTTCGACCATTCAAAATCTCCCTAGTTCTCTCTGAACCACTTCTACAAGCTTCTAGGCTATCTATCAGTCACAAATGGTTATCCAGACCCTCCCAACTCTCAATGAGTCTCTAATCACTTGCTAATCAAGTTTAACTAGCCTAAACCCTAGTTAACTAGCCTAAACCAAGCTTAACTAAGCCTAAAGCATGTTTATCCTAATCTAATCTAAAAGTGATTTTTGAGCTTTAGTCCCACATGCACCCAAATTCCAAACTCTTCCAAACCAAAAACTATAAATACAAGCCTAAGGATTTCCTTTCAAATGGTCCTTCTCTCTCATATTTGGAGATCTTGGCATTAGACCTCATTTGCATTAGCCAAGCTAATAAGGCATTTGATCTTGGCTATCCTCCATTGTTGAAGCTCATCCATCTTGCATCCATAACTTCATAGTAGGTTAGTAGGAGGGTACCTAACTTGGCCTTGTAGCCATTTTAGAGAGACCTCTTCACCTCCATTGAAGCAAACAACAAATCTAATTTGATTGCTCATAGGTTTAACTAGGTTCAATTTATGATTTAAGTAATCATAGAGTAGTTAGAGATAAAATGATAGTGTTTTAGTTTAATTCATTGTTGTAGAAGTTATCTTGTTTAGCACTCATCTTGATGTTTATGATAGGTTTAGTTAGATAACTTGAAAAATCCTAAAAACACAAAAATCCAAACCCTAAAACACAAAATCCCTCAATCTAAAAACCCCAAAAACTTAAAAATATGGAAACCCTAAATCCTAAAACAATGAAAACATAAAACTTTGATCGATATAAAACACCCCAAAAATTTAAAAAACCTCAAACAGAAACCTAAAAATCAAAGACAATATATAATTGTGTGGATACACATATATTTAAAGTCACAACTAATAAGTTATTGGGATTCAATGTTTTATTTTACAAAATTGAGATCGATACAACAAAGGACAAATATAATTATGTGTCTCACACAATTATATAACCTCCAATGTAAAATCCAAGCTATTAGATGTTTTATTGCTCAATTTTCATATGGGTATAAATCGCTTAACCACCTATTTAAGAATGGTGTCAACTTTTATTGGGGAAGAATGTCAAGCCACTTTTTATCTTATCAAAAACTACCTACTTTAGCCACTCTTGCTTTCATTGTTGCTTACTTGATTTACCATTCTATCTCTTTATATCTACCATATAGTTTGCTCTTAGAAGTATTCTCACCCAATGGAATGCAACTAATTGAATTTTTTTAATTATATTATTTTTACCTTAGTATATTACGATTTTAAAGACAATGATATGGATAAGTTTTTTTCTTGTGATTATGTTCTCCACTCGAAAATTGTGACATTATATGTTAAACCTTATGAGGTATATAGTTTCTAAATATGATTCACTTCATTACATGATGAGTAGTTTTTATAATGAAAGTCATACAAAAATGGATCATGATTATTACTGATTTTGACCTAGATTTTATCTTGTAAAAATTATATTAAGGGTCAATTCATTGCAAATCAACTTGTAGAAGTACCATTTCTTATTCAAATCCCTTAAATCTTGATATACTTTGTGATTCCTTTTACCATCTTCAAGACGATGTTCTAATAGATGTTGAGGAAGAATTTGACATGACCTTAAATTTTGATGGCTATAAAATAGATCAAAGGGGTGGTGCTAGAGTTGTATTTATCATGCCTCAAGGAGCTCAAATTACCCTATCATTCAAGATAAAATTTCCATGCACTAACAACATGACAGAGTGTGAGGCTTAAACCACCATCTTTCAACTATCTCATTCCTTAGCAATCAAGTGAATATGTATTCTCAACAACTCAAAAATATTTTCTAATCAAATCCAATGGTCATATTAGTTCCATAATTATGTTTTTCAACAATACCAATCTCTTTTAAACACATTACTCACTCGACAAAGCACGTATGAAATCAAATCATCTCCATGGTCTTCTAATCATTTTATAAATAACATGGTTTCTTTGGGCTCTTATATTCTACTGAAGCTAGTTATGTACCTCTTATCGTCTGCATGAGGAGCTAGTTATGTTTCTCAAATTTTAAACACTATCACATGGAATTACCAAGTCAAGTAGGCACACATTATTATAAAGGAGACTTGATTTTTACTTGTAGTATACACTATTTATAGGTGTGGTTATGACATAATTCTCTTTTTATATATTATCCCTCACGAATCACTAGTTGTTATCACAAAATTTCACAATCGTACATGTCGTGGCCATTTTAACGAGATGGTTATTGCTAAGTGTATATTATGTATGGGTTATTACTATCCCACGTTGGAGAAATATTCTTATGACTATGTCAAATGGTGTGAAAACTTCTAATGATTGCTAACATCACACACATCCCTACTCAAGAGTTACAACATATATGATAATTATGGCCTTTTTCTCAATGACGATTAAACCACATCAACAAGTTTAGTCCCATATCATTTGAAGGACATTTCCAAAATTAAATCCTAAAAATCAACAAAACAACCAAATAAAAATTAAATCCCTCCCAAACCCACTTACATTTTGTCCTAACCTACCCTATGATGCAATTTTAAACAAAAATAATGTGTTAATAACTTTGAAAACACAAAATAACTAAATGACACCTAATCTACCCAACAACATTAAGTGTGGACGATTTACCCATGGCTACGCCCCCACCATGTTTTCTCGTCGTCATTATATACACCTAATGTTTCATTGTAATCTTTCATACATGTTACTAACAATATCTTTGTGCAGGTAAGGTCCATTGATGCATCTATTTCTTGAGCAAGTGCCTTAAACGGCCCGCCGCAAATGGGGTATGACTATTAACATGGTTATTATGGGTTGGAGACAACACATAGAGAGTATCACTATGTGGTCCTTGCTCTAGTTTCCCTTGTCCTTATTTGTCACACACACTAGCACTCCCGACACTTGTTTGCATTTGACTTCATCCATGACACATTTTCACTCCATTTGACATTTAGGTTTCCTTGGTCGACGCCATCACTCGTGGGTGATGGTGTCACTTTTAGGTTTTCCTTGGCTGACACCATCACCCACTGATGATGGTGTTTGGTATATATAGTCATCACACCCATACATTCATAAGGAAGATAAATCATAGAAATCATCCATTTGCTAAGCTCTTTTGCACAAACTTTGTATCTACTCGCTTAGCCCTCGGTTCATCTTGTACTTGACTTGGATTGAATTGACACTCTTCTTTGTTAGATTGTTTGCATTATTGGGTCATTTATGGTGAGTCTAGGACATGAACGATGTTCCGTTATCCACCCATAATGAATCTCTCTTAGTGTGCCACTTCTCTAAAGAGATAGATGCATCAACAACCACCCCACAGGTAAGTGTTCTAACTCTCTCTTTGTCATTTTGCATAGATTAGTTTGTTTCCCTTCCCCATTTCTCTATGTTAGCTTAGTATTGTATGTACATTATTGTTAGTTAGCATAGTGTTCTTATATGATCAACTCCTTATCTTTCATTTGTTTACATTTCAACTATATTGTAGTAGTATAGATTGTGCATGCTTGACTTATCCTCATCGAGTTATACCTCTCCCATATTTACAAATATGTTAGAAGTGTGATTTAATCTAATTTGAATTAAATCTTATTTCAGAGTAAGTTATTGTAATAAATGATATTCAGATGATTAAGTACAACAATATACGCAAGCACTAAACATTCAAGAATATTAAACCCTAAACAAACGAGAGAGATATGACGACTTAGATGATTTTGTGTAACTTAAGAGTGATCGTGGATGTATCTGCTAGAAAAGGCTAAAAACAACATCACAGAGGCTCGATGAGGGTTTAGGACCCCGGAATGTACAAGGCAAAAGCACCCGCATAAGGGTAGGAGCGCCCAGGTGCTTGCTGAACCTGATCTGGGCATATGTGTCTCGCTAAAATGCTCAGGTTCTAATCTTTTCTGGGGTCGGTATACCTTCACTCTTTGTCACTCTAGTTTTGTTTTTAGATCATAGCTTGTTCCTGTAAACTGCAAAACAAATGACAACTTACACATGCCCAAAACCACACAAAATCTAATAAAAAAGATACATAATGGGAGTCAAATCGACCTCGGTGGTCACCTTAAGAGTGAACCTACGACCAACATTGTACTACATCTCGACTTCATGTAGTTCTTTGTGTGTGTATATCTGTGTCCCATGCCCTAGGTTTCCCTTGAACAAGTTACATGATGATAGCGAGCTAGATCTAGATTGTCTCGAATATCTAAAATGTGTGCGATGGAATATAATATGTTCCCCTCCTATAAAATGTATGCAAACCAATGTTGCCCTTGACCCTTGTATGGATGTGCTAGATGTGTGCTTTGTAGTGATCTTGTGCCTTTGTGTAAATTTGGGTGCTAATAGACAATGTTTATAATGTTTGGCCCCTTTATTTGAAAGAAGTAACAAAGTACATATATGATTCCCTTTTTTGAATTTTGTAATCAACAACTGAAAGGATGACCCAAAGTATTAAAAGGTGACCAAGAAGTGAAAGTAACCCAAAAGAGTAAGAAGAAGAAAAAAGGGACAAGAGCGCCTAGAAGGGACAAGAACGCCTGGGTGCTTCTGTCCTAACTCGGCGCTAGTATCTAAGGCCATCAAAAGGTAATTCAATCAAGTGCTAACAGAACTATAAGATGTGAAAAGCCAAAAGGATGCTCAATCAAGCTCGAAACATTTAAGCGTAAGAGATAAAGCAACCAAAAGGCCAAAAGGAGTTGTTAACCACTAATTTTCTTGCTTAGGAATCATGTATACATTAGTATGCTTTAGGACCTAGAAATGTACCCCAAGTGCATTTTTTTTGTCTACATTTTCCCCCACTTTACGTTGTTGAGTGAATACTCGATAGTATAAAGTAGATAGAATATGTGTGCCTTATAATCCAGAGAGGAGTGTAGTCGATAGCGTGTCGAGTGGACAAGTAGCCATGTGAAGCATGAAGTGATCACAATGTGAAGCGTGACAACTATAAAAAGGAGGTAAACCTTAGGGGTGAATCGTATGTGTAGTAGCATGTTGTTAGAGCTTGTTCTTGCTAATGTGAGTTGCTTCTTATTGCTTGTAAGGATGGACCTACAAAAGAAGAGCAAAAGAGTAGTCAAAGTCCTATATGTGAAAGATCATAGTAATGTATGTATAAGTATGTAAATGTATTAGAAAGTAGTAGCTAAGGAAAGAGTGCACCTGATGTATGAGAGAGTATATGATATAAAATTACCATGTTTGTCTTGGAGATGTTTTGAATGGGGTTGGGAGTGATCAATTCCCAACCAAGAAAGCGTCGAAGCCGTAGATTTAAAAATCCCCCACCAAGGATGAGGTTTTTTGGCAATCTCATGCCAAGGATGAGTCTTTTGGGTGATCTCACGCCAAGGATGAGGTTTTTGGGTGATCTCATGCCAAGAATGAGTTTTTGGGTGATCTCACGCCAAGGGGAAGAGTGTTGGGGAGAGAGGTTTGTTTTTCTCTCCTTCTATGATGCTTCTCAAATGATAAGTGCCACTGCAGATTGACACGTCTCAATTTTGTAACTGAATTGTAGTCAAATTGTAAGCAAATTGACTAAATTTTGTAACTGAAGACAAGTGTCTGATACTATAGATCTATACTATAACTTATTAGAAATTGCATTAAACTAAAAAACTGTTTGTTTTTGCCCCCAGGACACAAGCACCTAGGTGGGACACAAATGCCCACTTGTTTCGCTTTTAATCTTGGGTGTTATTGTACACTCTGTGTTTGTGATCCAAGTCTAATTCTGGACCACTCTGTAAATATGTGCCTTTTCCAATTTTTTACTGTGTTGTTCTATTGTGGATCTTTATGGTGCTTTGGAAGGATGATTTGTTCACCAAATAGTTTCCCCCTCGTTTGGGATGCATGTGACGAACGTAGGAGGATGTGGCCCAAATGAGAGGACCTGAAACTAATACGCATATAGTGGATTGTATACATATAGGGGGTAGGGGATGTGCATGGTAGAAACCAAGGCACACAGTAATAAGATAGACTAGAAAACAAGTGTTAGTGTAAAAGAGCTAGCATACAATAGAATACAATGTATCAAGAAACTATGAAGAAAGAGGGACCGTGAAAAGTGGGTTGCACACATGGGGCATCGCTCACGATGTCATAAGACACTCGTGGTCAAAGCAGCCATAAAAAAACAATTATCAAGCAACACATAGGACATACTTCACAAATAATGACAAATAATAATAAACAAAAACTAACAAATAACTATGGTTGTATATTATCCTGCAAGGAAAATGCTACACATGAAGCACACGTTAGCTTGTTAGAAAGATAATATTATGTCAAAGCACGTATATATCGGGAAAAGTAGGTAATAGTGACAAGAAGTAGTAAATATTATAACAATAGGACTTGTGAGTGTGGAGTATGATAGTAGAAAAGGTAGATGCCCCAAGGAGCCTCAATGGGACCGATAAATAGCAAGTGTCACATCATGCATCATGTAAGAATTTGTAAAAGTCCTACATTCACCTCAAGATACCATGTGAATGTGCACGTGTGTATATCAAAAGATAATGATGTACTAATAATCGGGATAACATATGAAACAAAGTGCAACATGTAAATAATATAAGCTAACAAGAGTAAATACAACCGAGATAGGTAGATGGTGTTTAAATGTGATGGCGTGTTGCATATGTAAGATGTGCATATGAGGGGAGTCACGTTGCCCCTAACGGATGCATGTGATGTGAGGATCATTTAGGAATTACGCCTCAACAGATCAAGTATGAACCGTAGAACAAGAGTGTGCCATCCGTGTGAGGTAGAATATGTAGTAGCAACATTGTGTTATATATATAGGAAAATTTAATGGTATAAGAAGCAAGTGAGGAGGGGGTAAGTCTAATGGCCCCAAGTGTGTATATAAAGAGCTATTGGAAAATATATGTGATCATTGTCAAGTGAGAATAACTAGAGTATGTATACTAAATGAAGGGATGTATATTATATATATAAAGTAATATGTGTATCATGAATAAAAGGATCCACAACTAACCATCATGAAAAAACGTGTATGGAGTAGCATAGAGCAGAGCATAAAAGGGAGCCATAAACATAAATATATGTAGCAAGGTGTGCTCATAGTGTATATAAGAGAGAGTTTTGCTAGAAACATTGACTTGAAGTGCAAAGCAAAAGTAAGGTATAGGTGTGTATGTGAGCAAAGGTATGGATAGGCAACTACTGATTCAAGCATGAGACTATGGGGGGGAAATTTTGATGCCCCCAAGTGTGTGAGTGATGGATATCTATCTGATAGAGACCATGCCATGATGGTGTGTTTTCATGAAATGTGGAATAAGAAAATTTCCAATTTTTAAGCATGACAATGATACCCCTGTGTAAAAATTTCAAGTTTTACCCTTCCAAGACACCCCAGGTCTACTCGTCCTTAACACCAAGCCTTGACTCAATCCATGTAATGGTCCTCAATTGGATTTCCATCCAATTCCCCTAGGTGATTTAGGAAAGAAAATTTAGTCCCTAGGTGATTTTAGGAGTTTGTGAAGAATGCCAAGTTTTGAGCAGTTTTGGGAAGGGCTACCACTGCCTTCCCGGGACTAATGTGATCCTTGGAGCAGAATGGAGGAGAAAAATTCAACATGGAGATTCATTCAAGTGTCAATAACATCTGTGAAAAGGTTTTGGGATATTTTGGAAAGATCCGGAGGTTTTGGAGCCGATTCAACAAAAATGGGTTTTCGGGCCTAAAGGAGCAAACACCGTGAAGGAGTGCCTAAACTTCAAGAAAATATTTTGGGAGATTCGTGAATATAAAAGAGCCCAAAAATTACTCTGTGTGATTTATTTTCCATGCCCTAAATGGTGGAAAAAATGAGACATCATGAAACATCATGCACTTCCGTAGGCAACTCACTCTTCTCCGTGTGCAATTAGCGGTCCCAAGAAATAAGGGGATATTTTGAGCTGATAAAGTAAAAATAAAGGCTTAAAACCATCACCATTCAAATATGTGGGTGGTTTTCAATCAATTTCATATAAAATTTCACCTCTAAACTCATCCAGAAGCTCGAGTTATCGCCGTCACAAGTTGGCTCAAGGTAAGAGTTTGATACTTAGCCAATTTTTGAAGTGGACATGTGTCAACACCAAGAGCTTGGAGGGATTTCATGTCCCTTTAATCCATTTATAAAAGGGACATAAGGGACATGAAAATTTTCCCAGCCCTTATTAGCCCCCAGAACACCAGTGTGACCTCCCATCATTAGTTAAGCCCCTGAGAGCTAGTTGGAGCCTTTCCTCTCACTTTGCATGGATGATCGCCAAGTGTCGCAACCTGATGTGATGTGGAAATATATTTCCCTTTCATCCATTTATAAAAGGTATATTCTAGACACAAAATTTTTCCCAGCTCCACCTATGCCTCTTGGTTCTCCATACGCTTGAAACTTAGCTCCCAATTGCTTCACTCAAGCTCCCTCACTCAAACGCACGTCTAGTCAAAACCCGCCAAGTGTCGCAACCAGGTGCGATGGGGAATTTCACGTCCCTTTATAAAAGGGACATAAGGGACAAAAAAATTTCCCAGCCCCTTATGCTTGCTTCTTGGATGAACAAAATCTAGACTTAGTCATTTTTCCATGCCAGTTCATCCCCCACACCTCCATACCCTACCGGAACTATGGAAAATTTTTCCCAAACATCCCAACCTCCATTGCTGCACTCAACCAGATCCTCAAAGGCTTCCTCACACTGAAAATACATGGATCTCATAAGAGAAATGGATCAAAATGATGAATAATGAAGAGAAAATGAATATTTTTCGCCAGATAACTACGAAGTCTCCTAATCGAAAAATCTTCATATCTTGCAAAATACAAGTCGATTGAGATGATTTTTTTGTAGGCCTCATCATTTTTGAAGGCCATTACAATGTAATAAATGTGAGATCGAATGATGCCCTAAATCATTTTTTTCATATAAAACCCCATTTTGTGTCCTAGCTCACATTCATCGTATTTCCCATTAATCTGACAATGGTATCGAGCTAAAAACTTGCACATGGACTCCAAATGAAAAACCTATCGTGATGGATTTATTTTCATCACAATCGGAGGTAAAAACTACACCTACAAATTTTGAAGCTCCATTAATGGTTGTCATGGCAGCTCCATGCCGGAAGTCACCACCAGGTGAAAATTTCATTTTTTATTTTCAAGCATTCTGGTGGGCATAATCAAGTGAAATTTGGAGGATGAGATCACGACGATGAGCCGGATCTGAAAAAATGTGTTTTGTCACAAACCGAGCATCCAAAATCCACTTTCCAAAAATAGCAAGCTTTCTTATACATGTTTGCTACGTTTGGAAATTCATAATCAAAAGTGTTTATGGCGAAGGCAAGGTGTGCACCGAACATCACCAGAAGCCAAAATGATTTTCTCGGAGTAGAAAACAACAAAAACAAACACTCACTAAAAATAGTAAGCCTCTTATATGGGTGCTTACTAAAGATACTTGAGTCACCCCAAGAAGTGGTCGAGGCAAAGACAGTGTGCACAAGAATGAATGAAGAAGTTCATCACATCATGATGGCCAAGAGGAAAAATTCACCTCTTATAAAAATAGTAAGTCTCCCATCTAGCACTTACTATTAATGGTAAGTCATACTCAACGGGCTATTTTGGCACAATGAGACATAGGGGATGATCATTCGGTCAAAATCATCATTCGAGATCGTCAAAGGCATTTCTCACAGGGCATTTGAGATCCATCTCAAGGAACTCGACAAGTGTCATCGACACTCACTTCATGGTTCGGGCCTTAGGTATATCACATGCCTAGTGGAAGTTGTAGTCATTTGCAAAACAATTCATTCAACTTGGCAGGATTGGTTTTGAGCTCCTATCTCTTCAAAAGGGATCTTCATGAGTTGTGTTTGTGGTCATCAACAAAGTCATTCAATAGTGTTCTTAAACACTTAACCCAAGGTGTCTATGAACCATCCAAAGGAGCTTCTCAGGGTGCAAAGGATTCAGAGATTCAAAGTTTCATCGCCTTAGAGCATTCTAATGATCAGAATCAACAAAACTCATCAAGAGAAACATCTTCTCTTCTTCTCTCTCTTCTCTTCCTTCCCCCCAACTTTCTCTCTCCAAATGTTCTAATTCTTCATTGGGGTTTGCACTTTTTAATATGCCTTTAAGTTATTCGAAAAGTGACTTTAGAAATATGATGTAAAATTAAGTCACCTTGTTTTTATAAAAGGGACTTAATATTTGATAAGGAATGTGAATAGTCTAAAGTCAAAAATAAGGTATATGAAGTGTCACCGGGAAAATGAAGAGTTGCCTCTCTTCTATAAATTGTAATGAGCTCCTCATTTGAGATTCTTCTGAAATTCTTAACTTCTTAGCTGGTTGTCAACTTGTAATCTCATGAGAGAGAAATTCTTGTGAAGGAACAAAGAGATAGCTGAAATTCTTCTATTTTCCCACTCTTGCATTCCTCTATTCTTGCTATGTACAATTTCGATCAAGCATCAATACAAGAAGAAGGAGTTTATAGCCTTTTTAACTGAGGGATTTACTGATTCTTTGTGCTCATAAGTCCTAATTGGTCTTGTTTCCATTTGCAGGGTTGTTTCTTCTTAAATTTAATGCGTGTTGGAACTTTCTGATTAATGGGTGTGGGACTCTGATTTTCTACCCACAACATTAATCCCCTCCTTTCTTTTTCTCACTCCCTTCCCCTTCTCTCGCAAAGTACTTGTAGACACTAGTTTTTGGTGTAACCCCTCTCGCTCATCCCAAATTTATTCTCCTTCTTTCCACTTTCCCCTTCATTTTTCTTTTTCTTAAATTTGAGTAAATCCCATCTATTTACTCATAATTAATTGATTAATTATCAAATGGGCTCCATGTGGACCCATTTGATAATTAAAATTTTGGCATTATCTCCCATATCAATTTTTTCAATTCATGGGTAATAATATACCCATCCGACACCCCTTTCTTAATTTCAAAAGATGGAATCTGTTATCTCACCTACCATGTCAATCATGCTCCCCACTCCATCTAATAAGTCAAACCGTGGGCCCCGCGTGATTACATCATGTCTCTTAACCCGGGTTAATTTATCAAACCCCGATTACTCATTAACCCCAATCTAACCTCACCTCCAAGTTATAAATATGGTTTCCCCCCCTCTTTCAAAAGGACGTGAACCTAGGGAGAGACCTGGAAGGAGAGAGACCTGAACCTAGGGACCGAAGACCTGAAGACCTGTACCTAGATCAAAATTAGAAAGGAGGAAGAATAATGTATGAAATCTTTGCTTACTGAAGTTTTTTATGATAGGATAAGAAAGTGCTTAATTAAGTTATGCCAGTTTGAGGTCAAGAGAAATCTTTGCCATTTATTCGTCATTTTTCCATCTTGATGCCCATTTCATCTCCATATCGAGCACAAGCTAAGTCTCCTAGTCATTTCAGTTACTTGGAATTTTGTCTTTCATTATTTATGCATGATATCTATTGTTCATCATTTATTGCTATCTTTCTAGACATGGGGGTTGACATCCTCCGAGGGAGTTAACATCCTCTTAAAACCGATATTATCCAAGCAACCCTCGCATATTTTTATCTAATCACATATGTTTCAGTTTTGCAGATCTATCTTCTTTGTATCACACATTTATCTTCTTTGCGCCCATAGATCCATATTTACATCTGAGGTCCTAAGTCTTCCATCATTCGAAGTTGTTGGTGGCTTCTAGTATCGGCTTTCACTTGTGTGAGAATGAGGTTTTCTGATCAACATTTTAACATGCCCGATGGGACCAGATCCCGATCTAATCGTTTTATTTTTTATTTTATTCATCTTGTTTAACTTGCTTGTTTGCATGGTCTTAATATTCATTGATCTCATTTTGGTACGGTCACTCGTTGAAGTCACCTTGGAGGTACGTGTTCTTCTTGTTTTATGTTGAGTTCTACCCGCATGGGAAGTGAATTAGGAAATTAACCTTATCGTTTGGTTGTGTTTTCGAGTTTAATTGTGCAATTTATTATTTTCCTAGTTGTCGTCACGTGATATATATTTTGCATCTCTCATTTTTCTGACTCACCTGTTTATAGGGTTTAGTATTATCTCCCTCCATGTGGTGTCATCTTTACATTCAGTAGTTTAGGTCATCTCGAGGTAAGTGCTTCTGGTTTTAATTGGCTTGTTATGTGGTCATTATAATTAGTATTGAGTGCATTTTTATTATTAATCATAATAATAATATTAATATTAATTAAATAAATAAATAAATAAATAAAATAAAAAATTATTACTAAATTCTACTTCCTAAATTACCCATCTCCCCATCTCACTTTTTCCCTACACCAAGCTATCTCCCTCCCCTCGGCCAAGTTATCCCATTACTCCACTCAGCCACCTACCTATCTACCACCCGACTGTTTCATCCATCTCCCTTCTACTCAACCCCATTTGATGCCAAACTCATCCCCTCACCAAATCACTTGACTCACCCCATCTCCCTTCTAATCACCTCGTCTCGATGCACTCCTTGACTCACCGCTCCCTATCTCCCATCTCCCTACTCTCCACTCATATCTAATTTGACCACCTTTCTTCCGACCACAACTAATGCCCAAATCACGATCTCCCGTCTCTCTTTGAGCTCCCACCTAACTCCATTATCTTCCCGAACTCCCAACTCCTTGACTTCCATTCAACCCGTGCTCCAACTTCATTCCTTAGGCTAGGCTCCCATCCGACGCATTCATCTCCCAAGGCCACCTCTCAATCGAGCTCCCTTCAAAACAAGCATACTAAAAAATTGTGACTGCATTAAAATGGTAAGACCGCCCTTCAAAACCCTCCACGTCTACAATAATAACGTTAAACAACAATAGAATTATGAAAAAAATAGGTTATGTGATGTTATTTATTTTCAAACGCAACTTCTTTCACGACTGCAATCTCTGTCTCGTAAAACGTCACAAAAATAAGTTATACCTCTAAATAGCTTTGTCCTTAAAGTTATCCATTTTATGTTATCCAATGAAATGGGCATCTATTATGTGAAGGCTGGCATAATATTCCCATTTTTTCCTACAAAGAAAGAAATTTTTTTCACAAAGCTTATGAAGTCTCTAAAGGATTGAGAAGTCCATGATTCCCAACCCGCCTTTCTTTGTCTGAAGCACCGTCCATATCCCACGTGATCTCATCCTTTATTTGGTGGGAGGTCTAGTTCTTTGTCCCATATGCATAGAGAACCTTTTTATTGCTTGACGGACCATGCAAATCTATGGCTTGGGCCATGGTAGATTGCTTTTGACCGAGCTCCTCGACACCCATCGCACTCATGATCACTCGGCCAAGCCACTTGGCATCTCTACCCTAATCACATGACCAATCTTCTCGAACAATCCATTCATTCTTGTTTTAATTTTTGAAGGTTTCTTTATGCACAAACTATAGTTTATAGTCATATCATCTCATTAGTTCAAATTTTGTATACTTATGTCATTTCATTAGTTTAACCTTTGGATAGTTATATCACTTCATATCATTTCATTAATTTAACATTTGTATGGTTATGTCATTTTCTTCATCTAAAATTTATACAGCCTATCATTTTTAGTCTATACTAATCTAACATTTATATTCGTTTGACTCCGTCTAACTCATTCCATTTATCTATATTTGTCTTCCATTTATGTAATTTATATAGTTGATCCCTTCATTACGATTAATCGTTTATTATTTCATGCATTTTCTTTCTTTATATTATTTTAAAACTATCACTTAATTTTTGTCGCTTCTTTACACTAATCAAATAAGAATGTTGTCCTACAATTTTTTTAATTCATTAGATTAATTATTGTTAATTTCTACAAAGGCACTTTTTGTGAACAAAATACTTATGACATCTACATCATTGTTCTTAACCACCTTTACTAATTACATTTCTTTTCTTTTCGCAGTAAAATCTACAACGTGGCGACCAAAAATAATAACGCTATCAAAGACCAGTATTTAAATCAAACACACCACACAAAACACTTTCACCGACCTCATCCGCAATTATAAACGGTGCAATTTTAGGGTACCCGTACGTTCTAGCCACCGATCAGAACTTACAAAATACGCCATCATCAAGTGCATCAAATAACGGGAAAAAGCGGTCTCTAGGTGCATCTACAAAATCCATGAGGGTACCCGGCATTCCAGATCACCGAGTGGCACTTTTAAAATACGTCACTATCACATGCAAATCAAATAACAAGGAAAAGTGTTCTCCAGGTTTTTCTTATTTTTCTCTATTTTCTCCTTTCTGCATTGTAATTTCCCTTTCCCAAGTGATTGTCTGCATCGAACGTCACATTTCATTTTGGTTTAAAAAGAACCTTTCTTTTCTACATCCTGCTTGATCACATAGCTTAAATAGGAGTTTAACTCTCTACATCATATATTATCACACACAACCTAAAATTTCACAAACATAATCAACACATCAAAACATTGCTTTCACCTGGTTGAATGATTGGGATTTGAACACCCAACATGTAACTGTCTCAGACATTTCTCTAGTTAAAACTACCGAAAACCAACCTTAGACTTTCATTCTTTACGCACCTTCATTATCCATTTTACTTTTTTCACATCTCGTAATTAATCATGATGATAAAAAATATGTTGCTTGATTTGTTTGTCAACAAATTTCATAAACAAATGTTTATTTATTTCATGTCTATTTTCACTCTCTCTCAAATTGAAACAACACAACAATCCACCCCATCCAATGATGTCACTCCCCCTAATGACCTTTTCCAACAAGACTCTAAACGTGAAACCACGCCTTCAGTTACCCAACCCCCTTTCTTTATGGTCTCACCTCATGAGAACTATGTCATCCAAGATTTTCCCTATCTTAAAACTAATCCTCATATCCCTCATCAAGCCAGTCTTCCTAAACCAAGCGCATCACCATCTCCCGCTCCTCTAGAGACACTCATGCCTCCTCCTAACCCCATATATGACTTCTTACTCCAAAAATATTCCACAATCTCTCAATCCTCCCAATCTCCTAAATTGGTGGATCACATTCCACCCACATCCCATTTTGATAATTCTATTTTATCCACTACTAATAGGCTTGTCCAACCATCTCAACCTCTTCACACTTACATTCATGCCCATCATATGCTCCAACTATCTCAACCTCTTAACACCCATATCCCCACTTATCATTTACCACGACAACCTATCCAATTTAAATGAACACATCATGTCCCTATTGTCCAAAGTCAACCCATGCAACAATTTTAACCCATGACACATGTTAGTCCTTACTAAGCAGTTCCCCACACACTTGCACACCCACAAGTTTATCGATTGTCTTATCAAGCATCCCACTTGCAAGTTTATTAACCACCTTATCAAACGATTCCCCAACAACTCATACATCCAAAAACATACCCTTTGCCTTATTAAACTATATTTCAAACCACACAACCAATCCAATCTCAAACTAACATCATGTCAAATAATCCTATGCACACTTTGATGAATCGATTTTCCAATTTAGAAACCATTACCTTGGCACCTAAGTATACTTTATCTTATGAACAAATCTGTAACAAACCTATTTATCCATCGGTTGTAATTAAACCCTACCCTCCTCATTGAAAACTTCTTTCCTTTATTAAGTTCAACAACAAGGAAGATCCCCAACAACATCTCCTCACATTTAAACGTGCATGTTATTTTATTGCGCATGATCACAATCTACTTCTTCACACTTTTGCCATGTATTTGTTTGGTTCCGCTTTGGAATGGGAGAACAATATCCTGACATTCCATATTATCTTTCACCCAACTTGCATAGTTGTTCTTAGAAAACTTTTCAATTAACATTGCATGCAAAATTTGTTAGATAAAATATTATTATCCTAATATTAATTATGCATTATATGATCTATTATTTAATTAATTTTATTAATTAAATAATAATGGTTATTTTGTTATGTATTGTTATATGGTTCATAAACCATATTTGTCTTTCATACATGTTGTTATATTGTTTTGAACAATATATTTGTTTGTATCTAATTGTTGCTTCCCGGATGTTATTGGAAGCTTGTGCATTTTGGAATTTGGTTGCACCTGTGCAACTTAATCTCCCGTGTGTATTTGGCTGTGCAATATCTATAAATATTGCAGCCCATTCTCTAGTAATTTTTGGTTGATTGAGATTAATAAATTATACGAAGCTTCCGTCCCCTGTTTCTCAATCTACATTTGGTACCGTGAGCGAATCAAGCTCCCGGAAGGTTGGAGAAGGTTGCGGAAAGAACGAGAATTCGTGGAGGAGAAATCTGCAATGAGAAGAGAGCCGTCTGCCTCCCGTAGCTTCCCGTAACCCCCTCAAAACCCACAACCTCCCGTTCGGTTCCGTGTTTGGAACGTAAATTTTTTTTTGGACTGCGGTGCACCAAAGACTGTGAAAATTCGTTTCAGCAGCCTATATATTTTTAAAAAAAAAAAAAATCCCCAACCAGGGGTTCTCCCTCTAATTCAGAGGTGCATTTAGTGATAGCTACAAGTAGCATGTTGTTGTAATTGGAGGTATTTGTGCCAAATTCGGAGGATATCCGAGCTCACCAAGCTAAGGATAGTTGAGTAGGATCTAAGGCTGGGTTACTCCGCAAAGGAGATCTTGTTGTTTAAATTGGGGATCCAAGTTGTATTTCAGAATCATAACAAGTATTATCTTGTGTAACAGTCTCATCTCTGGCCGTGTGCGAAAAGTCTTGCATTGACAAGGACCGAGCTATGCTCATGGTGCATTGACTTCTAAACAAGGTGGAAACTTCACGAATCGCGAGCTGCATCCACGCACCTGCACACAAGAAAACAAACAAAAAACGGCTCGACCTGTACAAAAAAATGGTGGAAGAGTATTAAAACCATCGGCAAGGCACCTTTCAAAGCTGAGCCTCCATAGAAAGTGGCGTGGGCATCTTTAATCGGACTCACACACACAACAAAACAGTGCCTTGGTCTTCAAGTGAGCCACCTCCCTCCAACACCGACCCTGCATAGGCTGTTAAACCATCTGCGACCTGCACAAAAGCTAGAGGAGATATCAAACAATCATACAAAAGCAAACAAAATAAGATATAAGGCGGCGGCCAAAGGAAAATGGCTAAAGCAAGGAGAAATAAAGGTTCAGATCCACTGCAAGTGGAAAACCTAATAAAAAATGCCCACCGAGCTCCACGCAAGCGCCACGTGAGCATCTACTATGCCAGGTCGTGTTTAATGAGGTTAGCTCCTTCTCTTTTTTAATTAAATAGCATTTCCTCCATTTCCTATAACAAGCGCTCATGTGAGCCAAGTTGGGTAGTGAATGCGCCTTGGGAGTGAGAGGTGTGGGGGTCGAATCCTGCCCCAACACACAAAAACTCATTTTTTGAAATTTAGCGGAAAATTTGGCGGTTTTACCAAATTTAGTGGCAAAATTTGAATTTAGTTATAACTAACTAAATTTAGCGGAGGAATCCCTAAGTTAGGGCAAAAAAAAATTCTCCCATTTGGTCTGTTTTTTCATTTCAGACATTTTTTGCAAAGGGAGACCCATCTAAAAATTGCATCTTCAGCTTCTTTTTTGCAATTTTTAGCATTTTGGGTCGTATTGGGCTCAGGAGGCCACCAGGACCCGTGAAATAGAATTTTTTTGCCTACCATTCAAATTTTCCAATTTTTTGAATGTAAATTGTATTTTGCTGCATATTGTACTAATTTGCAGGTTGCCATAGTCAACTACAAACTTTGTAACTGCTCAAAAACTGGCAGAATTGTAATAAAAACAATAAAAAATTGGTTCTGTAACACTCACGAGATCCTAGATCTCATTCGCAGCTTCGTATATACTACGTGCCTCGGGAAGCGCTTACGGGTAAAGCCGTCGTGACTACTACCGCATTTAACGCCTAATATAGCTGCAACAACGTCGTCCGGGCATCGTCCCTATAAACCGACAGGAGTAATAAGGTCACAAGCACACACACTATGAACCATCCCATCCGTCATGAACGATCGACGACATAAATCCGACTAAGAAATTATCCAAGTATATAGCGAAGTTACGCGCGTGTATGAGGATATTTCTTTGATCCAGTGTCAATAATCGCACAGACCCCATCAGGACTATCTTGGTACCACGTATTGAATTGTTTCACGTACATTAACGCCTCTTTCACGTACTCACCGGTATATATAGAAAGGCAAGCTTCTTCCACGTGCCGACGGGGTATATCGGAAGGGCGCGTATATAGAAAGGTTTGGTATATCGGATGACGGTATATAGATTGGGAGACCTAATACCGGAGTGATAAGAGCCAAACCCCGCTCGCGATCTCTGCAAAATGGGCACCAATGCCCCCAAATTTTTTCTTCCGATTCACAATTGCTCAGAGGAAGCAACTATGCTGCATGGAAGACAAAAATAAAGACACAACTTGAGTTTGAAGAAATCTAGCCTGTTGTGACTGGTACTCTAACTAGATCACCAACTGATGCAACACAACAACGACAGTTTGATAGAGCAGATCAGAAAGTAAAACTCATAATCTTGTTTGGAGTGTCCGACGATGTGTAAGCCCACATTCGAGATGCCACAACAAAGAAAAGAAGTGTGGGATAAGCTGAGCACAATATATGAGGCCAAGAACAAGAATGTCATACTAAATTTGCAGAGTCAGTTACATACATTGAAGTTCAAGCAAAATGAGAAAATTGAAGCTTTCCTAAGAAGAGTTGCAGAGTTGAGGGCTTCACTTCTAGCCCTAGGAGAAGAAGTCAAAGATGAATCTCTCATTCCCATTGTTCTGAGAGCTCTCCCTTCTTCTTACCGCATTTTTGTCACAACTCTAAACTTGTCAGATATGACAATTAGTTTTGACAAGCTGGTAAACCTACTGCAACAAGAGGAAGCAATGCACAATAAGGATGATGAAGAGGAGTAGGCACTTTGTCTTCACATCAAAAATGGAAAGGAAAAGGTAAAGGAAAACCTAAATCCTATCAGAAGTCCCAACATCAGAATCAGTATCATGGGGACAATCAACAAAAGAAGCAATGTCCAATTTGCAAAAGAGGACATGACTTAAAAGATTGTTGGTATAACACTTATAAGAAAGGTTCATCAAGCAACTCTGGACCACAACAACAACAATCTTACAAGGGAAATTCTAACAACTATCACGGGCAGAAAAAGGGGAACTGGAAAAGAAGACCCCACCAGCAAGGTAATATTGTTGAGCAACAAGAATAGTCAGATAATGAAGACTTCTTGTTCACTGCTTGATCAAGTGAACCATCCACGTCATCTAGTGATGTCTGGTATGTTGATTCGAGAGCCACTCGATACATGACCGGCCATAGAGATTGGTTTATTTCAATGAAGGACACGCCATCAAAAAATCATGTTTCGTTGGGAGATGATTCTTCATAGACAGTTCAAGGGATTGGAAACATTTCTCTACCCCTTGGTTCACGCAAATGCAGACTATTAGATGTCCTATATGTCCCCGGGGTTGACAAAGAATCTTCTTTCGGTTAGTCAACTCCAAGATCACAACCTGAAAATTGACTTTGATAGTCAATCCGGCAAGAAAACTGTTTGATTCGAGATAAATCAAGAGGCTCAAAATAATTGCAAAAGTCTCAAATGTGGGACGTATGTTTCAACTTGATTTCATTCACAAAAACGATCAAGCCCTTGTGGCTAAAAACTCCACCTCACCTACCAGTGGCATCGAGATTTGGTCATGTAAGTTTCAAATATCTCGAAACACTTCGTTGGTGTAATATGGTACATGGGCTACCATCTCTTTAGAAGGATACAAACAAGTGTCCTCACTGCTTAGCAGGAAAACAACACAGAGTTTCATTCCAGAGGAGTACATTCCGAGCTCATGGTAAACTTGACCTGGTTCATACCGATCTTTGCGGTCCACTGTAGCCAAGTCATTCTGGGTTCCAGTACTTCATGCTTTGTGTTGACGACTATTCACGGAAAATGTGGATTTTTTGTCTTCACAAGAAAAGTGAAGCGTTTGAAACCTTCAAAAAGTTCAAAGTAGCAGTTGAGAAAGAAACTGGTTGTCACATCAGAACTCTCCACTCAGATCGAGGGGGGGAATTCACCAGTGATGAGTTCAGAGACTACCTACAAACTCACGGGATTCATCGACAAATGCCTCCTCCTCACACACCGCAGCAAAATGGTGTTGTCGAGAGAAGAAATCGTACTATCATGGAAATGGTGTGATGCATGATCGATGATTCCGGACTTGCAAAGACATTTTGGGCAGAAAAAAAAAACAACAATGTATTTGTTGAACAGAGCGCCCACAACTGCTCTTGATGGAATTACACCACAAGAAGCATGGTCAAAAAGGAAACCATCCATTGCACACCTCAGAGTATTCGGGTGCAAAGCAAGCATGCACATACCCAAACAGAATAGAAAGAAATTAGATATGAAATCACAAAACTCATCTTCATTGGGTATAGTGAAGAGACTCTTGGGTATAGATTGATGGATCCTAAGACCAGAAAAGTCTACACAAGTAGAGATGTTGAGTTTTTTGAGAAGAAGGAAGCAGAGGCTCCTCCTCCTGACTCACATGATGTAGACATTCCACCAGTTATAAAAACAGAAGCTGATGTTCCCTCAGATAATGAAAGTGATGATGGGGATGATGGTGGTGATATGATAGAACCACGACCCACGGGAATAGCTCAGCGTATGCCCAAGTGGTGTACTAGCACGTTACGAGATGCAAGAATGGATGTTCCACCGATACATCCACCCCTGGACCACGGACTCGCAGTAAAGCAAGAGAAGAAGTTAACTTTGCTTTGATGAGTAGAGTTATTGAATCAGATGAGCCCTCTACAGTCCAGGAAGCCCTACAGTCAAAAGCTTGGAAAGATGCCATGGATTCTGAATATCAATCAATGATGAAGAATAACACTTGGCAAATTTGTTGATCTTCCACCAGGGAAGAAACCCATTGGATGTAGATGGATATTCAAAACTAAGTACAAAGCAGATGGGACAGTGGACAAGTGCAAAGCAAGACTTGTAGCAAAGGGGTACGCACAAAAAGAAGGCATTGACTATGAGGAGACATTTGCTCCCACAGCTAAGATCAAAACGATCAGGATGATCTTTTCTCTAGCTGCACAATTTGGTTGGAAAGTCCATCAGATGGACGTAAAAAGTGCCTTCATGAATGGAGATTTACAAGAAGAAGTCTACATGACTCAACTTGAGGGATATGTTGTACCTGGTCAAGAAGAAAAGGTATGCAGACTCAGGAAATCTCTGTATGGTCTCAAACAGAACCCCGGGCATGGTACATCAAGATTGATGAGCATCTCGTACAACATGGATTTGTTAGAAATCCATACGATCCCAATCTCTACCTCAAAAAGCAAGGGGGAGATGGTGATTGTTGTTGTCTATGTCGACGATCTAGTCATCACTGGCAGTTCAGTGAGGATGATCGATGCAACGAAGAAATATCTTAATCGATCGTTCGACATGACCAATCTCGGCTGATGCACTATTGTCTTGGATTAGAAGTATGGCAGAAAGAGAATCATATTTTTGTTTCTCAGATGAAATATACCAAGACTACGCTCGAGAAGTTTAGGATGATGGATTGCACACCAATTGCTACACCTATGGAGAACAGATTACAGTTATCTCGTTCAGATCCATCTCCTGAGGTAAGTGCCACTCTCTATCGGCAGCTGATTGGGAGTCTCATTTACCTGACCTACACTAGACCAGATATCAGCTTTGCAGTGAGCTATCTATCCAGGTTCATGCAGGAACCCAAAGTTTGTCATTGGAAAGCAGCAAAGCGCATTTTGAGATATCTCAAAGGATCAGTGGATCTTGGTCTAGAATACAAGAAGAATGAAAACTTCTTCTTGACTGGATATTCGGATTCAGATCATGCAGGTAACATTGATGATAGAAAATCCACTTCTGGATTTGTATTCTTTATGGGATCTGGACCAATATCATGGGGAAGTAAGAAACAACACTTTGTTTCTCGCTCTTCCACAGAAGCTGAGTATCGTTCTGCAGGAGAAGCTGTCTGTGAAGCGATTTGGCTACGTCGCATACTGGAAGGACTTGGAATACCACAGGACAAACCGACCACCATGTATGTTGACAATGAAGGTGTACTCAAACTTGTTCGCAATCCAGTTTTTCACGAGAGAACAAAGCACATTGAGGTTTAGGTTCATTTCATACGTGAACATGTGTTGAAGCACAACATCCAGCTTCAATTTTGTCCAACTGCTGAACAACGAGCAGATATTTTCACAAAGTCACTTGCACGTGACAAGTTCGAGTTGTTCAGAGAGTTCCTCTCCTCATCTCTTCAGACAATGCACAATTAAGGGGGGGAATGTTAGGATAAAATATTATTATCCTAATATTAATTATGCATTATATGATCTATTATTTAATTAATTTTATTAATTAAATAATAATGGTTATTTTGTTATGTATTGTTATATGGTTCATAAACCATATTTGTCTTTCATACATGTTGTTATATTGTTTTGAACAATATATTTGTTTGTATCTAATTGTTGCTTCCCGGATGTTATTGGAAGCTTGTGCATTTTGGAATTTGGTTGCACCTGTGCAACTTAATCTCCCGTGTGTATTTGGCTATGCAATATCTATAAATATTGCAGCCCATTCTCTGTAATTTTTTGGTTGATTGAGATTAATAAATTATACAGGCTTCCGTCCCTGTTTCTCAATCTACAAAATTACTATCAGCGACGTATACACCATGCAACGGTTTGAAGACAATCCCATCATCGACTTCATCGCACGATGGCGTGGTTTTTAAACCAATTATCCTTCACTCTTTCGCAAACCGAACTCATCAAATTATTTTTACATTTATGTGCAAAACATATCATCTATTTTGCAAATCCTATCATTTTGAAACTTTGATGAAGCTTTCACAATGGCTCGTAAACTCGAAACCTGTGCCATTGAGTAGGGTCATCTTAAACTAAGTTCAACAAAACCAAAAATAAAATCTACTAAACCACTCACACATAACAACAAATTTAAGGGTGCGGCCAACACTGTGGTCATTAAACCCTCATTCGCATCTATATCTAGCACATGGCCTCAACAACAAGCCCCTCAACCAACAGTCATTATACCCCCTTAGGAGAATCCTATAGCTCTGTATTTGACAAGTTGATGGTTGTAAACTCCATCCAACTTCCTCCCATATGACCCATGGATAATTTGCAAGCCAAGCCTGCTTGGTATCATGAAGCCCACTATTGTAAATATCATTGAGTCAAAGGTCACAACATTGAGAAATGTTGTTCCTTCAAAGATCGTATCCACAAAATCCTAAATCAAGGGGATATCCAAATCGATAGCTCAATTGCTCAAACTTTACCTAATCAACCACCAACAAATCAAGCCATGCCCTTTACATCTCAACTATCAAATTCTTATATAATTGACATTGTCAATCAAGATCTCATCTTATCACCAACTCCGTATGTTCCGCCTTAGACATTATGCCCACTCCTTATGTGGAACTGTTACACACACAAGTATCACACCTATGTTAACTTTTACTCCTTGTCTTGAACCTACATTTCTCCTACCCTTACCATATCTACATCAAATTTGACTATACCATCCACTTTCTCCACGTCAAGCACACCCTAATCTACCACATACGATTCAACCTTAGCACTTATTTCAACCCCGCTGATATCCACACATATCCCTACAACTCTCACATCTATTCCTTGACCACATTTTCCTTAAACACACCTATTACTACACCTACATTACTCACAACCATCCCAACTAAACTCATTTCTACCACATGTACCTTTACAAACCCACCTCGACATCAACCCCATTAGCTAACATATCATTCTTATCCCTCAAAACATTTATGAAACAACCAGTCCCATCTACTTCTACACCTGAAAATGTTCATGCATTTGTTACATTACCTATAATGTCTACTCCATCACTTATCACATCACCCACATCTCAAAATATTCCAAATATGCCTACATCCCTATCTATCCCACCTACCCCTATATCTATCATATCAACAAATCCACCTATCTCTACCTTGACATCCTTGCCTATGGCCACATCACTCGGTCTACCCCAATACTCTTTACCTAATTTGTCTATCACAACGAACAAATCTTCTCGATCTACAACCTTATCAAAGATACCCTTTGAAACATCTACTGAACCAACACATCCATCTAAATCAAATAAATATGGTTTTCATTCTCCAAAATTAAATCTTTCCTTGCCAAAACCTAAACAATCCACATCTCACATAGATCTCATTAATGCATCATATAAACAATTATTTCTCCATTAACATCCTCGTCTTGTTTTAGGACATTTTCTCCATTAATAACCACACCACCATTGTCAGATCCTCTGATTTAGATTATTATCATCCTTGCTAAGAGGAAATCTTCTCGATTAAAGTCTAAGGCTCGTGGAAAACATCCCTAAAAGTTCCCTACGCATCCTCAAAACCTTCATATTTTCCCTCTTCTTAACAATCCAATGCCACGACATCTAGTTTAGGATCAGTCGTTCCATCTACGACATCTCATGATGATAAATTTATAGCCAAATAATCCAGGTCCTCTAACCAAATTCGATTTTTCATCTAAGACATATAATCTACCCATCGAATGTACATCCTCACCTAAATCCGAATCCAAACAATAAAATTCTTCCACTAAATTTGATTTGTCTCCCAAAACACATAATTTATCCATACAATCTACATCCACTTTTTCTCCTAACTCCAAGCTAAGATATCCTATCAAAACCCACAAGAGTTACCTTCCCCATGACACTTCAATGGGGTCTTACGCAGATATCCTTCGACATTTAATTCAAATATCTGCCATCACACTTCCTCCCATTAAATCCTTTAATCCATATGGTCCAAAGCCATCATGGTTCAATCCTAATTGCAGTTGCACTTATCATCGTACCCTGGGCCATGACATCGAACATTGTAAGGCATTTCAAACAATCATCCACAACCTTATTGAGAAAGATGATTTCCTCATTCAGGGGAAATATCCTTCTCCATCTAAATTGAAACCAATTTGTATCCCATTCGTCGAATTTCCCACGATTCCTTCATCCATATCATCCCTTAACATCCCTCTTGCCCATAAGATTCCTCCTAAGGAAGGTCCTTCATTGTTCATCAATATTGTTTATCTTGCCCAGCAAACTCGTGGTCTCCCACCATTTATCCCATCCAAATCTAAAACAATCTCATCTAAACTCTTTCGACATCCTAACTCATTCACATTTAATTCATTAAGGGAACAACCTTCCTCGCCCTTGAATATAACATCCATCAACTCCTCTTGTCACCAGGACTTCGCTCATTGACATTTTTTTACCTTCTTCACATTCATCCAATCTAAACTAATTGTCCCAATCCTCATCTCATTCTAAGTCCACATTTGTGGCCATTTTTGTCCTTCTGTGAGGGACCATTATTATTATTTTGCTTATTGAAGTCCTCCTTTGAGGCCATGTTTGTCCTTCCGTTGAGGGACCTTTTTACCAAAGTCCACCATTGTGGCCATATTTGTGTCTCTTTTGGGGCACCATCTATTTCATCAAGTCCACATTTGTGGCCATATTTGTCTTGCCATATTTGTGTCTCTCTCGGGGCATAATTTATTTTCATCCAAATTCATTGTCATGATCATATTTTTGTTTCCTTAAGGACATAATTTTATTTCTCACTTTTCTATCACATCTAATCCTTTGTAAAATATCATCTCATCCTATTGTAACTTAATGTCTTCCCTCTCTTAATGGTAAACTAGAGACATAAACTCTTAATGCGTTGCACTTGCGACCAGTCTAATGTTAGCATATCTACCAATGAGCACTTAATCATATCCTTAGATCATTTCTCCATCCTTAGCCCCTTCTGTCTATTATGGTAATGATATGAATTATGTGGTCTACCATCACTACTTTGATATGACCTTGAATATGAGTACCACGACTCTACTCATAACATATTCATTATGGATAAGTTCTCCCATTTGGTGAGAACCCCATAATCATTACATCCACCACCCTCTCATTTTCCTATGAGAGACATGTAAAGGGTACAGGGGTGTCTCTTGTACATTCATTATCCCCTCCTAAGTGGTCTACTTCTCTATTCCTAGCTCTCCCCCATGTAAAACTAAAATTCATGTATGAAAAAGGCAAAATCAAAGTTATAAAAAATAGAGTAATCCCTCGAAGGACATTTTTTCGTGAAAAAAATAAAAAAGAAAGGCATGCGAATCAAAATCAAAGCAAAATCAAAATAAATAGACCGATCCCTTGAAGGACGAATATCTTATTCTTGCCATCCATATTTATGTATAAAGTAGACCATACCCTGGAAGGATGACTACTCTTTTATTATGGAATTTGGAAGGTTTTTCACATTGATCAACCTTCCTTTTATCAACATCGTTAGAAATCTTCCCGCATTGATCAACTTTATTCTATTATGTTCTTCCCCTTTCTAGAGTTGGGGCATAGACTTAAGGAACACCACCTTTGGAGAACCTTCTTCCCGCATACAAGTTATATCTCAAATCCCTTTGTCATGTCAACATTAGGATTACGAGCATCTTTCATCCATATTTCCCTCACGGTATTTTGGTATAACTAACTATCGTTGGTTAAGTGTTAACACCTACTATTGGTTGCAAGTACAATACCTTGAGTGGTAACCTTTCTTGTTTATCTCCAATCCAGTTCGAAACATAGTTTCCCTATACACCCTTGCTATAACTATGTTTCATTCATCTCATCAAGGTCATATTTTATCAAAATCACATCAAATTTCACATTATGAATTCTATATCTATCCATAATATCCATGAATGTGCTCACAAATACACTTTTTAGTTTGTGAATTCTACTTGATCACTGTTGCAGTTTATGAATCCTACTTGAGGATCCTTCTTAAGGCAAGTTCGTTATCCTGCAACTTCTTATCTCCCAACATGTTCAACAATGTCTTTGATCCATTGCTCTTCGCTTCCCATTTCCACTCATCACTATTTTTCTCCACATCATCCTTCTCACCTTTTTGTCCCCTTGCACCACACCAGATATCCTACTTGTCTTTCCTCTTGAGTTTCCCTTTCACTCTTCCGCTTTCAGTTTGACAATCTTACTTAACCATCCATACAACCAGAGAATCTTAGTTAAGGTATATCTTCTTCTTTGGATCCTCCCTCTGTAGAAGCTTCTCTACCATTTTTCTTTCGTTCAATGGACGATAATCACCACCACAAACATCTTTCCGCTCCTCCTTTTTTGCTTGACACTCTTACATCATCACTCCCACCACATCGGCATCCCAATTAAGGATTGCCCTTACACTCCCCATCTACACTCCATATTTTCCTCCATACACTCATGTCATACTCCTTTTTTTCCTTGTTATCACCTTGATATCACCTCCTTTCATCTCTTATTCCATTTTGGTATACACTGCTCAGTCTTTTCATCATTCTTCTTCTTCGGCTTGGCAATTCTACTTAACCATCTCCGTTGCATGAAAATCTTACTTAAGAGTCCCTCTTAAGAATGGTTTGCCATCTGACCCTTCCACCTCCCATCATATCTTCCTCATCTTCTGTCTCCCGCCTCTCATCATACTCATCCACTCCAACCAACCATTCCACACCTGTATCCAATACAATGTTGTCTTTCTCCTTCCATATCGTCAATGTTGGTTTGGTGATCTTACTTAACTCATCCTAATCTTACTTAAGAATCCCTCTTAAGTATGATTTGTCATCATGCACTCGCCCACCACTCCACATTCCCACCATCTACATTTTCTCATCATTCCCCATCATCATATCCTCTCACCTCCTCTTCCATTCTTGCAAACACCACTTCCTACTTGCCCCATGTTCATCTCCATCATCTCTTGCTTGGTAATCTTACTTAAATGTTTCTTCCCCATTCATTTTGTGTCTTGTTTCTTCATTTTTCTCTCATTCATTCTCATCCACTGCGTCCTCTCCTCACCTTCATCTTCGCACACATCGCTATCCCTACTTTCTTTACTCTTTCCAATCCATCTTCTATAGTTCTCCCACATATCTACCCCCATACTTACCCGTCATTATCATTGATTATTTCCTAACATTTTTTCATCATCATCTTTTGTTTCCATGGTAATAATTATTGGTGGAATTCTCCTAAAAATCACTCATCTCCATTCTACACACCTTGGATCCTTTTCTTTGACCCCCTCCATTCTATCTTCATCCCTTCCTCTGTGTCCTCTAATCGTTATTAGGGAATTCTCCTAACATCCCTTCATTGGCTTTCCCCTTCCATTCCTCGTTTAATTCCCCCTCTTCTCACCTTTTGTCCTATCCTTCCATATTGATCATTATCGGTGGATTTCTCCTAACATTCATTCACTGGCATTGCCTCTTCTATCCCTTCCTCTCTTTTTCTTCACCACCTCTCTATCTTTCATTCTTCCTTTCCAATTCCTTCACCGCCTTCATCATACACCCTCTCCCTATTTTTTTCATCATCAACTTATCCTCGGCTCACGCATCTCCACATCTTTTCCAATCTATGTCATTTCTCCTCCAACTTCTCTTTATGTTCCTTATGCTTCTCACTTTGTTTATCAAATATATCCATTCTTGGTTCCCTTCCGTCTACATAATTTTCTCCATTTTCCTCTCATCCCTTCTAATCTTTGTCTTATTTCACATCCTGTGTATCATCTTCTTCCTGTTTTACCTCACACTTCATTCTTACTTCCCCGCCGATAACTTTGACTCTTCAAAGATTGTCCCATCTTTTTATCATCCCACCATCCACATGCATTTCCATGCGGTTAGTTCCGTATTCTTTGCCTTGGATTTCCTCACCATGTTTTTTCTCCTCCTCCATCTCCGTTCCTCTATTCCATACCTCTATCGCCTTAACATTTGACCTTTCTTGCTCTTCTCATAATCAACCACTCCTCCTTTCCGTTCCTTTTCTCTTCCGATTACATCCTTCATCACATCCCTCACACATGGCATTCACGGTCAATGACAATGTTTCTAAGTTTATGTACCATAATTGATCCATTACCATTCACAAAAGGTTAGATAAATGTCAAAATAGACGAAATCCCCTTTATTGCTACAATAAATCTTCAAATACAAAATGTTAGACTTGCGAAAAACCACAAAGAACACTTGAAAACATGGTTAAACTATTAGTTGTAAGTAAAAACTATGATTCTACAAAGGCGTTGATTGACAGGTCATATGTGCCAAAGTATGGCAAAGGCTCCAAAGTACAACAAAGGCACCACTTTAGGGCATATGCGCCATTATGTGCAACATATGAACCAATGTATGACAAAAGACTAAAAAGGGTCAAAAATAGGAAAAAAACATAGTTTTAATGATAGAAAAAAGGCTCTAAAATATTTGCAAAGGTGCCAAAATAGGGCATAGGCACCATTATCTCACGCATAGGCACCTGAAGTATGGAAAAAGGTGAAAATGGTAAAATTTTAGCAAAAAGTTTTTTTTTGCTGTAAAAAGGAGTTGAAGTATTTGTAAAGGAGTGAAGTATTTGAAGAAAGGAGCAAATTTTGTGCATAGGCACTAAAACACTACATAGGTGCCACTTTATGGAAAAGGTGCCATTATGTGCTTTGCATAGGTGCCAATACACAGAGCAAAGGCTAGAAATGTAATTTGAGCTTGAAATTTCAAATTTTGAAGGGGTAAACGAAAATGAAAGTTCTTGAAACTTGAACAACCTATTCAGGGATAAAATAAGATGAAAAATGATTAAAAATGGGGGGTAAGCCCCAAGTGGGCACCAAAATGTAGTGCAAGAAAATATTAGCTTGTGAATGCAAGAAAAACAAACAAGTTGTTCTCCTAATCTAATCTTCTCAAACAAAACCTCAGATAGAGCAATGGATTGAAAAGGGGAGAGAGAGAAATACCTACACTTACCTACAAGTTTTAAAGATCCTCCTTTTATGTGTTGGATTTTCTCTTGATTGATTGTTGATTGCTTTAGATTTTGATGAAGTCACTTGGGAAACGCCTCCTCTTGTAACTTGATGATTTTTCTTGAAGAATGCTTGGTGAAGGATGATGGATTGGATTGATAAATAATGATAAAATGATAAAGGGTAAATATGATAAAATGGATTAAATAATAATTTGGGATATTTGGGGACAACTTAATCGTAATTAATCATGTCGACATTTTAGATGTCTACATAATCCATTAAAACACATTCTTGTCTTGCCATACATCTTTGGTGAACCCGACATGAATCCTACAGACCTCTTGATCGAGTGCAACTCGTTAAAAAAATCCATCTCGAACTTGATCTCATTTAAACCACCAAAGATCTAGAAATCCTTAAAAACTTGTCTACACATACACCATCATCCAAGGGTGATCCATTTTATTTAAACATATTTGTTTCCAAGTGCCATTAGCCCTAATGAAAACCTTTTACATGGATGATCCATTCCGCTTTTGAAAATTTGACTCCCGACACCATTGGCCCTTATGTAAACTTTCATGCACAGCACGATTGTGTTTGTAAGCCCCATCTTTGAACCTTCTCCGACCATATTATCACTCCATCATGGAGTATTTGTGCCTAGGGTCTTCTTATTTTGTTGTCAGGCAAACATTTCTTGAAGTTTATCATCCCGAAGCTAAATTCCCTTCGAATGGACCGTTGGGTTGTAGGAATCCCTAGAAAGAAACCTCTTACCCATCATAATGGCCTATTTGAGGAATAAGAAGAGGATAATCAAAATGACAATACTTCGGTCATCTTCGCGAGATTCAAAAATTACTCATGCAATTTCCTCAATACAAGGATGAATCGAAAGAAATTCTTAGCAAACATGTCCTTGAATTTGTTATGAGAAATGTGATAATAGGAAAAAAGGGGGAAATTTCCTGAAGTAGGTTCATCTAAAAATGCCTCCAATTTTGACCCTACCAACCTTATTCTCTAACTTATTGATAGAATGAGTCAAAGAAAAATCATATCTGCAGCTCAACTCCTCCAAATGTAAGCCAACATGGCTCAATTAGTTAATCTCCCTACGATGGGATCTTGGGGCACCACACCCCTCCTTTACCAAATGGGCCTAATGGGATGCCCATAACTCAACCCCTATCCAAAATAAAGTCTTAAGAGCAATCCAATAAAAACCTCTAACACTTTACATTACTAGCATGGATATTTCTATCTCTTACGACAGTCCATTGATCCCACCCTTCACATCAAGGCCTTTAGTAATATTTACAAGACTTAGATCATAACCAACTCATATGCTTCCACCAAGATCCTAGCTAAGACCCTTACCAGAGCTGCTTTGGATTGGTATCATACTTTGCTTCTTAATTCCATAGTTAAGCTAGAGTCCTTGGTACAACCTTGGTAATGAATTTCAATATCATGATTTACCTAAGAATAACACTAATGCCTTCATTAACTATTAACAATATGAAAATGAATCCACATAAGCCTTCATTAAACATTTTAAGGCCCTCTCTACACAAGTAAAACATAATATGCCTAAAGATAGCCTCTTCTAACTTTTCTTACGAGCTCTTGAACCTAGCCTCTAATACAAGGTTAGGTCTTTCTCTCCCACCTCTCTAGAAGAATATTTTTAGCAAGCTAAAAGGCAAGATTATCTCATGAGGGAATTTTAGAAAGTTACTTGTTAGACACAAACTAATAAACAAGTCCATATCCTCCAATGTCCTAAGAATAAGAATGTCATAGATGAGAGAGTCTCTCGATACTCTTCCTTTTCTTGCTTATTTGAATAGGATCATTTTTAACATTGATTAACAAACTAATAGCAAAAACCAACCTAAGTATCATCAGCCATAAATAAGGAAGATTTGAAATGTCACTTACCTAATATGTTTAGCATGATCCAACATCCTTTTCGACATGTTCCTCAATGTCATAATGAAAGTAAATTCTATTGGTGGCATGCCAATTGGGGTCAACTACGCATGACTACCTTCAAATTTTTCCTAGGCTCCAAATTTGACCATGATACCATCACTCGAGAGTGCTTGGTGAGGCGATCAAAGTTCGTGATGCAATTAAACAAAAAGATCACCACAAAGTGATTACCCAAGCTAATGAGAAGCTACAAATATTTTATAATCCCATGCCTAATCATAATGCTAGTAAGAGTTCCAAGAAATAGTAACATGTTATAACCAATGTAGTTGACATGAACTATCTTACTAAAAATACATTTACAATTAATTATGTGAGGCGTGTCATAGCTTATGTAGAACCTGCATATCCCACATCATTCCATCCTTGAACTCACAGAGTTATATACCCTTATGTACCTCAAAATCAAGCTTCTTAAGGGAAAAATTCCCCTCCTCCAAACGCATTCGGCCCCTATGGAAAATATCTTAGAGGGTAGATGGTGCCAAAAACTATTTTCCCGATTATAGACACCACCGACCCCTGTGAAAATAAAACTTGCAGGGACGATGGCATAAAAATTGAGTAAAAAACAATTTTAGATGTCTCCTTGATTACCTCTACTTTTCATGGCTCTGTTTATGAGGAATCCCATCATTTCCACCTATTATCCTGACAACTCAGTCATGATGAGTGAGATCCTCTTAAAGCACTTTCCCAACTTCCTATCCAACTCCCTTTTATAGAACTCATGTGTACATCACCTTACCACTGTGAGGATCTCATGATAATATTATTTTATATGAACATTCCATTTCCTTCGTCTATGGGGAAGAGTCGCACATTTCGGGCTCAAAGGAAAGCATCTGCCATCAATGTGAGGAGCTCTCCATTCATATCGACTTGCCACATATGTTCAATCTTGCATTTATTTCCCGATAGCCTCTATGATCCCCAATGAGCTCTTGTTTTGTACGGATGATCCTCCTTTTCATTTCAGTTTTGATTGGTCACAATGGTCAAACATGCTCTCATCGATGAAGGATCCAAAACATGTGTGCCTCACTAGACTTCATTAAGGCTCTTGGTTACTCTATAGATAACTTAAAATCTACACGTACCACTTGCCAAGGGTATGATTGCTTTGACAGATGTCCCCATGGGATGTATCTGGTTGCCCATCATTGTTCTGAAATGTCGGTGTCAAATTCATGGTCTTCAAATTTCCCATATCTTATAATATTCTCTTAGGATGAGTTTGGACTCATCATATGCGCAAAATTGCTTCATCTGCGTGTCTGTGTGCCAAATTCACTCACCGATGAGCTATTTATAAGATTTAAGGGGATCATAACCCTTGGAAATACGATACTCTCCAAATAAAGGGGACATACAACCTCCCAACACTAGATAAATTATCTCCTATCCCCTTTTAGGAATATCAACGCTTTAACTATCCTATAGATTCTCTTTGTGGCAATTTTGGTCATCCCAAATTGGTTGGGTGCACTCCTCCCAATCTCTTGGAATCGATGAAGATGATCCCAATTAGGCCACACTTAAAATTAATACTTCTTGAACTTATCATATCCTAGTTGCCTCCTTCCTTGGGACCTAGTTCTCATAAAAATGAGCCTTCGGTTCCCACAATCATCTCATGTATGCCACAACCCCCACTAGAGCATGTGGTCCAATTAGAGACCATAATCAAATATTGTGTGGTGGATTCTTCTACATTAGACTATAATGATGGTTACGTTTTAGATGATCCCCATATGTCTAGCTATGCCCAGATTCATGATAGGGAGGTCTTTTGTTACAAGGGACCCTTCGTACATTACACTCTCACGAAGTGAATGCCATTCTCTTACAAGAAGAATCCTCACATATGGTTGATCCTTCTTCTAGCCAATCAACGCCTAAGCCTAAGATCATTCCGTTGACCTCACCACCTCATTCTAACTCTATCATCCATCCATTTGACCCATCTTCCCTTAATAAAGTGGATGATCATTTCACTAACTCTAACTATGAAGTCGGTGACCTTATGGGTGATGAACCTATCTATCATGCCTTGACAATTGAGATGCAAGTTGCGATATTGTCACCCATTACATCGATACCTTCCTTGCCAACTCTCATTAGCACTTCACATCCTCCCTTACCTCTTTCCCTTCTTCTGTACCTCGGTCCTCTATGATTGATTCAGTATTGCACATGGCATGAGGCCCGATGGCATGAGGTTTCAAACTATAGATTTTATTTAGGACACATGAATAAAACTAAAAACTCGAGGTCAAAATAGATGAAGCTAGAAAGGTTAAACAACCTTATCCATTATCTCCTTCTTTTATTTGTACCATGGATATTACACGCACACTAATGTTGACCATCGGGTTCTACATAACAAGCATTTGACCTCGGGTCCTCTTCATGCAAGAAAAGCATAGAGTTGAATTTTCTCATAAAAACCACCTTCTCTTTGACCTACCATATCAAAACCTACTTATGGACCTCCACCTTGCCTTAATCCTCGTCCCTCTATGAATAATATTTGACGTGACATTATCACTGGCTAGAAGATTGGATTGATGAAACCTTGTTTTCCATGAGATCTGAAGTTCATCAACGAACCGCTATTACACATCATGTCATAGAGGATCTCATTAATCATGCTAGAAGTCGCATCTTACATCAAGTCAACAACATAATCACGTATACCTTATGATATTTCACCCCTTTTGGCTAGATATATCTATGGTACCTTGACTACACTTTTTTTCCCCTTCTTTGGCTCGAGCTCTTGCCTTTTCTTCGGCTCTCGGCCCCCACTTGGGTTTTCACACACTTCCTTGTGTCTTGTTGAATTATTTCTTGGGTGTATTGCCCCACTTGGATTTACCGTCACTTTTATGCTAGCACCCCCTATTTTTGATTTAATTCACCCTAGTCTTTCCTATTGATCGATGCGATATTTTACGCATCCTTGCACGAGGCTTATGGCCTTGTTTGAATTTATTTACTTGATATTGCCCTTACATCCTACCATTTGATGTATTCATCTTTTCCTCCCTTTTCTTATTCACATCTCTTGGGTTGGGCTATCCTACTGATTCCCCCTCTCAATGGTTTTACCTATCTAATGACAATTTCTCTTTATAACATCTACCTCATGGTTGTTTGTGTTTTCATTGTTTATATCCGCCATTTGGGCTAATCATCCATCTTATCTTTGGAAATTATAGACGTCTGAATTCTACTTTTGCAATCTTATTGCCAAACACACACAAATCACTCTCATTCTTACCATTTCCATTATAATTAGTGATTTTCGCTAATTAACTAATGTTTCTTACCATTTTGGTCAATTAACAACAGATTTTTGATTGCCTAACCTTGTTCATATTCATGATGCCACTTTACGAAGAATTGTAAGTCAAAATCCTCTTCCAAACAAAAAATTAGTGATTATTAGCTAATTAAGCCTATTTTACCTTTGTTTTGGTCAATATAGCCTATTATTGGCTCAAAACCCTCTTCCAAACACTCAAAATCATCCCATTTCCCTCCACAACATCTTAGTAAGCTTCAAAAGCTTATCCTAGCCTCCTAATTGACCCTAAGTGGTTGATTAAGGCTCCTCACATCTTAATCACTTGTTAATTCACTAATTGTGATTAACAAACCTTAATCATGATTAGCAATTCTTAATCTACTTTGTGCTTTTAGTCCCACATGCACCAAGATGCTAGTTTTCCTCAAAGAAAAACTATAAAAAGGACTAACCACATACCTTTAAACTTTACACCATGCTTTGATTTGCATCTCATATAAGAAATATGATTTATAGCCAAGCTCAATCCTTGCCTAAAGTCTTCAATGGGGTTAGTAGATGGGTATCCAATATGATCTTGTAGTCATTTGGAGAGACCATTTCACCTTCCTGGAGTAAAGAACAAATCCAATTTGATTTCCCTCTTAGATCTATTTAGGTCTATGTTAGTTTAGCAATTCATACATAGTAAGGATGTTTTATAGATTAATGTTTAATTCCATTTAGTTTACATTCATAAGCATGCTTTTAAGCTTTGATCATTGATGTTACATTCCTAAAACTTAGAGCTTGACTATAGGTGGCAATGGTGTTAGCCTTTCCTAGTTAGTCATACTATTTGCTTTTAAAAGTTTGGGGTGTTATCATTTGGCGCCCGAGGTGGGAGATTTACCCCATTACATTCATTTTTAAAGCTTTTTAACTTAGTTTCAAAGTTTTTAATTTCAAGTTTTCTAGATTAATTTCAATTTTTCTAGTTTAGTTTCAAGTTTTCTAGTGCAATTTCAAGCTTTCTAGATTACTTTCAAGCTTTTTAGATTAGTTTCTCAAGCTTTTAGATTACTTTCAAGTTTTTAAAGTAAATTTCAAAGTTTTGTAGATCAATTTTCAAGCTAGATAGTTGTTTCAACTAGATTAGTAGTAGATGTTGCATTTTCATGTTCTTTACAGGATATAAGGAGGTGAAGCTGTCAAAATTTCCTCAAAAAGCCAAAGTTTTGATCTTTTTCAAAAATTCCTTATCAAAAGTCATATTTTGACCACCTACAGGAAGGCTTGCGCCTGTGCTTCAAAGGTGCACCTACGCTCCAAAGTCTGTGCTTGTGCCCTACTTTTGGATGTGCATGTGCTTCAAAGTGTGTGCCCACGCCTCTCTGCCGCACTGTGAATCAAAGGAATTTTGGCCCTTGCGTGTGACTTGCACTCTATGCATCAAAGTCTGCGCTTATCCCTCTTTGGTCATGCTTGTGCATAATCGACTATGCAAAGTTGACATAGGTGCGCCTATGCATAACTATATATGCATGTGCTTCAAAGTTTGTGCCCATGCTTTGTAGGACATGCCTATGCATAAAGACGCGTGTTGATGCACTCAGGTAAAGTTTGCTCAAACTTTGAAATTTCAACTTTTAGTTTTTAGGGTTTCTGTCATTTTTCAAAAGGTTTTTAGTTGTTGTTACTGTCAATTTTCTGATTTTAGAGCAATATTTCTAACAAAATTTCCTTAGGGTTTGATAAGGGATTTTTGATAAAATTAGCTTAGGGTTTGATGAGTGATTTTGTTTTCATGCTTTGTATGAGTTTGGAATAGGGTTGTGTATGCTCTTCTTTTGCACTTTATGCAATCTTGAGAATCAAAAGCACCTCTAAACCATTTTTGCTAATTTGGAGAAAGTATGAAAAATTATCATTCATTGTTATCCTTAAGGGAATAAAATTTTATTTTGGCATGTACTTGATCTTTTAGTTTAATATATTTTTCACTTGATGGCTAAAATTTGTGTATGCTCTTCCCTTGCACCTAGTGTGATCTTGGGAACCAAAAGCAATTTTAGTCTTTCATTAAGAAGCACTTGGATTAATTGGGAATAAACCTTAATTTGCAAAGTTTTATGGTAGTTAATTGATTTACAAGCTTTTCATCTAGTTGGGTTACTTGTTGTGTATGCTCTTCTCTTGCACCTAGTGTGATCTTGAGAACCAAAAGCAACACTTAATCCTCTTTCTATAATATTGTAGATCTTTTTGAACTACTAACCATTTGTGTGAAGGACCTAATACTAGTCAAAGAAAGGAGGGATCTCTTCAAACCAAATTCTAACATTCACGTGTGTTGTAGGTTGTCAATGGTGGTATAAACCAAATTTCTTAATCTAAAAGATAAAAAAATACACCAACACACCATTCAAAACATCGTATTGCAGGTTTTGGTTAAGAGCTATGGCTTGTCCGCTTTAAACTAGGACATAACCCCTTTGGCATAAGCCTTAAGCTACAACAATGGGGTGGTCCTAGGAACCCCAAAGTAGTTCACGCAAGAGGGAACCTTGTGAACGAAATGGGAAAGTTCTCCAACTACCCAATTGATTAGTACGCCTTGGTGAGATTAGAGTCAAAGTTATTTCCATTACGACCCTAGTGAAAGTACAATTGAACGCATTTTTATGCTCATTATATTGAAGGGGGTAAAGTAAAGTCAAGATACTCCAAGATTAGTTAGTGCGACTTTCTTGGTAAATCAAGCTCATGCAGAGATATCTTGTGACACATAGAGAGAGAACCCCTAGGAAATCTTGTCGGCTTGGAGCCAATTTTTTCTTAGTTGTTATACTTGAGAGCTCTCACAAAGTGACAAATTTTTTGGATTCAAACTCTTGTTTTTCGAACAAGGGGAAGAATCTCTTAAATTTGAAACCACGTGATATTTCATCACGAAATATATTTAGTGTTACTTTGTCCTAGTTTTTCACTTGTCTTAAGACAAGGTGAAACTCTCAAAGTTACACCAAGTATTTTTCATCACCACTTGGTCTACTCCTTTGTTTTCTTGTTGCTCATTTGGAGACAAAATAAGAACAAACATATACAAATACCTACTAGAAATAATCGTGTCCACCACTTTTGTAGTCTTCTTGCATGACCATGTTACAATGCCATAATGCAAGAGTTGAAAGTGTGAATGGTACGTCATCAAGTTGTAGTAGCCCCTCTTGTCTTAAAACCCATATTGAAACTTACTATCATTGTAGTTATGTTGTCTTATCACTGACTTCTTTTGAGTTGTTATGTTTCCCGCATTACAACCATACAATTGTGATATTTATGTCTTGTTTCCATTGTGAAAATTGGCTTAAAACTCTAGATTTTATCGTTACGTTGTGCACACGCATAATAATTCCTTGATATACTTAGGCATATTTTTTACATCCTAGCTTTGTCTTGAGTTTTATGAGTGTTGAGGTTACTTTGTTAGCATCATTATAACATCATTTTGATACTAAAATATTGCTTTCTTGCAAATCTTGATTACATGTCCAAATAACGTTGTTATGTTGCTCACATTTGTATTGTCCATTTTACAAGACTTAGACTTTGTTAGTGTTGAGAGACTAGTTTTTATTATACCTTGTTAGAGGATCACATCAACACTTTCTTAGCATTTAGGTCTTGTTTGTTTCAAACTTGGCCTAACTGTGATATTGTGTTGTCACTATTTGGTTTCAAACCTATCTCGAGATAAACATAGGGAGTAAAATTTTTGTTATGACTAGTTTTGAGTATTACACGTCATTGTATTGTCTAAAAAAATGTGTGTCATATATTACCTTGCTATGGTAGATCATTCTTTATTAATTATCCTTAGGCTCATATTGACCTATTGGATTCGTGGCTATTTTATAGTCACCATTCTTTGTGATGACTTAACATCGTTACACTGTGCAAAATTTTTCCTAGGGTCCATTTTTAATAAACCTTAGTGGAAACATTTCACATTGTACCTCCTATTTCAAGTATGCCTACTATGAGAATGGGATCCCAAAAGTTAGAAGCTGATCTCTTTGGAGGTGACAACCCTCTTTTAGAGGATAATCTCATGATTGACCATAGTGGTGGAGAGGAGGATTCTCCTCATGCGGATATGGAACTTCATCCCGCCCATATTGACGATTACTTGTTTCACAACAAACATGAGGTTTTTATGTATGTTGCGGAACTAGGAGATAATTTACCTTCTCTTATCACCGACATGGTTTGGGGAGAGGAAGAAGTGGAATGTCCTCGTCACAATATTAATGAGATTTTAAACCCAAGACACACCTCTCTACTTCTGACGACGAATCATAAGGAGATACATTTAAAAATGACAGATATTATCATATACCTACGATTAGAGTTCACTTTGTGAAGATCATGAAGACCGTGTTCATCATGAAAAACCTCCTCGTGAAAATTATAACGCAATACCCGCTCGAGAGGTAACCTTAGAAGAGAAAGTACAAGCTCTCACTCGCCAATTGACAAGTTTATCCTCACACATAAACAAGGAACAACCAAAATCTTTGAAACAAGCTATACCAAAGGCAAAACCTAAGGCCTCATTTCATGAGTTCTAAACAAACACTCCTCGACGGGAGACACGAAAAGACCCTATGAGGACTTTTTCATAGAGAATAGAGGTGGGAATACACCTAGATTTAACCCTTCATATAGACCTACACCACCCACACAAGACCCACTCTTCAATCAAGAATGGTCCACTATGAAGAACACTCTTCTAGCTTTACAAGAAGGAAAAACTGGTAATAACAAAAAGTACCAGTTCAATGAGTTATGCCCTTATCCATTTGATAGATCCATGTTACAAGTACCTTTCCCACAACACACATTAATTGTCCAAAATTTGACAAGGGTAAAGATGACCCTCGTGACCATATCAAATATTTTTATATGGCATGTCAAGAGGTTGCATATAGTGACAATTATCTTATTCACCTCTTCCCATGGAGTTTAGGAGGACATGCGTTAGAATGGTTTTTACACATCCCCAAGGGATCTATATCTACATGGCCGAAATTAGCCAACATTTTGTACGTCACTTTTCTTTTAATATAGAGAGTGATGTTACCATGCTTAGATCCTCAGTATTGCAAAAAACAAAAAATTCGTTGCTTTCTGCGCAAAGATGGAGAGGGTTAGCTAGCCGTTTCCCTTACTCCATACCTAAAAAGAAGTTGATAAGTATATTTTTCTCAACCTCCACCCTGACATTACGTTCCACTTGTAAATGCATTGTGGCAACACGTTTGAAGAGGTAATCGAAAAAGGGAGTCAAATTGAAAAAGCATTGTTAGCTAGGGGGACTCTAAAACCTTTCTCCTACGATCATAATGATTCCAAATCAAACAAAAAACAAATTTTGTTCATAATAAGAATAAAAACATAATTAGTGATGGGATAGTAGATTCTAAGCGAGTACAAGTTGTGTAAAATCATACGCCTTTGAAGCTTGTAAAGGGAAATCCCATGGAGTATAATTATTGTACTTTCACTCCTCTATCTTAATCCATATCGTCCATCCTAAAGCAGTCAGAGGCCATAAACATGGTTCGATACCTAGAAATACAACCCTACGGGGACGACGCATCTAAGCAATCATGGTTTAGGGATAATGAATTTTGTGGATTTCATCGCGTAAAGGGTCACAAAATTGGCAAGTGTTTGAAACTAAAACACTAAATTCAAGACCTAATTATCGGTAGAAATATAAAGTAGACTCTACAACGATTGCCAAGTCTCCAAATACAAACTTGGGGATCTTCAAAGAACCTTTTCCCAAACACGAGGGAAAGAAAAATTAGGATCAGGGACATTCATCTCAAAATAAGAATACTAACTATGTGTCAAACACTGACCATTTTGATGCCTTGATAGGTCATGTTGACTCACCTATTGAACATATCAACACGATCAAAATTAGAACAAGAGAGTGCGTCGTGGCAATGTAATGAGCTTGCCTTGTTATCCCAGAAACCACTCCCCTCCTCCTCAAGAGAGTCACTATGATGTTAGATCAATTAGAGAAGACCATAACTAAGATTTCAATCTTAGACCTTCTAAAGATTTATAACGTCCATATAAGGAGATCCTCTCGCAAAAACTTAAAGGGGTCAAAGTGTCTGGTGATGTTGATCCTACCCACTTATAGGCCATGGTAATGCAAATCACTCCTTTAGAACACATAAATTTCAGTCTGATGGAAGTCTTAGCAGAAAATCCTCCCATAACCCCCTATATGTAGAGAACTGGCCCCGAGTGCCCCTTTCGTTTCCGCCCCATCTATCCCATATCTCTATATAGGGGGACCGGCCTGAACTCTCTATCTGGGAGGCAGGGATGCTGTTTGGGATTGGGATTCTCATCGCAGGCCCTTGCACATTGAAGTAATAATCAAGCATAAGAAGGTCAAGAGAGCACTTGTGGATGGTGGATCGGATCTAAATATTTGTGCTCTTAATCTAGTTTGTCAACTAGGATGCACAGAAGTTGATTCAGAGACAAAGGGCTTCACCATAAAGGCATATGACAATGAAGAACAACAATCAATTGGAATTATCACTTTCTCATTGGAAGTTGGTCCCATAACCCATGATATGAAGTTCCATGTCTTGGACCTGGATCTCCCTTACAACATCTTACTCGGTCACCCATGGATTCATGTCATGCAAGTCATGTCATCAACGTATCATCAATGTTTAAAGTTATAACATGAAGGACAAACACTTACTATACACAGGGGGATACCCAACCATTTTCTCATTGCAGAGCATTATCAAGCTATTTTCCTACCATTTACGAGTGTCCCTCTACGAATATCATTGTTCATGTTTAGTTGGAGGCCCTTTCTTCGTGAGTAGATCCAAATGCCATGTCTACCAATGATAACGATGCTTCCACCTTAGAAACTCCTTTCGCTACATGGGAGATGAAGGTTAGACCAAGCGGTGTTAGAGAGTGTGATCTGCAACAAGCCGCTATCGTTCAAAACATTCCACTATCAGCCCAAGCACGTGGTAGACCATGCTACAAGTTCCAAAGATCAAGGGAGAATTTCCCTTTCGACAATTTCACTTCAGGTGGCTTACTAGAAGATGAAAGGATACTCAACGATATTGTATTTCATCCTCAAGATGATGAAATGGATTTATGTTACAAGTCATCTAGGTATGTTATTCCTAACCGAATAATGCTTACTATGAGGTATAAAGGATGTGGTTGCGCCGCCGAGAACAAGGTTCATTGGAAGCTCTTCCAATACCTCGGTGTATAATGGGTAAATCTGGTCTTGGCACACATTTGTATGAGTCTCACCCTTCAGATGACAAGTATGTTTCTTCTGAGCGTGAGGATAGTTTTTCCAAAAATTAAAGTGAAATAGATTCACGGTGTAGTCTTTACGAAGACCTCGCCTCTATAAACCTATTCTCTAACATGGCTATCCTTACCATAACCCTTGTTACACCCCTTACCATTCCAAAATTGGACCTCATTTACCCATCACTCATGAATTAGGACCAACAATGCACATGCGACCATCGACGCCGAATTTTAGAACGATGAGGCTATTGGTGAGTTCCTTGGCATTAGAGACAATGATCCGAGAAATGACCACAAGAAAGGCTTCTCCATTCATCTCAATGCATGTGTGTACTTCGAAGAGGAGATAGAGTTGTGTGGTCACTTACGTAAGAAAATAAGCAAGGGAAAAATCCTACAAAAAAGCCTTGCAGAAAGAAAAAATTCCAAGTTCTATAGCGAAAACCTCTTTGAGGCACTTGTGGAAAAACAAACAGAACAACCTATGGACAAGATAGTGTACCCATATAAAGATGAGGATCTCCCTGAACCACCTTTGGTAGAAGAGGATCTTAATATCCCTCTCGATCCTACACACATGGAAGACAAGTCAAAGCTACTTGGTGGAGGAGACAATAAATGTTAACATCGGCACGAAGGAGCTGCCTAGAATCGTTAAGTTGGGAGCTTCACTTTCAGCCCAAGAACACAAAAAATTTTACAAGAATTTTGAGAGAATATGCAAATGTCTTCGCTTGGTCTTATGTAGACATGTTAGGACTTGATCCTGCATTAGTGGTGCACAATCTTGTTGTACACCTAGATGCCAAGCCTATAAAAAAAAAGCTCGAAAATGTATCCGCACATCACCTTGCTTGGTTAAGGTAGAGCTAGAAAGGTTATTAGAAGTAGGCTTCATTAGGGCTATCAACTACTCAAAGTGGATTTATAATGTGGTACCAGTTCAGAAAAAACCAGTCACTATTAGAGTTTGTACCGATTTCAGAGATATTAACAAAGTTTGTCCCAAGGATGACTTTCCTCTTCCTAACATCAACATGATTGTTGATTCTATTGTTGGTTATGAGATGCTATCACTCATGGATGGATTCTTAGGTTATAATTAGATAAATATTGCGGAGGAAGATCAACACAAGACAAATTTTACAACCCCATGGGGGACATTCTGCTACCAAGTCATGCCCTTCACCTCAAAAATGTCGGCACTATGTACCAATTAAGCGGGCGATGATCAGTAATATTTCACAACATGATTAATGACATCATGAAAGATTACGTAAATGACCTATTAGCAAAGTCTAGAACTCGGGAAGATCACCCTGGAGATTCTACGATGTAGTTTTTAAAGTCTAAGGGACTACAAAGTCTTACTTAACCGAAGAAATGTGTCTTTGGTGTGTTATCTGGAAAACTACTAGCATTCATTGTGTCACGAGAGGAATAAAAGTGGGCCCTGTAAAGGTCACTGCTATCATAGAAATGCCTCCTCGAAAAATATTAAACAATTGCGTAGCTTGTAAGGAAAGATTCAGGCCATCAGAAGGTTCATTCCACAACTAGTAGACAAGTGTCATACATTCACACATATTCTTAAAAAAGATGTCAATTTCAACTGGGAGCCAGAATAGTAGCAAGCATTTGCTTTGCTAAAATAATACTTGGCTAAACCCCCTGTTCTCATGCCGCCCATGACAGGAGAACCCTTGCTACTCTAAATTTATGCTACACACTTTGAAATTGGGGCACTATTGGCCTAGTTTTTAAAAATCGAAGGAAAAGGCAATGTACTACTTGAGCAGAACATTGATAGCTTATGAGCTCAACTATCCACAAATCGAAAAGGCTTGCCTCATTGTAGTTTTCACCTTCTATAAACTACGCCACTATTTGCTCAACAATAAGGTCAATCTCATTTCAAAGGTTGATCCACTAAAATACTTACTGTCAAAACCTCGTACTCATAGGAAATATGGCTAATTGGATCATCTTATTAAGTGAGTTCGACATTGAGTATGTGCATCAAAAGTCAATAAAAGGACAAGTCTTAGCAGATCAACTAGCAGAAGCTCCGCTACCAAGTACCAAACCTTTGAGTTTAGAACTACCAGATGCATCCATCATGTACCTTGAGGAATCTATCATTTGGAAACTATACTTTGATGGCTCCTTTACCTTTCATGGTTTAGGTGTCGGAGTTGTGTTAATCACTCCTACGGAGACTTAATTCCCCAAGCCTTCGACTCGGGTTCCCATGCACAAATAATATAGTAGAGTATGAAGCTCTTATCACAAGAATGAAGCTAACTATCAAATGGGATATCAGATGAGTCAATTGCATTAGTGATTCAATGCTTATTATAAAACAAGTCATAGATGAATACAAGTTCAAAGACGAGAAACTTCTTCCATATAAAAGAATGGTTGATTCTTTGAAGGATTTCTTTGAGAAGAAAACATTCAAACAAATACTAGGAACCTAGAATAGAGCAAAAATGTTATTGCTACATTAGGATCCATGTTAAGTATTCCACCTGCAAACAATGATATGTTGTTTTTTGTGGAGTACTTACGAATGTCAACATATGACATACCTAATTCCTATTTTGTGTGCGAAGTTGTTGGTCCCTTTTCCCGTGGTACGTTGAAATATTTAATTACCTCCATGATGGAACCTTTCCCACAAACATTTCCCATGCTAAAAAAATGAACCCTCATCCAATGTATAGCCCATTATACCCTACTTGGGGGCACCTCTTCTCGAGGCTATGATGGGAATCTATTGCACTATTTAAATTCAGATGAGTCCATCCAAGCAATCAAAGAGGTGCATGAAGGCATCTGTAGGGATCATACTAATGGGATCGTACTTGTAAAGAAAATACTCAGAGTAGGCTATTATTGGCCTACCATGGAGCATGATTGTTGTAACCATGTGAAGAAGTGCATGGATTTTCAAAGTATGGCAATTTGATACATGTGCTTTGCACAATCCTTGTAACTGGTGTCCCCAAGATTTCACTCTGAAATCTGGGACTACCCCTTTTAAAAAAATCGTTCTTTTCAAAGTAACGGGTCGTTTTGTGTTTGTTTTGCATGCAATTGTTTGCATTGCTCTAAGGTATCCCTAGAGAGTCATAAAAGCCAAATTCCCCAAGTACCCACATGATACAACACACTCTATCCCTTTATCTGGTTTTGTTTGAGAGAATTTTATTTATTAAATAAATAAAGTTCTTTTAAAAATAGATTGAGCTAAAATTGGAGGATTTAGGTTATATAAAGCAGCTTCACCCCATCATTATTACCATAGAACATTCACTCGGGGGGAAGAATTTTTACAGATCAACTAATTGGAGAATTTTTTGAGCAATTGTTTGCAGCTTCTTTTGTTTTGTTTTATTTCTTTTTGTCCTGCTTTTTTGGTTTGTTTTCTCTGGAAATTTCGTAGCCTATTCATTCTTCCTATCGATATTTCCCCAAGCCTAGGGTTTTGAAAAGTTATCCAAGTTTTTTAATTACTAATATGTCTACAGGAATCGAGATCTCAAGATTCTTTCAAAGATTGCAAAGAAGTTATTTGGTCCAAAAAGGGTGCAAAAATGGATTATATGAAAATAAGAGAAATATTGCCATCAATGCGTAGAGCTCAAGAAAATATGTATTTTTAGAAAAAATGACACCTAAAACGAAGCCACGTAATGAAAGTTATGGCACATGCAAGTTTTCTTTGTACATCTTCCCGAACCCTTTCCAAAAATGGAAAATTTTATTCTATACTTATGTTTTCTTTATCAAAAATCCAAAAAAGGAAATAAATGTTGTCTTCACGTTAGTCACAATTTTCAAGGTCAGTCTTCCGCATCCACTTTCCACGCTGCCTTAAGTGACGAATTTTCACGCAATTTTTAATGCACGGAATTCATAATGTAAGTCGCACTTTTTGAAAAGAGCTATTTTCCATGCAAGTCACACTTTTTGGAAGGAAGGGCTTAAGCTGCCAATGGGAATTTTGGAAGTGATAGGCAGGCGGGAATTTCTTGCCTTCATAGCAAGTTACTTTTTCCCATGAAGTCAAAATCACTTAAGTTGCAATGGGAATATTAGAGGTGGTAGGCAGAGGGAATTTCTTACTACCTTGTAGGGTAAAAATTCCCATTATAAAAGAAAAATTACTTAAAGCACCAGTGGGAATTTCTTCAAGGTGAAAATTTCCATTATGAAAGTAAAGTCACTTAAGTGAAAAGCAGGAATTTCTTTCCTACCTTGTAGGGTGAAAATTCCCATTGCTTTGACTTCTTATTTTTAACAACCTCCCTTGCCAAAAAGTGTGACCCATTCTGGCATAGCTAAGTGCCTAAAAGCTGACTTTTCTATTAATTGTTGGGAAGCATCTAGTTTTGGCGCCTAGGGTTGGAGAAGCTTTATTTTTATTATTTAGAGCATATGCATGTTGATGTTAGTGCACAAGTGAATAAAATAATATTTTTAGCTTACGTGTCATGTAAGAAAAGCCTAAAAATAGAGGGCAACAGGATTTATAAGTAGATTTTGGTGATGAAAATTGAGTATTCGTGCCATGGATTCCATATTTGTCTAAATCAATTGTAGGTATTCATCACAGATGCTCATATTGGTGAAGAAAGCAGAAGTCAATATCTGATACATTGAATATATCTTCAGAATCAGAGGGAGAAATAGATCCAGATCTCATAATTGCAAAGGCTTCCGACAAAAATTCATCCTCTTGTTTCTAATGCAGCCCAAGTAGAAGTCATTGCATGGAAAATTCCTTCCAGGAGCTTGTACATGTGCTCCCAATCTTCCAATTGAAGCCTTCATTGAATTACTTGTGTTTTCCTTTGCCCAAAGTGCTTTCTAGAATTTAAAATTGCTCATATGTAATTAAAAATAAAAGATGATGAGTTTTATCTGAATTATTTATAGCAAACATTACATTGGTGCATATCTGGAGAAGAATTGCAAACGCTTCAAGGATAAAAGGGGAAGACATGTCGAGAGGTAGCAATCGCAGGAAAATCACAGTCCTTTGCTTCCAGATCCAGTTTGGTGAGAATCAAAGGCAAAAGAGTCAACCGCATGCAGAATATGGAAAAAGAACAAGACTAGGAGACTTGCAACTTTCTTCTAATTTATTTTCCTCCTTCTTTCTCTTATTTTCTCCCATAAAGTAATTGAGCAATTGATGAAAGTATAAAACTTAAGTGATTGGTTTAAAAGTAGTTACTTGAAGAAGTCAATTACATGGAAATAGGTAGTAGACATGCAAAATAGAAGGTTCTATTTTCAATTATAAATCATGCATGTCATGCAAAGAGGAATTCTAGGAGGAATATTTCCATCTGCTTCCCTTTTTCATAGCTTCAACATGTGGCAATTCATTAAAAAGCTTTCTATTTGTAATTTCCCTCTATACACTATAAATAGAGGAAGAACCTATGGGTTAAAGGATAAGAATTTGTAATCAACATTCTTGTGTTCCAGACTTTGAGTTGAATCCCTTGATAGCTTTATGAAAGTGGAGAAATAGAGAAGAGGTAGATTTCTGAAGAACTTTGTGTCAACGATGCATTTGTTTCTTATTTCTTTTTATATCTTTGCATAAACTTTGTGTTGTCTTAGATCTAGATCAAAAACTTTCCTTTGCTTCAAATTCTCGCATTTCAAGATCTCGTTTGTTTCATCTATGTGCATGTGATCAACTCACAACTATTGGTTAGGTTTGCACATCTCCTTTCCTTTCTTCTCGTATTTAATTATTTCCCTTTCCTGCACATATTGCTTACAACTGCTTACTTGCTGCAAAACTTCCTAGCTATGGTTCATGAGCTACGTAATTAAAGTAAAACCAACATATAGATATTAGAAAATATAATTGACAAAATCTTACATGAGAGCCTCACTGGTAAGTGAGGGAGATTTATCTCATGACTGCCTAGGTTTTCACTGTGTAGAAAATCTAGCCAACACAACCTGTCATAACACCTTAGTTGTTCTCAAAGTGGGGTCTCGATCTAATAAGAAAACTTAACCTTGTCTCCTCGGATGGCCACAAGTTCATTATAATTGCAATTGAATACTTCACAAAATGGGTAGATGTTGTTCCTCTTACCTATGTTGAAGGTGCACAAATCTCTAAATTTGTAATGAACCATAGATTTGTCGATACAAAGATCTCTTCGTTATTATCATTGATAATGGTAAGCCATTTAAAAATAAAATTGTGAAAGCACTCTGCAAACGCTTTCAAATCTCCCTCAAGTTTTTGACCCCTTATTACCCTCAAGGTAATGGGCAAGCCAAAGCTTCCAATAAAACCCCATTCACATTGTGGAGAAAATGGTGAATACAACATGTCATAACTAACATCTACATATTCACCCTGCATTATGAGCATTCAAAACATCTATCTGCACCCCTACAGTGTCACTTCATACTCCTTAGTATTCAACACAAAAGTCATACTATCTCTAGAGATCGAGATCCCTTCTTTGCATATTGAGCTAAGGGATTACCTGAATGAAGAGGAGGACTACGAGTAGCTCGACTGACAGAGTTAGAGCTATTAGATGAGAAAATAATTCATGCCCTCAATCACCTTAAAGTGTATTAGGATCAAGTGTGGTGAAGCTACAATAAAAGAGTAATACCTCGTCAATTTGAGGTAGGAGACTTGGTGTTAAAAGAGAATAAAAAAACACCAATAAAGACCGTGAAAAGAAAGGGAAATTTGAGCCCAATTGGCTAGGACCATATGTTGTGGTTGTCAAGTTTGTTCAGTGCCTATAAGCTTTCCTATTTAGATGGCCAAGAGCTTCGAGAACCCATGAATGCAATGCATCTTAATTGTTTTTATGCTTAAGTGTGGGGTCTCTAAAATATCGAAAAGAAAAGAAAAGTATAAAAATAGAAAAACAAAAACAGATAAATAAATAAGTGCGTCCAATAGTGAAAACCATGCAATGGTGGCACTTTGGACAAGTCCTTTAGTGAAAACCAGTTTTCGCACCATTGGAGGGTCTGTTGTTCAAAATCATTTCAGGTTTAGGAGTATGATAACTTTGTCTTAAGTCGGTCTTTACCTTCGTCTGAGTCCCTTGTGAGCCTGTCCTTCTTTGCCCTGATCCGATGGATCCTACTTTTGAATGTAAAGAGTTTGAATTTGAATATTCCCACTCACACTGGGGGCAACTTCGCATCGCCACCTCCTTACACATAGCACATAGCATTTTGTCGTTGTACATCTCATCTAATGTTGGGGGCATCCACGTTTCTTCATTTCCTTGCATGTTTGCTTTAGAAAACTTCTTAGAAAACATAAAAAACATTCGTATAACTTTTGAAAACCCCAAAACATACAGATATCTTCCTTGGAAAACTCAAAACATTCAAATCCGTTTTGTAGAAAATCCCAAAACAATAGAAAATTGTCTCAAAGATGAAACAAAACAACGAAAATGTCCAAAAACTGTCCCACAAAAACAAAGTAGTATTTTGCTTACTTTTAGTTGTTCATTTTTATGGTTTTAGTTGCATTGCTTTTTAGTATTGTGCACTTTATATTGGATTCACTTGCTTACTTAGATTGAATGTTACTTTAATCTGTAGCGCATTGTATTGAGTTCATTTTCTCTTACATACTTGTAGATAATTGTGTTGTTTTGATTAGATTTGTTTAACCTATGCTTGTTATTTTACTTGTAAATTTTGTTATTATTTCATCATCATATCAAATAACCCATCACATCTATACATCATATATCAATAAATGCTAATTCGACATCACACATGTATGCTAAATGTAATCATCAAGTACATTATCATCAATGGGGCAAGAGGGGTTGCGCATGATCAAAAATCTATCCCCCACATCAATATCACAAATAAAAACATGTTTTACTTAAAGTATCTCATCAACATGCAACATGACATCAGTTAAGGCTATCTCATAATCTAACAACATGTGATATAAACATAAACACACATATTAAACATGATATCTCATAAGCAAAATGTGATACATCGATAATCCATCAATCATCATATCTCCATAAATATCAAATGTTTGTGTACAAAATCGATGGGTCTTGATGCATATCAGATACAAAAATCCATCATGGGCATGAATAAAAAATGTGCCTTCATCACGAGGCATAATAAAAACAATACATAACGTACATTTGTATAAAAATGTACCTTCATCAAGAGGCATGACAAAAAAATAGTACATATGCATCCATACAAGATTATGTCTTCATATTGAGGTGATACACCCAAAATAAAAATCTAGTACATTAATAAGAGAGTCAACCATGACTCTCACCCTCTCTAGGACTACCTGGCCTATGGCCTTGAGGAGGAAACTGCTGATGTGATGGTCCTATAGAAGCCGTTACGCTCTGTTGCACTATAAGCTATTGAACTGATCTCGGCTGATCATGAGGTCCTATGGGATCTAGACCTGGACCTGCTAACGTCTAATTGATCAAAATGGGTAGCCCTTTTTCCCTCTGGGATGACCTGGTGATATAATGCCTTGTAGTATGAGGTCTCGTCACTCACTCTCATCGTATCTACTAGTATGTCTAGCATCCTAGATGCTAAGGATGACCACGGTAGAGCATCACACTCTCATGTCACCCTGGATATGTTTGCATGAACTTGTGTATGCTCTGTCGTACACTGAACCCTCTTGGCCACTAGCTGATCCCTCTCTACCTGTAGATGTAATCTCTCTGTGATCACCTGATATCACTCATTCATAGCCTTTACTCTCTTTGTCTTGGCCTCGATCTTGCTCTATCATGAGCTAATCCCCCTCGCGATATCCTAGTCTCTTTGAGTAATGGCCTGATCCCTCTCAGCTGTAACCTAAAGTTGTAGGGCTACAACTTGCTATAGATGTTGTTGCAAAGAAACCACCTACCCGCCAACCTATACATCCTCCTTCATATCCTCTCCACCCTCGTCATCTCCTCCTCGCCTCCTGGTGGACTGTGTGGTGGACTCACGTGAGGGGGTGGTGGAGGTGCCTACAATGGTGCCCGTACTGGAGCCTGGAGGGGCATCCATGGTGTCAATACCTGTGGCTACACCACTACCTGCTACTACTACTACTACTAGCATCTATCGTGCTGGTACTCCTATATGTGGTCCTCCCTTTGGACATGCCTGTGTATGTACCCTAGGATCTGGGCCTTGTCCCCCCTGTGTTGTTGCATCAATACCTCCTATGATATGGTCAATCTTAGTGGCAACACTATCACATACCACACTGCGCATAATCCGGGGTGGTCCCCGGATCACTATCTCGCACATGATGTACCCAAGGCTATGGAACCATGTGTAGAAAGCTAGTTCTAGCTCGGCCTAGCCCGATCCGAGGTCCCATATGAAAGGCCTCTCAGATATCTCAAGCGTGCATACCACATTTCATCACCAAGAATCCCTTGATAAGACCAAACTTCCACTGGACCCGGTCCACTCTGTACCATTCCATGATATGACTCCTATCGCAAGGATAAAGTGATCAACTACCGTAGTACTCGACTCAACCGCATCCTGAGGCCAATGGTATAACCTCAATATAACCACCATGTGATCATGTGAGGCCATACCTCATCAAATGCTCACCTATAATAGTCTATATCCCCCATGTGACCATGAATGTCATCTCTATCTGAACCCAATCCATGACGAAAGGCTCTCCAATAACTCAAGCTCTCAATGCTCCTGTAGGGCGGCCTATCGCAATATGATCCCAAACACATATCTGTAACAAAGTGGCAGGACCTACGAGACCACTATCTATGGTAAGAAATAATATGTAAATCAACATATAAATGAGCCAGTATACACTTGAACTCAATAGTAAACCTCTCCTGAAGAAGGTCATGAATCACTCCAATAAGGCCTAAAGGAAACCGAGCACCAATCTTTTTAGGCAATAATATGTCACTGATAAGAGCTAACAAAAATACAGGGACCCATGTCTGCCATTACCGCTTGATCTTCCATACACCTCCTAATATTGGTAGTCATACCTCAACGGGGTATGTCTACCACTCTAAACATCTTGGCTATGCATCGTTCAATATGGTCCTGAGACCATCATATGTGATCAAGTGACCCTAAATAGGAACTCATAGGATCCGCCACACATCCTCTAAAGTGATGCTCATCTCACCAAAGAAGAAGACAGTAACCCTCGCTCTGTCATCTCTCAGCTAAGGCTGTGAGAAGGTTGTGATCTAAAGTAATCTGTGGCATATGATCCGTGTGTACTAAACCAATAACCTCTAGTCCGATATCCAAGAAAATATGGTCCCGACATCTTAATGTCGCCTCATAGGCCCGAAGACGCATGTGTCACTTTGTTGTGTCTCTAAAACATCTAAGTCCATATGCACAACCCATTGGGTCATTTATTATGATCTTATTCTAATTTTTCTATTCTAGCATTTACTTTCTTCTATTTTGTTATCTAATTCATTTTTTTACCATCTAGGGTTTCCTAAAACCTTCGTTTTCTTATAAAAACATTCTAAGAATGTCTTTTGTGCCTGGTGGCACCAACAAACCCCTTAGTACATGGGTGCATTCAACGCACCACCACCCTTATGCATGGGTGCATTCAAATACTAAGACACCCCACACAAAGGTCGTCATCACTCCCATCCGCGCATATGCATATGCGCATTCAGTTTTTTTCAAACTTTGGTAGTTGCATACAGCACACTTTTCCTTATGCACGCGCATGCGTACCCCCACCACTTGTAAAAAGTTTGCATGAGTGCCCCCCTTAGTGCACTTATGAATGCACGCACATGTAAAACACACCCTGTGAGCACAAGAGCGCCCCAAGGGCCACACCTATGCATTTTCTAGTGCCCCAAAAACTACCCTAATAAATGTGTTTTAAATCAAAATTAAATGTTATAAGGTATAAAGATTAAGGGTTTAGCTTTGTGTAGCTATGGGCCACCCACTGGAAGTCTCATGTAGTCTATCACACAATTTGCATGGTGTTTCCGGTTCTGCACCCTTGTCATCTTCTCCCGTAGGTCAGAGCTCAATCGGCAGTAAAATGGTAAGTGAATGTGGTAAATGAATAGGCCGCGATGGCTTATATACCCATTTTTACCCCCACGATGTGTTTCTCACCCTTGAGGTGCCTTGAAGATGTCGTGATTCTTCTAAATTCTTCTAGAACTCGCCGTGATGATTATTTTTAATAAATAATTATTTCTCACCTCGTTTTTACTTTGTAGGGGCATGTTTTTGCTTCCTAGCGGCCTTTTCTACTACTTAGGGCATATTTTTGCCTTGCGGTGACTTTTAATGATGTCTCATGGCTTCATTAGTTCTTCTATAATATCTTCTTCCTAAAAATTCCAAAATTTAAAATAGTATAATTTTTCCAAAAACCCAAAAAAATGGTAAAATCATTAAAAATTGAAAAAATGCAATTTTTTTCAAAAATTGGTAAGTGGCATACACGAGTTGAAACTTGTATCAAATGCATTGTCCTCAAACATCGAAATTTTTCCTACAAAAGCATCTTTCTTAGGTTCTTACTTGCTCTTGTCTCAAACAACTTGCAGATCATCGGGATCTACCTCCATTAACAAAGTTAGCTTGCTTAATATGTTAGTAACCCCATGCAACATTGATTTGTTAGAGATTGTCATATCACACGGATGCTTTCCATGGGACTAATTGTTTCCTTTTTTATTCCCTTCGTATGTATCCTTTCTTGGGGCATCATTTTTAACCCTTGTTGTTACAACACGAACATTCGGGAACTAAAGCTTACTAACAAAAACATCGGTACAATTGTCTTGAACATTGTTTCTTTGAGTATGTGTGATTGTAATAGTTTCTCTGTTAGGTTAACTGGTTTACTTTCTCATATTGCATTACATTGTGTATATGGCATGGATTTTATCATCGTTTTACTTTATCGTATTGCATTGCATTATGTATGTTGCATGGAGTTACACATTTTTAGCAATGAACAAATATTAGTAATTTAGCTTTTCATGTTATTTTACACTTTTGTTTATTTCAATAAAGGCCAATGATGTAGATCTAAGGGAGAAATGATACAACAAAGTTGCTTATTGAAAGATTCGATGCAAAGATTGGGCTTCCTTATATTATCCATTATCATTTCTTATCGCTACTAATTTTTCTTCCAAATCACCTGAAGCAATAAACAACCATGTTTATCCCTATCCTTATTTCTTCTACCCATTTAAAATCATATTTTTGATCATAGATTGACTTGTTCCATCACCCCATCGACACTCGAGGGGGCATCCTTCATTCTACTAATTTTTCTTCAAAAATTTACTTGCTTATGCTTGTCTACTATATTTGAAGTGAAGTTACTTACTTCACCTCAAACAGGGGCAAATGTAGACACCTAAATTATGCTTTTGCAAATGCACACAAATCACTCTCATTCTTACCATTTCCATTATAATTAGTGATTTCCACTAATTAACTAACATTTCTTACCATTTTGGTCAATTAACAATGCTTTGTTGATTACCTAACCTCTTTCACATTCAGGATGCCACTTTATGATGAATCGTAAGTCAAAATCCTCTTCCAAACAGACAATTAGCGATTATTAGCTAATTAAGCCTATTTTACCCTTGTTTTGATCAATATACCCTATTATTGGCTCAAACCCCTCTTCCAACTACTCAAAATCACCCCATTTCCCTCCACAACATCTTAACAAGCTTCAAAAGCTTATCCTAGCCTCCTAATTGACCCTAAGTGGTTAATTAAGGATCCTCACATCTTAATCACTTGTTAATTCACTAATTATGATTAACAAACCTTAATCATGATTAACAATTCTTAATCTACTTTGTGCTTTTAGTCCCACATGCACCAAGATGACACTAGTTTTCCTCAAAGGAAAAACTATAAAAAGGACTAACCACATACCTTTAAACTTTACACCATGCTTTGATTTACATCTCATATAAGAAATATGATTTATAACCAAGCTCAATCCTTGCCTAAAGTCTTCAAAGTGAGGTTAGTAGATGGGTATCCAATATGATCTTATTGTCATTTTGGAGAGACCATTTCACATTCCTTAGAGTAACAACAAACCCGATTTGATTTTTCTCTTAGATCTATTTAGGTCTATGTTAGTTTAGCAATTCGTACATAGTAAGGATGCTTTGTAGATTAATGTTTAATTCAATTTAGTGTACATTCTTAAGCATGATTTTAAGTTTTTATCATTAATATTACATTCTTAAAACTTAAAGCTTACTATAGGTGGCAATGGTGTTAGCCTTTACAAGTTTTTCATACTATTTACTTTTGAAAGTTTAGGGTGTTATCGTAAATATATGACAGGCCAAGAATGTGTCTCAATAGCTTGCACTCCTAAGTATTCCATTCTACTGGGGCATTTGGAAACAAATAAGAGACACACACATGGACCGAAACACAATGGGAAGATTTAAAGGGGCTATAGTGAGTGCTAAGGTCACATATCCAGAGGGCAGTAATCCCTACACCAGGTCAACCTAGCGTTTCTAAGGCCCGCAATCAAGATAGGGGAGAGTACCCTTTTAGGATATTGGTAAGTGGGGGAGATGTATAGATCGATGGGGGATAAGTCAAGCATGCACAATCTATACTACTTTATGCAAAATAACCAAAATGTAAAAGAAGGAAAGCTAAGGAGACGACCATATACGAGTATTATGTTAACTAACATTGATGTTCATACAATGTTAAGATAACATAGATAAATGGGGAAGGGAAATGAACTAATCTATGAAAAATGAAAAAGAGAGTTAGAGCACTTACTTGTGGGGTGGCCATTGATGCATCTATTTCTTTAGAGAAACAACACACTAAAAGAGAATCATTATGGGTTGAGAAGGGGAACACCATTCATGTCCTAGACTCACTATAAATAACTTAATAGTTCAAGCAATCCAACCAAGAAGAGTTTCTAATCCAATCTAAGTCAAGTACAAAATGAACTAAGGGCTAAGCGAGCATATGCGAAGTTGGGGCCAAAGAGCAGAGCATATGGTTAGTTCCCGTAATCTAAATTCCTTCTTTATGAATGGTTGGGTGTGATGAATATATATAACCTAAACCATCACCTACGGTAGATAGATGGTGTCAACCAGGAAAAACTTAACTTGAGTGACACCATCGCCCATGTGTGATGGCGTTGGCCAAGGATACCTAAATGTCAAATGGAGTGAAAATGTGTCATGGATGAAGTCAAATGCAAACAAGTGTCGGGAGTGCTAGTGATTAACTAAAAATAAGATATATGGTAGTTAATATAATCTTGAATGGCATTTAAATAAAGTAAATAAATGCAAAAATGGCTATGGAAAAGGACCCAAAGACTAACCTAATGAAAGTAGAAACCCTAATATTCCGAAGAGAAAGGAAAAGACTTAACTGATTAGGAGGTAGATTTGATATGTGTCGTAGAGTGAATATGATAATCCTGAGGAAGGAACGGTTGTCAAAGCCCTAAAAGGATGGATTTGGACTATTTAGTTGGATGGAGTGCTCGAAGAGGGACCGAGGTGCCCGTGGGTTCTCTCGTATGCATAATGGGCTCCCAGGTGTATGTAAAAGTTCTAGAATTGATTTTCACGAGTTCGACGTGTGGTCCAAAACCCTCGTTATGTGTCACATCGATTCGGCCGCCTGCGCTGTGTCGTTGATAATCTAAAATGATGAAAAGACGTAAAGAGACCACAAGAAGTATCAAAACCCTAAAAAAGAATACAAATGAATGGGTAGGATTGACCTCAGCTACCATAATAGTGGGCTTACTAATTGAGCGATGCACTACATTTCGGACCCAAATATAGTTTTGGTGAGTGTGTGCAAAATGTGCCCTAGGTGCTCTTGTGCCAATTGCACTTTGTGAAGTAGTGAGAAATAACTAGATGTAAAAATGTAATATAATGTGTGCATGGAATAGAATAAAATACCCCCTATGCTTGTGTGTAATGTAGATGTACCAACCTTTCCTTGTGATGGAGAGTTAATGGATGCAAATGATCTCCAAATGGATGCAATTTTAGATGGATGATAGTAGTGACTAGTGCTTGGTCCCTCATTATGGTCTCATAACTTTATATTTATAGGGTTCTCTTAATCTAATTTTGTAATTAACCCCGAAATGGCCAATTACCAAAAAAGATAAGAATTTGAAATGGTTAAAAAAGTGCCCAAAAAGTGGTGGGAAAGTTAAAAAAGGATCAGGGTACCCTCGAGCATCCCGGTAGTAGCCTGCCCATAGGCACTCCAATCGAGGCTAAAATAATACGAGATGATGAAATCTGACTAGGCTTGTGGGGTGCAAGAGATTGGGAATGAAGAAAGAAAATAAAGCAAGATGACCAAAATATGGGGTTAATTAGTACTTTCTTCACTCAAGAACCTTATTAATAGTAGTATGAAATCGAGATTAAATAATATCTTAAGTGCATGATTTTGTGACTATATTTTTTCTCCACTTTATGTTGGTGAGCGGAAATATTGGTAACATAAAGTAGATAGATATGTGTACCGATTTCATTGAAGATTGTAGTAGAAAACACGTTGAAGGACTAGACAAAGTGTGGTATGAAAAAAAGATGGAGTGTGGAAATTAAAGATGAAAATGTGCAAAAAAAGTGATGAGAGTGAACCTAGGGTGGAAACGCATGTGTAGTTATTGATGTGTGTGATGTACTTACATGGTTAGTATAGTGTGTGATGTTACGAAGTGTTGTTGTTGATGTCGTCATTGTTGTTGTTGCCCCCCATTTGATTATTTGTTTCTCGTACAACCGACTTAAAGGAGAAATGATCAAGTAGTCAAATAGTATGTATGTATGTGTAAAAATGCAATGTGAAAGACGCATGCATATGTATGTAAATGTAAAATACGTAAATGAAAAAGGATAAATGGAACATACTACTTGATCATTTCGGGTGATTTCACGTCATAGGTTTTTGAAGTGATCCATGCCATAGTAAGTGTAGGGAGGAATTTTGTTGTATCCTCCAACCTTTAACTGCTTTCCCTGAATGTGTGTGAAGATATCTCTATACGTCCTAGTTTTTGGGTTATTTGATGCCATTGGACGAAGAAGTATAGGGAGGAATTTCATTGTATCCTCCAACCTTTAACTACTTCTCAGAATGTTAAGGACACCATGTTCTATAAAAGCCATTGTGTGCGGGGTTCGTAGACTGGTCTAAACCTACTCGTTGTATGTAACCCACAATGTCAAGGGTAGAAAGTGCAATAAACTGAACCGGTGTAAATGTGTTGTGTTAGTATGTAAACCCCAAATGATGCCCCCTCTTTAGGGGCACATGTGGCGTCACAGATAGGATAATGCAGCCCCAAAAGAGGACCAAACACATGGAAACTCAGTACTCTGGGGAAAGTGCTTGGTAGAAACCAAGGCACACACAAACAAGAGGCTATCCAAAGACAAGTGTTAGTACAAACAAGCATGCATATAGAAAACAATGTATAAGCTACATAAAAACAATGTAAAAGATACCAAGCAAAGTAGTAATGTAAACACACAAGAAGACAAAGTAAGCCGCACAAAGTGAGCTGCAAACATGGGACATCACTCATGATGTCACAAGACACGCAAGGCCATCATGGCCGCATACAAACAAACAAGTTTGCACACCAAACAAAGGGCAATGCCCGCAAACAAGAACAAACAATAGACAGATACAATGTAACAAACAAGTATGGAAGCAAATATCCCTACATAACAAATGTTGCACATGAAGCACCCATTAACATGTTAGAAAGATAACTAGTATGTCAAAATCATGTATAACCAAGTAATGTAAAGTGTTAAGTACAAAATGAAACAATAGCACATGTGAGAGATGAATGTGGATGCCCCAACGACTAGTGTAGGAAGGGTAGAAGGCGAGCATCCATGCTTGCGTGTAAGAGACCTGTATCTATGATCACAACTAGAAAAATGCATGAACATGCATGTGTGGATGATATAGATAAATGACATACAAGTAATCTAACTAGAAAGTGTAATGAAAGTGACCATAAACAAGCAAAAGTAAGCAAGAGTAAAATCAAACATAATATGCGTATGTTGTGGATGGATGGAATAATAGGAGATAGCCACGTGCCCCCGAGTGAATGGAAATGTATGCAGTGAGGTTCATTTGATTTACCCCCTCAACAGTCAAGAATGAACCATAAATCGAGAGTGCATCATCGGGAAATGGTTGAATAGTGTGTGTTGTGTCTAGCGCGTTGTGATGAGTATGTATGTGTAGTGATGATGATATGCGACATATAGAAGAGATGTGCATGAACCTTATAGCCTAAGTGTATATCACGACAAAATGAATGTATGAGTGATGATTTAGCCTAAAGTGTATATCACTACAAGATGAATAGTAGGGAGTGGTGATGTAGCCTAAAGCGTATACCACTACAAGATGATAGAGTAAGTGACGATTTAGCCTATAATATTTGTCACTATCCTAGAAATGTCAAATGTCTTGATGAAAGGTCAAATGGTAAACTTGTGAGAAATGTAAGGTCCATTTGATTTGTAAACTCCTCAAAGTATCGAATATGATCGAGGAACTAAAGTGCGTCATAGGGTAGTGAGTACAGCACATAGAAAATGATGTAGTATATGTTATGAAGATGATAAATGACCATGTGATGTGTAAGTAGTGTATAATATGGAATGCAATATGTGTAGTGTGCCTAAGAGCGTATAGTATGTAGGATGAAATGCTAGATGAGTATGATGAAGACTAGTATGTCAGTATGATGTATATGACATGCAATAATTGAAATGATATGGACTAAATGTAGAGTGTGTGAAATGCGATGTGTGGTGTCTATAGTGCAAAGGTGTGTGTGGGTTCATGTGTAGTAATCCTCAACGGTCAATGAACCAACCATAGCACAAGAGAGTGTGATCGAGTAATGACGACACTAAAGTATGAATGAATATGCGTATGTGAGGAAATTGGTGTATGACAATGCAAAGATAAGATATGAGTAGATGTTAAGATGATGTATGCCTAAATGCTAAGAGTGTGATGTAATACTATGCAAGGATGCTAGAATGGGGGATGTGTGAATACTATGCCCTCCAAGTGCATTATGGTTCCTATATTATAAAATAGAGAAGTGATGTATGAAGGTGGTGAAGTATCATAGATTTTGTAAGATTGATTGAGTGATGGGATAAATAATGAGAGATCATATGGTATGCGTGACGAGTAATAGATGATCATAAATGTATGCATGTATGAGTGGTTATGTAATAGATAAATATGTTAATGTAAGATGAAACAAGGTTCTATATTGTAAACCCCTCAACAGTCATATAAGAACCATAAGAATATGAATGTGTCATCAGGAGGGTAGAGTGACAAGAGTCACCTACCAAATACCAAGTTTACGTTTAGCGGTGGAAGCATGGTCGGAAAAAGTAATAGGAGGACCATGTGATTGTGGTGGAATTTGTAATGTGTCATGACCACTAGTAGGAGGATTAGTTGCTTTGATGAAAGTAATTGGTTGGAGCTTATACTTGAGAGGAGGCCAAGTTGCATTGAGTTTTAAAGGAGGTTGCTTAGGTTGACTTGGTAATACAATAGACGACTTAGTAGGAGGAGGTTGTGAACTAATTTTGATAGGTGGTTGATTATGTTGACTTGGTGATGTTGTAGGTGGTTGCTTAGGCAGCTCTTGACTAACGAAGAAGGCACATTTGACAAAGAGGGAACATATTTAGGAGCCTAGGTGGGTGTAGCATTCATAGATGGGCATGTAATAGAATGTTTTGTAGTGAATGATATAAAACCCTGATGCTCAAGATGTTTGATTCTTCATTGTAAAGCGTAACAATCAATGTCATTATGTCCATTGATTCGATGATAATTACAATACGGACAACCTTGGTACTTTGCTAGTCGATAAGGAGGATAACAATGAGTAGGTGGCAAAGTGATCAATTGATGACTAAGGAGTTCAGTAAGAAGGTCATGTTGCTTAGTATTACGTTCAAATATGAGAGGCTCAGGCAATGGCATGACCTGAGGTTTAGCTATATGACATGTAGTGGACATAGATTGAAGATGAGATGTAGAGGGAGAACAAACATGAGCTTGAGAAGCGTCCTTAAGTTGTTGGATTTCAGATTTGAGAGATGTGATTGTGGATTCCATAGTCGTAAACTTGTCTTGAAACAAAGAATGTAAAGCTTGAATTGATTCCAATAGGGGTTGATTAGATGGAGGATCACTAGGGTTGGTAAATAGACAAGTGAGCATAGGACTTAGTTTATGTGGTGGCGTATTGTCATCAAAATACTTGGTGTCTAAGGTTTTTTGTAAAATAGCCTTGACAATTAGGATATCTCTTGAGTAAATCAGATAAAGAAACTTGACCCATGATAGAGGGAAAATGAGGATCTTAAGCACGAAAGATGTCAAGCTCACCAAAATGATTAACTAAAAATAAGGTATTAGTAAGTTAATATAATCTAGAACAATATGTAAATACAGTAAATAAATGCAATAAATGACTATGGAAAAGGACCCAAACATAACCTAATGAAAGTATAAACCCTAATATGCTAGAAGAGCAAGGACAAGACTTAGTTGATTAAGAGGTAGATTTGATGCGTGTTGCAGAGTGAACAAGATAATCTGGAGGCAGAACAACTATACGAAGCCCCAAAAAGGATGGATCTGGACTATCTAGTTGGATTAGAGTTCTTGGTAGAATGGGCATCGTGGTCTATGCCGATGATCTAGAAATGAGTTTCACAAGTCCGATAGGTGGTCTAAAACCTTCACCATGTGTCACATTAGATTCGCTACCCTACGCCAAGTGTCACAAATAATCTAAGATGATGAAAAGACATGTAAGAGACCACATGAAGTATCAAAACCCTAAAAAGAATGCAAATGAATGGGTTAGACTAACCTCATTTGCCACAACAGTGGGCTTACTAACTAAGTGTTGTACTACATTTTAGACCCAAATGTAGTTATGGTGAGTGTGTGCATAATGTGTCCTAGGTGCTCTTATGTCAGTCACACTTTGTGAAGTAACAAACAATAACTAGATGTAGAAAATGTAATAGAATGTGTGCATGGAATAAAATAGAATCCCTCCCCCTATGCTTGTGTGATGTAGATGAACCAACCTTGTCCTTGTGATGGAGCTAATGGATGCAACTCTAGGTGGATGATAGTAGTGACTAGTGCTTGGTCCCTCATTATGGTCTCATAACTTTATATTTATAGGGTTCTCTTTATCTAATTTTGTAATTAACCCCAAAATGGTCGATCACAAAAAGATAAGAAGATGAAATGGCTAGAAAGTGCCCAAAAAGTGGCGGGAAAATTAAAAAGGATCGAGTGCCCTAGTGGGACTAAGGCACCCATGGGCACCCAAATACTAGCCCGGGCGCCCAATCAAGGTGAAAATAACGCGAGGTGATGAAGATGATTGGGCATGTGGGTGTAAGAGATCGGGAATGACGAAAGAAAATAAAACAAGATGGCCAAAAGACAGGGATTAATTAGTACTTTCTTCAATCAAGAACATTCTAAATAGTAGTATGAAACCGATATTAAATAATAACTAAAGTGCATGATTTTGTGACTACACAAATTAGTGTGTAACAAATAAGGACAAGGGAAACTAAAGCAAAGACCACATAACGATACTCTCTCAAAGGGACTATCTCTAATCCGCAAAGTGACCATGTGAACAATTATACTTCATTTCGCATAAAGACCCTTAAGGCACCTACTCAAGAAATAGATGTATCAATGATCCTTACATGTACAGAGAAATTGTTAGAACAAGTATGAAATATTATGATGAAAATTAGGTGTATACAATGATGAGGAGAGCACGTGACATGGCACAACCATGAGTAAGTCATCCACACTTAATGTTGTTGGGTATATTAAGTGTCATTTGGTTATTTTGTGTTTTTAAATTCGTTAACACATCATTTTCATTCAAACTTGTGTCACATCAGAGGTTAGGACAAAATGCAAGTGGGTTTGGGAGGGATTTATTTTTTATTTGGTTGTTTTGTCGATTTTAGGATTTCATTTTGGAAACTCGCAACTACTTTTTGGCCAAACACCATCGACCCCCTTAAGCATGAGGGTCAATGGCATCGGGATGGGGATAAATTTTTACAGGGGCCAATGACGTAAGCTGAGAGTCGATGGCATTTGTAGCTATACACATGACTTTATAATTTTTTGCTTTTGCATGCCAAATCAAAATTTCAAAGTTCTAATGCTTGTTTTTTTGTCATTTTGTGCATGGAAGGAGATCAGGATCCACCTATGGATGAATGTTGATGTGAAATGGCTAAGTGGATTGAGTTTTAGATTTACTCGTGGTAGAGATAACCAATTATAGGGTTGGGGTTTTTGGGGAACCATGTAGATGTCCAGATACCTTTATATCTAGACTTGTTCCGTATGTTTTTGGTCGTATGGAAGACTAGGTCCAACACATTTTGGTGATGTAAAGGACATGATACCATGAAGATGACCCTAAATTTGTAGGATGTTCATCATATTTTAGGGTTATCCATTAGAGGGACTGCATGTAGTATGGTTTTACACCATACATTGGAGAATAGAGAATGTTAGTCATATGGGCTACTAGGAGTGAGACATATGATGAGAGTATGTCATGTGTCTTACTTAGCATAGTTTATGCTTCAGGGAATCCAGTTATCCAGAAGGTAGTTATGGGGATTGTGGTATTACATATAGCGTGCCATAAGGTAGATAAAGCCATCTCGTTATTTCTGATAGTAGTATGTAGGGACGTTGTGGATCATGGCGTGTCTTTAAGTTGGGGCACCACCATATAGGTGTAGTTAGTACATGATCTATACAAGGTCATACACATAGGAAAAAGGTTTGTGGGACCCGTCATTTTATTGACAACTTAGATATATAAGAGGTTTCCAATGTATCAATTGAAAGGGACACCATCGGCGGTAGAAGTAGATGCCTCGAGAGGACTCCAATGGGCAAAGGGGTCGGCAAAGGTGAGAACATTTCGAGGATTCCAACCATTAACACGGTGGGTTTGGATGATTTTACTTGGAATCCCTATATAGGAAATGTAGGAAATGTGGCTCAATGGCCTAGTTGGCTAAGAGTAGAGTACTTAGAAGCCATCACCGAGGTGATAGGGAATCATTTGTATTGGGTGAAGACCCATGCGCGAGCAGCAAGGTCTCGAGACAATTTTAACGTCAACCTCTTGTAGAGGTACTACCATTACCACCATATCGACACCGACATGCTAGAGAGGCCACAAGAGGAGCAAGGAGCGGTGAGGATATTAAAACCGCCGACACTAAAATTTTCCTCCGTAATTTCTATTTCATTAATGTATGTATTAGGAATAGGATGTTGTTAAGTATAATTAGTAGTAGCGTCGATAGAAGATAACGGCATTGTCGATCACGGTGTCGCCAATAATGTGGAGTACTGGTAATGCAGTCAAAGTACAATAGGAATGTTGTAAAAAGTAAATATTTGTCGTAAGTGGTCCTAAGTAATGTTAAAATGTCAAAGTTTGGGTAATTAGAGAAGTAGGGTCTATATGATTAGGAATTAGAAATATTATATTGACAAGGAGTGAGGTCATAAATATTTTGTGTATTTTATTTGTAAAAAGTCTAAAAATGTGGAACCCATGTAAATGATAAGGTTTATCTTATCTTAAGAGATAAGCTTACATGTACGAGATAAGAGTTAAGGTATGGAATATGATTCGTCAGAGTGGATTTCTTATCCTATCTTAGAGATAGGATGGATAAGCCTGGAAGTTCTATAAATAGAGAGGCCACCCCCCTCATTTACCATAGAAAGAAGTAGTGAGAAATATTGTAGGAAGTGTGCAAAGGAAGCCATCAGTTAAAGGTGTGTTGAAGAAGCCATCGAGAGGTGTAATTGTAAAGTTTCTCCCATAGTCTTGTTGAAATACCTCATGGGTGAGATTGTAACAATTTCATGTTAATATTATAATTTACTTTGATATTTCAGATTTGTCATCATTCCGTCTTATCATAGTCGATGGTATTCTTGTGTTCGGTTGTTGTTTTGTTTCAGATTACATCCACCAAACTAAAGGTCAGGCATTAGTAAATAATCATAAAGCACGAGGAGTTCCCGGTGAAGAATTATCATAGTGCCGGGATTGGTAATGACATTTTGGTTCCGTTGCAGACCATTCCTCGTTGGTGGATTTTCGGAGAGATATTCCCACTTAGTCAAAAATCAATTGAGGATAACCTTGTTTTTACTTGTGCATAGTAGTAGTTACCACTGGTAAAGTCATTTTTACCATGAATAGTAGTTACCATGGTAAAGTCATTTTTGCTAGAATAGTATTTACCGCATAAAGTCACTTTTTACCGTGAATAGTATTTACCACAAGAACTTCACTTTTACCGTGAATAGTGTTTACCACAGAAAGTCAATTTTACCGCATAAGTCAAGTTTTACCATAGTTTACCATGGTCATTTCTATTTTACTGTAGAAGGTGTAAAGTCACTTTCTAGTATAGTGATTCCAATTATTTGTGCACATAAGTCTTGTTGATTGTACTTGTGGGTTGGTATTTCACGGTGGTTACTTTTGAAAATGGGAAAGATTCCTGTTTTTCAGCTCAATCTGATGAAGATGCTTCTTCTTTCATTCAAGAGTTTAAACGATCTTGTATTTGTAATGGCCTTATAAGAAGGAACAATGGATTGAATTTTTCCTACCTTTTTGGATGGTTCAAAGACTTAGGTGGTTTGAAACACTAGGTGATAATGTGAAAAATTCATGGGATTTATTAACTCAAAGTTTTCTTGAAGAATTTGGTGAACAACGAAATATGCGAGATCTCATGATCGAGATCACAAAGCTATCCCAAGGAGAGAAGGAGAAGATAAGGGATTATCATGCTCGTGTTCTGAGCTAAGGAGGAAGCTCGATGCCCGGATCCGGAAGGAAGGACTAGCGGATGGGTTGATGAATGGCGTGGATAATCTCCTCTCGTAAGCACTTCATTCTTGGGATGAAGCCGAGAGATCATACAACGAGTGAAGTATGACCGCCCACTACCATTGAACAAGCAAAGGAGATTACAAGAAGGCAAGAAGAAAGCATGGAAGAGGAGCCCAAAGAAATTGTTGTTAAAGTAGAGCCTACACCAAAGACCTTTGGTCCGAATCCACAAACACTCCCGGTGAAGTGAGCACAAATATTTCTCCTAGTACATCTACTAAGTATGAAGATCTCGCTTAGGAAGATGGGCCGCTTAACTATTAATCTTCTTCAAGGAAAGGAATTTAGTTCTCGGGGAGGAGATAGAGGTCTAAAAAGAAATATTTCAAGTTGTTTGTTATGGTTGTTATAAAAATGGTCATTATAAGTATAATTGTCGTATAGAGCTTCTACATCCGGTACAAGAGATAATGATAAAGGAAAAGCACTTGTGAATTCTCTTGATGTAGTAGATAAGAGTAGAAATAATGAAGTAGATGTGTTTGTAACAAAAAGAAAGAAAGAAAAAGATAATCAAGATGGAACCGATCCTAAGAAGATGAAAGGAGAAATTAGTAGTAAGAAACATAGGAGAAGAAAGTTGGGTGTGCAGGATTTTCCGATTTCACAGGGGCAAGGACCATACTCCATCTTGGAAGATCTGTCCAAAAGGCTCGCAAATATTACATATGGTCAACTCTTGGCTATGTCTTCGAGAAGAGGCGGGAGTTGCGAGGTGGACTCAATGCTCGAAGAAGGAAGGAGGTTGAGGTCCCTGTTTTGGAGGCGAGGCGGATCCCTATGCTCCACAAGTGAGGTATTATGTAATGGTATTTCAATTCATGATGTCTTAGTTGATGGAGGTGCTGCATTAATGTAATGACCGAGTCTCAATGAATATGTTGGGTTTAAAATTGATCGCCCTTCAACACTTATGTTAAGGTCATTAAATAAGGAAAAACTAAACTAGAAGGTGTAGTTTCAAATGTGGCAATATACATTATGGGTGTTGTATGTGTGGTAGACTTTCAGTGATGAAAATGGTACTGTTGCATACCCAATGCTCTTCAGGAAGACCATGGCTAAGGAGATTTCATGCAAGAAACTACTTTGGAATGAAGGTTTCATAACACTTGGACGTGGTAGAGAGAGGGTGAAGATAAACGTGATCCCTCGACATCATAAAGAAGAACACAGTGGATTCAAGTGATCAAACCGATGATGATTGGACATCCTCTCGATTACTCTAGTACCGGTGAAGTGGACACCGAAGATGAAGAAAGCGAGGTGGATGTTTCAAATATGGATATCCTGCCGCTACCACACCAACTCATGACCCCATAAAATTATCTCAAGAAGAAGTTGATGATCGTCTCCAACAAATAAAGATTGGTGATGCTTTGTGATGGAGAGTGAGAAGGAATCCTACCTCCGCTCTTTTTCGAAGGTACATACACCTATTCACTTTTGATTACAAGGAACTTCGTCAAGTAATTTGGGTAGAACATTGTATTGAGTGGTAGATGGTGCTTAAGCCCATAAAGTAAATGCCATATGGAATGAATCCTAATTTTTCAAGATTGTAAAAGAAGAAATAGATAAGTTGCTTGATGCAGGATTCATATTTGTGGAGAATTCGAGAATGGGTTTCTCCCATTGTGATTTCAATAAAAAAGAACGGGAAGCTACGCATTTGTGTTGATTACAGGAAGCTCAATAAGGCAACAAAGAAGGATCATTACCCTCTTTCATTTTCGGATCGGATCTTGGGCGAAGTAGGCCGCCGAGTGCTATAGTTTCTTTGATGGATATAAATGGTTCAACCAAGTTTGTATAAGCAGAGAAAGATCACCAAGACCACGCTCACCACTCCTTGGGAACGTTTGCTTATAGAGTTATGCCTTTTGGGTTGTGTAATGCTCCAACAACATTCCAACGTTTGATGAATAGGGTGTTCAACCCTACATTGGGACCTTCATCAAAGTATTTTTGGATGATTTTTACATCTATGGGAGCAAGTTGGACCACTGCACTGGATGGAGACAACATTTCAAAGGAAATAAGGTGCATGAAGCTTAGAAGCATAATCAAGGAAGCCTCAAAGATCTTCACCTATTTCTTTGAATCCGCAATTGAAGGAAGCCATTCTTCATATTTTGAAGAATCAGTTGATGCCCATTCATTGTGTACAACTGATGCCTCGAGATGCGACTAGGAAGTACTTTGAGCCAAAAGGATGAAAATGGGAATGAACATCCAATTTACTTTGGGAGCGAGACAAATGAGCAAAGCGATCTTGAGGTAAACTATACCAGAATCGAAAAAGAGGCTCACTATCATTTTTTTGTAAAGAAGTTTAGAAATTACTTGCTAGGGCATAAATTTATAGTTGTAACATCATCAAGCTCTCAATATATTGTCAATAAGCCTAACCCATCGGGAGGATAACAAGATGGATAATTTTGCTACAAGAATTTGAATTTGATATTATAGATAGGCCGGAAAGAAGCATGTCAATGCAGATGCACTCTCTCGAGCCTATGATGGTTTAGGATCATCTTGTGATGATGATGATTTTCCCGATGCGGCATTGCTCTCCTTGACACAATCCCTAGTGAATACATAGATATTTGGAATTATCTGAATAAATTCAAGTTTCCTGATGGTGCCATGCAAAGACTAAGAGAAAGATTACTCAAGCTAGTCGTCCATATTCTATTCTCGTATGGAGTATTATTTCGAATAGGACCGATGGAGCAAGATCAAGAGGGCGATTGGACGTGATCAAGGGAAGGAATCACTACAAGAATTCCACAATGGTACATGTGGAGGGCACTTCTCTGACAACTTACAAAGCAAGAAGGATCTTGGATGCGAGTTATCACCGCCCACTCTTTTTAAAGATTGTTATAATTATTGTAAGACATGTGATATTTGTCAAACACATGGTAACCGTAAGACTTCATCAGCTCCATTATGTCCTATTCTTCCACTTGGTCCCTTTGAAAAGTGGGGAATAGACATTGTAGGTCCACTTCCAACTACATCACGCCAAAATAAGTATATTGTAGTTGCCACAGATTATTTAACCAAGTGGGTTGAAGCTAGGCCATTGAAAACAGCTTCCATGGATGAAGTGGCAAGGTTCATATATGAACGCATTGTCACCAGATTTGGTTGTCCATTAGAAATTGTAACAGATCAAGGAAGCCACTTCATTAATGAGGTGGTAGAAGCCCTAGTCAATAAGTTTTCTATTAAGCACAGGAAGGCAACAACATACAAGCCAAGCACAAATGGACAGGTGGAACGAACAAATTTTGTGCTGTGTCAAATTCTAGCAAAAGATGCAGCCTTGCAGGTACATAAATGGGATAAAAGGATTCATGCAAAGATTGTGGGCATATAGGGCAACATCAAAGTCAAAGCAACAGGATACTCTCCATTTCAAATTGGCCTATGGCATTGATCCAGTTCTTCCTATTGAGTTTGATATTCCCACTGTGAGAGTTATGAAAAATGAAAGGATGGATGAAAGTGATTCAGTAAAAGAAAGGTTGGTACATCTTCATTTGCTAGAGGAAATGAGGGAAATAGCAAAGGATACAAGCCATAAGAAGAAAATGAAGCGAGAAGGAATACTTTGATCAAAAGATCCTATGGCCTCCATTTCATGTGAATGACTTGGTTCTAGTATATGATTCCGTATACAAAAAAAAGAAGAAGAGAAAATTTCTTCCAAAATGGATGGGGCCTACTAAAATAGCAGATGTGCATGAAAATGGTACGTACTGACCGGAGGAATTGGATGGCACTCCCATTACGAAATGGGTCAACCACGACAATTTGAAGATTTTCCAAGCACTGAGAATAGTCTACTCCGAGGACGGAGTAGAAGCTAGAAGGGGAAGATGTCGACACTAAAATTTTCCTCCGTAATTTCTATTTCATTAATGTATGTATTAGGAATAGGATGTTGTTAAGTATAATTAGTAGTAGTGTCGATAGAAGATAACGGCGCCATCGATGCGGTGTCGCCAATAATGTGGAGTACGAATAATCAAAGTACAATAGGAATGTTGTAAAAAGTAAATATTTGTCGTAAGTGGTCCGGTAATGTTAAAATATCAAAGTTTGGGTAATTAGAGAAGTAGGGTCTACATGATTAGGAATTAGAAATATTATATTGACAAGGAGTGAGGTCATAAATATTTTGTGTATTTTATTTGTAAAAAGTCTAAAAATGTGGAACCCATGTAAAATGATAAGGTTTATCTTATCTTAAGAGATAAGCTTACATGTACAGATAAGAGTTAAGGTATGGAATATGATTCGTCAGAGTGGATTTCTTATCCTATCTTAGAGATAGGATGGATAAGCCTGGAAGTTCTATAAATAGAGAGGCCACCCCCCTCATTTAGCATAGAAAGAAGTAGTGAGAAATATTGTAGGAAGTGTGCAAAGGAAGCCATCAGTTAAAGGTGTGTTGAAGAAGCCATCGAGAGGTGTAATTGTAAAGTTTCTCCCATAGTCTTGTTGAAATACCTCGTGGTGAGATTGAACAATTTCACATGTTAATATTATAATTTACTTTGATATTTTAGATTTGTCATCATTCCGTCTTATCATAGTCGATGGTATTCTTGTGTTCGGTTGTTGTTTTGTTTCAGTTACATCCACCAAACTAAAGGTTGTGCATTAGTAAATAATCATAGCACGAGGAGTTCCTGTGAAGAATTATCATAGTGCGGATTGGTGATGACAGAACTACTACCCCCGTAAGGTACAGGCAACACGCGGGTAAGGCCAGAGGCAACGTGGTGGGTGGTGGGAATGTTCATGGCCCACCATAGATCATAACAATTAGTGGTTCGAGGAGGGATCTCGATGGGGGATCTATTGACACGTAAACACATGGCAGAGGTGCATGAGGGGCTGGTCCTAACATGAGAGGAGGAGTAGTGGGAAAACCAAAAACATAGATGATAGAGCATAAGATGTGCCTTCGACAGGAGGTTGCCTAACGCTCATTGAGGTCCAAATGGCGGTGCACCCGAGACAAAGGCCCAGTCATAGACAAAGGGGACATGATACTCTGGTACCCCAAGATAAGTGGACATAATACATATAAGCCAAACCTCATTGTGATGGCAGGGAGGAGGAGGTATTAGGTGACTAAGGAGATGATGAGACCATCGTGGAGAGGCCTGGGTAGCTAGGTACACGTATCATTATGTTATTTGAGAAATATTATTTGTATTATAAATGACATGTGTCCTTGTCTTTGTATGTGGGCTCAGTAGAGCAGAGACGGTGGAGGAGTGACACTCCCGATAGAGAATTACCACCATGAGATCCTACATACACAGTGTTGGATGTGTAGTAGTGATGGTTGATCGAGCAACACCGTCAACGTAAAAAATTTAGTGGGTGTTTTTCATCTAGTTGGAGAGGCATTGAGGATATTTCAAGATATAAGGATGCATAGCACTTGTAGTCTTAGGTAGCATAGATGTGATGCTACAAAGCTTATTTCAGTTGTTGTTATGTATAATGTCTAGCATGAAAAATTGAATTTATTTTCCATGACAACTAATCCCACACTAAAACATCCTTGAACAGAGTAATGTAAACCTACTCTCCTGCCTATTTCTGACTATGTAAACCCCATAATGGCTGAGAGGAATATGCTAACAAGATTTTTAAAGTGTGTTTCATGTGTAGGTAAGTTGGTGAGAATCAATTCATGGGTTCATTTTGATCCACTTTGAAGGAACTGCTCCCGGAGGCCTAAAAGGCCTATTTTCAGGACTTTGGCACCTAATGAACACCCTCTGGGATGAACCAAGAAGAGATAATGTCTCCAATTAGTGTGTGATAGAGCTATGATATCATAAAAGGTAGTTTAGGAAGTTCTCAGAAAGCAAAATGATTTAGGAACAATCTATGCAACACTAGGCTACTTATAACACGATGCATGGAAATGAAAGTAGTAAAAAAATACTTTGCTTGTTCTCATGGTCCAGAGCCTTGGGATATTTTGTGAAGTGACCAGATATTTTTGGAAATATAAGAAGATCTAATTCACATTGTAAAATGTTTTAGGAGATTCTATTGTTCAGATTTTGAGATATTGGTCGTTTAGTGTAGAAGAAGATCCCCGATCCCAATGGAGATTCAAAGGATCATTCCAAAATTTATATAGAGAGTTAAGACCTGATTCAAATCACAACATTTCCTATTCAATTCCCTCTTCACTTAAAATGTGTTGGGTTCTATTTTCATGATCACTCCTTTCATTGGTAGTCACTTTCACTTTTCGGTGTACGCAGTTTGAGCATAATCATAAAAGGGGGAAATTTTCAAATTACAGGAAGAATTAATTCCTAAAACCCATGGTAATGATATTAGTAGACATTTTTGAGCCAAAATGATATAAATTTTGTCCATGAAACTCTCAAGGATGCTCAGGGTCAAAGAATCACTCTCCAGTGTCTATTTTTAGCATTGTTGGTAAAAGGTAGACTTTTTAAAAGCATCTAGGTCACATTTTCGCTCCTTGGATGCAATTTTTCACCATTTAACTTGGTTCAAAGGTGTAATGGGTGTAAAAAGTGTGAATCTATGGTGAGGAGAGAAGGAAATTAACTTATGTCACTTAAGTGACAAACATGAGTGTTAGGTAAGTGTTAACAACTCATAACTTTAAATGCCCCCTCATGATCCAACACCCCCTAGCGCACTTGGGAATCCTTTTTACACCTTTTAACCTAGTGCAAAATTTCAATGGGTGCAAAAAATTGTGACCCCAAGGGATGAGCTCTATTTCGTCACTTAAATAACTTCTATGGTGAGGTGTTCACAACTCCAATTTATCCCCCCTCCATGATAAGATGAACCCTTGGCGTCATTTCTCATGCATGATGCACCTTTGCACCAGGTGAAAAAATGCATCAAGTGAAAAAATGTGACCCCTTCCTTGCAAACCTTCATTCGTCACTCAAACACATAACTTGCTCACCAAGGAGTTGCTTTCCACTCACTCCATTCAACTAAGCTAGCCCCCATCCTCATGATAGCTTGACCCATGGAAATTTTTTTTTAAGGCTTGCTGCACCTTTGCACCATTTCACCTCATGTGAAAGTTTTTAAGGTGCAATGGAGGCTCCCATACCCATTTAGTAAGTGCTAACACACCCTCAACCCGTGTTAAGCCAAACATGATCTGAGGTAAGTTAAAAGGTGATTTTACAAACCTGAGTTAAGAGATGAGTGTGAACCATGCTTAGTTATATTTTGGGAATATTTTTAAATATTCAAATCTCTATTTTCCCTCCATTTCTGAAGATGATGCTTCCATGGAGAACAATGCATGCTTGAAATCATAAAATTGCTCATATCTCACAAATCCTTGCTCCGTTTTTCATGAGATTCAAACTGAAGCTTCCCTACATGAATGCCTTTGGAATGAATGTTGAATTGACCTCATTAATTACATCCTCCATTTTTTATGGTCATCTGAAACTTACATCCATGGAAAACTTCTTTCTCGAGATAGTGAAGTTGCAACGAGCCAGCCAAATGAGCTATAAGTCGAGCATGAGATCCTCGAAAAATTAGCTTACTAATGAGTATTTTATTGCACCATGAAAATAGGTAGAATTAGAATTATGAAGGGCTATTATTTTTAGAATTCTGCCATGTTAGATGAAGAACACATAGACTGTAAGTTCACTTTTTCATTTCTTGAGGATTCGAACGAGAGAAACTCCTAAAAATTAGAGTAAAGTATCCTGGTGAGAAGTAGAATTTTGGAGACCGTTTTCAGCCCGATCCTACACCCTATGGAAAATGTATATTTTTAGTAATTCCTAATTCAAGACACTTATTGACATCAAGTATGTCCAAATTATGAATGGATTCAGACTCTAGGTTTATTCCCCAAGAGGAAAAGTGCTCAAAAGTGACAATTCAATGAAATTGCCAAAACTAGTCACCCATGAAGAACTTACTAAAAATAGTAAGTGTCTGGAAAAGGATCAAAATTGTCATGGTTGTTCTTACTACATTCCTTAGTAATGTTAACCTTTATGGATATCAAACTCATGTTTGCAAAGGGTGAATAACGACATTGTGTCTCAAGCAAAAGAGATCCTTCTCAGTTCCCAATTTTGGTCACAATGGAGCATTTTGGTCTTGGTGTGTTTCTCACTTCACCAAATGGGTTGATCAAAGGATTGAATCATGTTCCATAAAATCTATCACCTTCGCTCATCAAAGGGGTTGAGGTATGCTTCACCTCACCTCATGGATGGATCTATTTCCCCAAGGCCTCAGATCATGATATTGAACAATGCAGTAATGGTCTTAGTTTGTATCAAGAGCTTGATAATTTGGAGGCATTGCAGTGTTTCAAAGGTTAAAGACTTGTTCAAGTGAAGGAAAGCTTCCTTCATCATCTTCAATGGTCAGTAACATTCCTCTCTAGTGGCCAATCGTTCAAGGTATGAGCTCACAATGTGGAATGTTGCAGAGTTGGGGTAGTACTCATCACTCCTCTTCTCGGTGTGTTCAAGCAGTGTTGCAAAAGTTTATAATTTCAAGAGTTTTCAAAGGGAGCAGAGTGTTCAAATGTATTCATCTAAGCTCTTCATTAGTACATCACAATGTAAGGTCACCATGGATCAAAATGTCATCATCATCACCATCGAGTTGATCTACATCGAGGGCAGAGGCTTCTTCATTCATACTTTGGAGCATTTCTTCTTATCTCCTCATTCTTTCTCTTCTTCCTCCTTATAATTCCTCATTTTACATGATCATGATGTTTTTCCTATTCATTTAAGTGACAATGAAATATTTGCAAGATGTAAAAGTACTTCCTCAAATTATAAGAGGGGTACTTAATTTTTTCTTTCCTAGGATAATGAAAAGTCACAAGTTGAATAGGAACATGAAGAGTCATGTGGGGGTAGATGAAGAGGTGAATTGTAAAGCTATAAAAGGAGATGATCTCCTCATTGTAAAGGGATGGTTATTCTTGTTTACTAGCTCCCATATTCTCTCTAGGAACAAGTGATCAAATTATTCTATTCCTTGTCTAAAAATTTCTATCTCCATCTCAACTTCATACTATGAGCAATTGTAATTGTGCAATATCATGCAAGAAAATTTTTTGTTGGTTGTATCTTGTTCCTCTTATCTTATCGTAGTTTATCGTCATTGAATGCATGGAGCTAATTTTGATTTCATGTTGGCAAACTTTGCATGTGTTATTTGCAATATAAAATCCCTTCTCATACTCTCCTCACCTTTTCCCCTCACAATTCCTCCCTTGCGTTCTACACAAGCACTTTGCCACAGGTGTAGGGAAGTATCTCTACGTGATCCCGATAGTAAGATCACCTCCGTAATTACATTAGTGTATATATGTTTTAGTGTTTTCAATAAATGCGATTGCCCCATTCAATTAGAGGGACCTAGTCCTAGAGCGTTGGTGAAATCCCACAATGTGTCCACCGAAAAATTATTTCACGAGACATAGGCACAAGTTGCCTTGGTTCGTGAGTAGGTGACCCACCTATCAGATTCTTGGAGGACAACCAAGAGGATTATTACATCAGAGGAACAACTAGCGAGAGCACAAGAAGAGGCCTCTGGAGCCCGATCAAGGGGAGAGTCTTTGGCTTGCATAGCTTGAGCTACCAGTATGGCCGTATCGACCCAAAGTATCTAGAGACCCCCCTGTGGGAGAGGGTGCTTGAGCATTATCAGTAGATGGGCCGAGCCATGTACTTGATTTTGTATAATTTTGTTGATGTATAAAACTGATTTTGAGATATATGATTATTTTGGTGATGTTAGTACGTTGGATGTTATGTCTTTTACTTATCGGTTTCATGTTATCTACATGCATTTACGCATGTGATGATAATAATGATACTTATGAATAATGATAATGTCATTAAATAGGTAAACTTGGTGGGAAGGCGAATCAGTAGGATAACCCAACCCACATGATGTGTAAAAGATAAGTGGCCAAAAAGGCCAAGACATCCAATGATAGGATGTCAGGGTGTTGTCATGTAAATAAATCCAAGCAAGGCCATAAGCCTAAGAGAGGATGCACATACTACCGCGACGATCCAAAAGGAAAGATTGGGGTGTATAAAATCCAAAATAGGTGGAATTGGGATTGAGGCACTCCAACGGTAGGAGGAATTAGGGCGTACAAGATGAAAGATCTAAGTAAGGCGGTCAACCCAAGTGAGGATGTAGTGAGATACGAGCAGATGTGTGAAAAATATAAGGGGGCCAAGAGTCCAAGAGAAAACACAAGCTCTAGTCAAATAATGAAAGAAAATGTAATCAAGGCATTATGAATAATTAGCCATCGGGGGCAAAGGGTCGTAAGGTATTAATGATAATGTCATCAACCTTATGCAAGATGTGACTTTTGCTCGAGTCACGAGGTCCTCTATGGCATGTTGTGTAATAACAACTTGCCAATGAACTTTAGATCTCGTGGCAAAATGAGTGTGATTGATATGGATGATAATGTGGTGTCACCCTGATTTCATCCCTAAATCATGACTACCCTATCCGAAATTTTTCGTACTTTTAAAATAATGGGTCGCTTTTGTGTTTTTATTGCACGAAAGTTCTCAGTATTACACAAGATATTCCCAAAGAGCCATATTAGCCTTTTTGCCAAATACCCAAATGCCCAAAGTTGTTGTATTCTCATCGGGATTTGTCTGCGGGATATTTGTATGTAATTATTTTGAGCCCCGTATGAGGCTATTTCATGCGCTCCGTTTAACTCTATTATGAGCGAATATGTTATTATTCCTATGTGCTTTAAGGGTTTTAACTTGGAATAAGTTTTGGGCTTTATTTGTAACTTTTGGCAATTTTTCGTGTTTTTGTGGTGTCCCGTTTCATTTTCTCGTGAAATTTCTCTGAACAATTCCTTTCACGGTAAGCCCGATTTTTGGCCCGAGCAAATGGAAAACATATACGCACATTATGCCCGAGAAGTCACCATCGAGGTCCGGATCACCGGGAAAAGCGAAGTCGTGCATACGAAAAGCCCTCATGGGGATGGGCGCATTTTGGAAAACAAAGGATTTAAGCTCGCAATGGGAAAAATAGAAGCCGCAGCGGGGGGGAATTTTGACTGCTATCAGGTACTTTTTCCCGTGATATAAAATTCACTTAAGTCAGTAGTGGGAAAGTCAGAGGCTACAGGCAGGCGGGAATTTATTGTCTGCCTTGCAGGGTAAAAATTCCCATGGTGAAATAAAAGAAAAGTGACTTAAGTGAAATCATGGGATTTTATTGCCTGCCTTGCAGGGTAAATAATCCCATTGTCAAAGTCAAATCACTTAAGTGGATCATGGGATTTCCGGGCTGCCTTGCAGGGTAAAAAATCCCATTGTCATAAATTCTTAAAAATAGAATTCTATTATGCAAAAAAGTGCGACCCACATTGGGTGAATAATAATGCATTAAATAAATATTTGTTAATATTTATTCACCCAATTTTGGCGCCCAAGCTTGGAGGAGGCCAACAAGTCAAAGATGGAATAAAAGAAAGGAATTAAATGCATTAAATTTAATTTATTTAGTGGCTGCCCTCTTCCTCTCAAAAAGTGCACCCCATTTGGGAATTGTTTAATGTTTTTTAAGGCATTAAAACATTAAATTAATTTCTATTTTCAGTGGCTATGGTCAAAGCACACTGTGAAGCTTAAGTGAAGTGCTGTGTGAAGGATTAAATTGGATTAATTTAATTTATTGGATGGCTGTCCTTAAACATGCTATTTTTAAAAGAGAAAAGCATGATTTTTAATTAATTAATTGCCTTTAATTATTAGGGCAATTATTAATTATAGAATTGTGAAGGTTATATAAGCATGGGCAGCCATATGGGTGAATTATTTGATTCACAGGTAAAGAATTGCAGCCAAGAGGAAAAGTGCGCCCCATTTGAAGAAGGATTTTGCTCAGGCAAGGTGGAAACAAGGCTAAAAGCTTCCAAATTTGGCGCATGCTTTAAAAGAGGTTGATCTTTGTCTGCATAATTGTTTGCACAGTGTTTACAGAGCTCAGTGTTTGTTGAAAGGATTCATGCTCTCTTTATGTGCAAATTAAACACCATTTTTTGGGGCAGCAGGCTTGAAAAGTGCAGATTTTTATAATTAAAATTCACTATTCATGCTCCGGTGGCCATTTTTGTCTGAATAAATTGCAGGTATTCATTACAGGTGCTTTACAAAGGAAAATGAGTTTTTATCAATGTCCAATACATTGCATATATCCTCCGAATCAGAAGAATTGTCCAGATCTGCACTAGTATTGAAGAAATCCGCCAAGTAAGAAGAAAAAAATTATTCGAGGACAAGATGATAAAAAGCTATGGCAAAGAAAGATGAAAAAGAAAGCACAACGGAGTCATGCATCACTTCTAAATTTGCGAGATATTGGAGACACGATCTAGGCTCGAAACCTCTTGCTGAATTGATAAACAAATCCAGAGCAGGAAAGACTTCACTCATACGTGCGGGAAAAACTTCACAGACCTTTCCCATCCATAGCCCAATTGCAAAAAGTTTGTTATGCAGTGCAGATCCATATCCGATGATGCGAGATGCGATGCAAATCCATATGCAGATCCAGATCCAGATCTCATAGTTGCAAAAGCTTCTGGCATAAAGGCTTCATCCTCTTGTTTCGAATGTAGCCCGTGAAGAAGACAGTGCGTGGAAAATTCCTTCCAAGATCTTGTGCATGTGCTCTCATCTTCCAGTTGAAGCTTTCATTGAATTTTCATTCACCCTGAGTGCTTTCCAGAATTTTTAATTGCTCATATGCAATTAAAAATAAGGATGATGAGTTATCTACGGCCAACCTTGCATTGATGCATGTACAAAAGAAGAACTGCAAAACCTTCAAGGATAAAAGAGAAGACAATGCGAAGGCAAAATTCCAGCTTGCTTCCAATTCCAACTACTTGCAATTCCAGCTTGTTTCCAGATCCAGCTGCTTCTAGATCCAGTTTGAATCAGTTGCATGTAGACATGAAAAAGGACAAAGTCAGCTTTCCTCTTCCTTCTTTCCTCCGACAAAGTCAGCTTTCCTCTTCCTTCTTCTTTCCTCCGACAAAGTAATTGAGCGATAATTCAATTATACAACTTAAGTGATTGGTTTAAAAGCCATTACTTGAAGAAGTCAACTACTTGGAGATAGGTGGCGGACGTGTAAAATAGAAGCTTCTATTTTCAGTTGCAAATCATACATGTCACGCAAAGAGGAATTCCAGGAGGAAGATTGCCAGTTGTTTCTTTCCGACTTCCACATGTGTCAGTTCAACGAAAGCTTCCAACTTGTAATTGCCCCTCTACATTTTATAAGTAGAGGAAGAACCTTCTGGTTAATGATCGATTAGAATTTGTAAGCAGCAATCCTGAGTTCTAGACTTTGTGATGAATTCCTGAAAGCAACTTGGAGCAAAGGAATACAAAGGAGCAACATTCCGGAGAACTTTGTGTCACGGTGTACTGTGTTTCTTGCTTTGAATCTTAGATCTCTTGATAAACTTTGTGTTATTTTAGATCTAGATCTAGAGCTGCCTTTGTTTTATAATTCTGTGTGTTCATATCTATTAAGTTTCTTCTATGTTCATGTAATTAGCTCTGCTATCTACTAATTGGGATGCACATCTTCCCCATTTCTTCTCTCGTATTTCCTTTACTTCTTTCTTCTATAACTTTCCTTTCTTAAACAACTGCTTGCTGCAGAACTTCTTAGTTATGGTTCATGAACTAAGTGGTTAAAGTAAAACCCCTGATAGATAATAACACATTTTTATTGACAAATCTGACACGGGAGCCTCACCGGTTAAATGAGGGAGATTTATCTCATGACTCCTAGGTTTGATGCTATCAGAAAAATCTAGCCAACATAATGTCATACCGAATGTCATTTATTAATGGATGATGATTAGAGTGAAGTAGTGGTTTGTAAGTAGGTTGTGGTCTAGTTGGTCATGGGGAAGGTGGTCGGTTTTGAGAGGAATCGCACTCGACGCTTGATTATAGGAATAGGTTTTGGGAATCGACACTTGTTATGCATAACCCGACGATCAACATCAATGTGTGCACAATACCCGTGATGAGAACAAAAGAAGGTAATTAGAGCAGAAGATTGTGTAACCTTTCTAGTTTGGTAATGTTTAACCTCAAATTCGATCTTCTTCATGTGTCATCGATAGGATTTGCAATATGAGACATCATGTCTAAGAGCCTCATGCCATGTATAATATGGCTCGGTCGTAGGGGATTGGGGAGCCATAAGGAAAAGAGGTATGAAGGGAAGTCTCACAGGATGTGGAGGGGTAGTGAGCATATGTGGGGAAGACACCAATGCGATGTTTTAAGACAACGCCAATGGAAGTCACCTAATCATCGGGTACAATAGATGGGATCATCACCCATGAGGTCACCAGCTTCATGGTCAAAACTAGTGACTTGATCATCTTCCTCTCTGAGGGAAAATAGATCAACTAGGTCGATAGTGGTGTGTGGAGGTGTAGCGAGTGAGCGGTCTAAGGCTTAGGCATCGATTGGGAATAAGTATTAACTACACTCAAGGATTCTTCTTGTATGAGGATGGCGGTTATGTCGTGAGTGTATTGCATGTGAAGGGCCTCTTGCTAATGCAATACTTCCCAATCACAAATTTGGGCATAGCTAGCCAAGTGGGGATATTCTAAAGTGTAACCATCGTCACATCCAAATGTGAAGGCATCCACTGCACAAGAGTCAAGTATAGTCTCTAAATAGACCAACAACTCTAATGGGGGTTGTGGTGTACGTAAGACAACAACATGAACTGAGGGATCCTTACGAGAATGAGGCTACAATGAAGGAGGTACATGTGATACGATAATCTCAAGGATATCGAAGTTTTGATTCTAAGTATGACCTCATCGGGCTCAAGCATCATCACACTCCAAGAGATTGGGAGGCATACGCCCAACTAATTCAGGGTGACCGACATTTCCACAAAGAGAATCTATATGATAGTTTAAGCGTTCATATTCCCGAAAAGGGATGGGATATAACTAGTCTAGCATTGGGGTTTTATATGTCCCCTTTTTCAAAGTTTTTCATAGTTTCAAGGATTGGGATCCCCTTGAATCTTATAGATATCTCCTTGGTGAGAAAATTTGACACATTGACAAGTGGAGGAAGCGACTACGTGCATGCGATGAGTCCAAGGCCACCCTAGGAGGATATTATAAGATAGGAAAATTTTGAAGACCATGAATTTAACGTGGATAGTCCTAGGAGGAACAATGATTGGTAAGCAAATACACCACATAGGAGGCATCTCACAACAATCATACCCTTGACAAGTGGTACGTGTAGATTTTAAGTTATCTATGAAGTAACCAAGAGCCTTAATAAAGTCTAATGAGGCAACACACGTGCCAACTCCTTCGTCGATGAGAGAACAATTGACCATAGTGTGGCTAATCATAATTGAGATAAAAAGAGGTGGATCATCTATCGAAGAAAAAGCTCGTTAGGAATCATAGGGGATATAAGGAACCAAATGCAAGAGGGTTACATCCATGGTAAGGTTGGTATGAACATAGAGTTCCTCACATTGACGGCGGATGCTTTCCTCCGAGCCATGCAATGCGAGAACTCTACCTAAGATATGGAGAGAATGGGATGTTCATGTTGAACAAGGTTATCATGAGGTGCTCGCGGTGGTGAGAGTGACGTATGCATGAGTTCTAAAAATGGGACTTGGCAGTAGTTCATAAAGTTCTCAAGAGGATCCCACTCATCATGACCGAATTATGCACTAGGATGAGAGTCATGGGAGTCCTTTAAAACAAAGCTAAAAGAAGCGAGAGTAATCAAAGATACTTAGAAACTATCTTTTCTTAGTTTCTATGCCATCGACCCCACAAAATTTATCTTCGTAGGGGTTGATGGTGTCCTGAGGAGGAAAAAATTTTCCTTGGGATGCTAGATTTTGAGGCACATAAGTGTATATAACTCTACATGAGTTCGAGGTTGGAATGATGTGAGGTACTCGGGCTCTACATAAGCTATGACATGCTTCACATTATTAATGGCAATTGTATTTTCGGAGGATAGCTTGTGTTAACTACATTAGCCGTAGCATGCTCTTGCTTCTTAGAAATATCATTTATATTATTATTGGGCATGTGATTAAAGAAGACTTGTAGTTTCTCATTGGCTTGGTTAATTGCTTCATGGTGATCTTTTTGTTATGCCTCATCATGGGCTTTGACCGCTTGATCAAACGCTCCCGAGTGATGGTATCATGGTCAAACCGGGAGCCTAGGAAGAAAGTGATGGTGGTCATGTGTAGTGTACGGCGCGTACTCATGGGAGTGACCCCAATTACATGTCACCAACAAAATTTACTTTCATCATGTCATTGAGGAATAGGTCAAGAGGGATCTAAGATCGTGGTAAACGACTTAGGTAAGTAACATTTCAACTCTTCCTCACTCAATGGTTGATGATAGGTTAGGTTGAATATTCTTATTGTTAGTTTGTTGATTAATGTTAAAAACAATCCTATTCAAAGAAGCAACAAGAGCAAGAGTATCAGAGAATCTGTCATCTATCGCATTCTTGTTCTTAGAACGTTGAAGGATTTGGACTTATTTTTAGGTTGTGTTTTAGGGGGAAGTTTCTCAAAATCTCTCACGAGTTAATCTTGCCTTTTAGCTTGTTTAAAAGCTTCTTCTATAGATATGGGAGAAAATTACATTTCCTTGTATTAAAGGCGAGGTTAAAGAGCTTGTAGGAAAAGTTGGAAGAGGCTATCACTAGGCATGTTATGTTCAACGCACGTAGATAGGGTCTTCCAACATTTTATGAAAGTTTGTGCTAATTCATTTTCATATTGTTGGCAATTAATGAAGACATTAATGTTATTTTCAGGTAGGTCATGATATTGAATTTCATTTACTAAGGTTGTTACCAAGGAGTTTAGATCAACTATGGGGTTAAGAGGTAAGGTATGATACCAATCCAAAGCGTCGCCAGTGAGGGTTTTAGCTAAGAGTTTGGTGGTAGTGTATGAATTGGTTCTGATCCATTCCTTATAAATATTTCCAAAGGCCTTAATGTTAAGGGATGGGTGAGAGGACTCGTCATAGGGAGATGGAAGGAGCAATCCCCCAATATACATACTAGTAATGTAAGGTACTAGAGGCTCTTGTTGGAATGATTTCAAGACTTTGTTGTGGATATGGAGTTGGGTGATGGGTACCCCATTACGAACATTTGGTAAAGGAGGGGGTGTGGTGCCCTAAGATCCTGTTGCAAGGTGATTGACTAGTTGAGTCATGTTAGTTTGCATTTGAAGGAATTGAGCCGTAATAGCGGATTGCTGTTAGCTCATCCTAGTAATAAGTTGGAGAATAAGGTTGTCAGGGTCAAAATTAGAGGTGTTCTCAAATGTACCTACTTCAAGACCTTTCCCTTTTTCTGCCTTATTTTCAAGTTGTTCAGAGACAAATTCAAGGAGACATTTGCCAAGAATTTATTCTAATTCATCCTTGTATTGAGGAAATTACGTGAGGAATTTTGAATCTCAAGAGGATGATCAAAAGTATTATTGTTTTGATTTTCTTCTTCTTCATCTCCAAATAGATCATTTCGGTGGGTAGCGGGTTTCTTTCTAGGTACTACTCATGACACAGTAGTCCATACAACATGGGAATTCAACTTTAGGAAGAAAGGTATCGAGAAACATGTCTCGCACAACATAATTAAAAGACCTCAGCCCATATACTCTATGAATGATAGAGTGATGATCCTACCGAGAGAAAGTCTTGAAGTGGGGCTTCTTGACACAATTAGACATGCAAGAAAAATTACACGAGGGTCAACGACGCCAAAAGTTAAGTTTGCAGAAATAGAAAGGATCGACTATGAAGAGAAATTCACACATAGGCCGAAGGTGTCTAAGTCAAGTATGTTGAAATAATCAAGGTTGTTCTAGGTGATGGTGTTTGTGTAAACTCATTTTTAGGGTTTTTCATAATTTTGGTGATTGAAAATGAGGTAAAATTTGGAGATGGATGCTTTTAATGAGGTGTGATTAGTCAAGAAGTTTGTAGGATTCACATTGGGTTTAACAGAGATGTATGACAGACTAAGAAGGTGTCTCAATGGTTTACACTCCTAAGTCTTCTCGTTCTAATAGGGTATGAGGAAATGGATAAGAGACACACATGAACCCACACGCAATGAGTATATTTAAAGGGGCTACATCGAGTGCTAAAGTTACATATCTAGGGGGTAATAATCCCTATAACAGTCAACCTAGGATTTCCAAGGCTCATAGTTAAGAGAGAGGAGAATACCCTTTTAGGATATTGGTTGATGTGAGAGAGGTATATATTGATGGAGGATAAGTCAATCATGCACAATCTACACTACTACAACATGACCGCAATGTAACTAAAATAAAGGAAAGGAAAGCTAAGGAGCTGATCATATAAGATCACTCTACTAAGTAGGATTGATGTACATAAAACACTAACCTAAACACAAAGCAACGAGGAAGAGAAATGAACTAATCTATGCAAAGTGACAAAAAAAGTTAGATCACTTACCTGCAGGGTGGTGGTTGATGCATTTATCTTTTGAGAAAAGCAACATGCTAAGAGAGAATTTCTACAGTGGAGAAGGGGAACACCGTTCTTGTCCTACACTCACTATAGATGACCCAATAGTGCAAGCAATCTAATAATCAAGAAGAGTATCCAATCCAATCCAAGCCAAGTGGAAGATGAACTAAGAGTAGAGTGAGTAGATGTGAAGATGGTGTAAAATAATAGAGCAGGTGGCTAGTTCCCACGATGTTTCTTCCTTCCTTATGAAATGTCAAAGTGTGGTGTGTATATATACGACACCATCGCTCATGGGCGATGGTGTCAGCCAAGAGAAATCTAACACCGGCATCATCACCCACATACGATGTAACACCCAAGTTCTGGTCATTCAAATTAAGGGTGTTTTTAAAAACAAACCCTCAACATACAAAAATTACTATTAATGATTGACATTATTATTAGGCTTATTGTTAAATAAATCGACATTATTAAAATATTCATAATCCATCTGATAACATATAATAACCATGTGCAACTATAAGAGTATATCTAGATCTCTATGATCTCCCTTTAGTCACTATCTAAGAGTGTATACTTTGTATACTTGGTTAAACCTTTTACAGGTCATGAGAACTATGTGCATGTCCTTAATACCTACCTAGAAGACATTCATGCGACTTCCATCCAGTATCTGAAACTAATAAATTAGGGGATTGTTGAACAAAAATGTAGTCAACTAATACATTACTTTGGCCAAAGTTTCAAGCATTGCTTTGTAAGCTTAGTTATGAGACCACACCCTACGAAACTCATCTTCCATCGACACACAACCATCTCGATACAATTATCTGGATTCCTTTTGTTGTTTAAGAAGGTGAACTAGTTGAGAAGAGAGAGAGAGAGTCCAATATCAACTTATTTCCATAAACGAAGAGAATCCCATCTGTACCATCTTAGGATTCCTATGGGTAAGATAGGGACCACATAATGATTTCCCGTCATTATGTTCTCACTACCCTTCTTGTAGCCATCCTAAGTTGGCACAAAGATAATATTATTTTAGTAAGACGTTTATTAAGTGTATTCTCGTAATATTAATAGGTTTCCATAAGAGGGTCTTACTAAGTCAACGAGTTGCTAACTATTATTAGTTCCTCTTATCGTAGTTTTAATAGCTTAGTAATTGTCATTAAAGGCGAGGATTACTAGTCATTTTCCATACCGAGTCATTTAAATATATTTACTTGTCATGATTAGTTTAGTATTAGTAAGAAGTACAATTTAGTATTAGTAAGAAGTACATAATCATCTTTATTTCATTTCCTATGCTTTCTTTTAGTTTATTGTCGATATTCATTTATTACATTGAATTAATGAAATCAAAAATAAACTCACAACTTAATAATTATCAACTTATTTAGTAAATCAACTTTATAAGTAAAATATCTACATTTTCTATTTAACAAGATAAGTCATAAAACCAACTTTCAAATAAGGACAACTACCCCAATATTCATTAATAATGATATACAAAATCGGTAAGTATAATACATTGGGTCACATTGCCCTTTTTATGATGCGATGATATTTCAATCACATGAACATATTGATTCTGATAGTTATTTTTGGATTTATTTTCCAATAAACTCAAGATGTAAAACAATCATTAAAACTAATCCAAACAATTACTTCAAGTATGTCGGCCTTTCCTGCAAAATTGTAGGAGATAGATAGATATGGGCCAATTCCTATGAACTGGCATGAGTTTGCATTCTCTTATTCTATGTTGTAATTATAATGAGATAATAAAATAAGAGATCGATTAAGAACTTTCCTCTTAAATGCCAAGTTTATATTATAAAATCTACCTAATATAATGTCATAATGAGACTTCATAATGGTATGAAAACATTATGTCCCCTATAACGCATACAACCAACCTAAATAAGACTCGGACATTTAAAAAATAATGGAACATTTACTACATCACAAAACATCAACTGTAAATGTAATAACTCACAATATTTTCCAACTTTTCCGCTATTAGTAACAACTAGAAAGTTCATAATGCAAATGGTTAATAACAACAACGAAACTACTCACATTTGCTAGAGTTAAACTTCATAAGATTGCCACAATCATTCATAGCCCAACTAGAACCTCTGTTAACTAAAAAATAATGAAGCAGTGCTATTTTAGAGACCCTTCTAAGTTGTCTACAAATATGTATTATCGTTGTTACAAGAACTTATACAATCCGTGAAGGGACTCATTTAATCATAACAAAAGCTAACCAAATGTCTAGTCCCGAAGGGAAAGATAATTCATCAACAATAACCAACTATACAATAATTGTTTTACACATATTACAAATGAAAAATAGAAAGAGACACACCATTTATCCCTTCATAATATAATTTCCCAATCTAACTTGAAACAATCATGTTTAATTATCACTTTGAATCGAGCTATTGAACATATATATTATCGATAGTATTTTGAAACCTGTCCCAATGAAATCATTTAACGAAAAATGTCATTTTTATTACTAATGTAACAAAGAATGGCGTTGAACTATGCTTCTTCATTTCCATGTTCAAAATTGAAGCAACAATCAACTAAGAAGAAGACAATCCATGAAGCTATAAACAAACAATCCATACTTTAAAGAAAACTAGATTTCCCAAAACCAAACCTAGTTATTAACAAAAACCCCAAAATCCATATAGTCCACGCACTCAGCGAAGTGGTATTATCTCTACCATTTATTCATATCAAAATGAAGAATGGAAACAACAAGGCTTAAAGAAGGAGCTACGAGTTAAATGATACCAACAATGCTCAAAGAAAGAGCTATAAACCGAACCCAAAATGTATTCCAAGTGATAACAACCATGCTCTAAAAAGAGATGGTATACCCTTGTTTCTTTCTCTGATTTCACAAAATAAACAAAAACCTAAAACCTAAAACATATTTAAAGTGATAATTGTCATGTTATAAAAGGAGCGAGAGACAAAGTTCATTTTGTTTTCCAAATCATAATATTCCAAATCCAAAAACGTATTCATTTCCATATTTTACACATTGATCCAAACCCAAAAATTGTATTCATAATGATAACAACAATGCTCTAAAAAGAGTTGTAAATTTCTTATTTCATTTTCCAAATTTCATAAAGAAACCAAACCCAAAACGTATTCAAATATTTCCTTATTTCCTTTTCCAATTTCCACATCAAAACCCAAAAACATATGCAGTTACAAGATCTCACATAACAATAAAAAACTCAAAACATATTCAAAATGATAACCAAATTTGTATTCAACCATTTCCTTGAAATAACAACACAAAGTAAGAGTAGGAAAAACCCATGCCTATAGTTTGCTTCCAACTTATCTAAAATCTTCCAAGTTGAAACTCCAGACAATAGATTTTCTTTTAACAACGTATTTATCCAACAAAAATGCCATGATAACCAAAGATAACAACAACAACTTGCATGCAATAGTCACCAAATAGACTTTCCCCAAAAACTCCATACACAACCCACAACCGAGCTCCCAAAAATAAAATAAATGCAAATGAAATAATGAGACCAATGCATGCCTTAGCTTCCCAAGGAAGCTTTAGGTTTCTAAGGAGTCCACATTTAATTCCCTCTTACTCCTTAACTTCCCATGCTAGCTCGTGGCTAATCAAACAAAAGTTTTTAAAACCATAAACCTTACTAATCATTCGTTACCATTATGCCATGCAACTTAGGTATTAACCTAAGTTTAATATCTTTCAAAACACATAACAATGCCACGTAACAATCCACTTAACTCAAATCGATGGGATTAATATGCCAAATGGTTATATATATATATATATATATATATATATATATATATTATCAACTTAGTCAAGTAATAATGATCTTAATAATTTAACTTAAAATGAATTTCATTAAATCGAGGATGTTACAGCGATGGTGTTGGCCAAGAAAACCTAAAATGCTAAAGACGGTACAACACGTCATGGATCAAGCAAGAATAAGTGAAAAAGGTGCCAATGATGGAGTCAAATGCAAGCAAGTGTCGAGAGTGCTAGTGTGTGCGACAAATAAGGACAAAGGTAACTAAAGCTAGGACCACATAGCGACATGTCTCTTTGTGTATTGTCTCTAACCCACACTGACCATACGAATAGTCATACCCCATTCCCGACAAACCCCTTAAGGCACCCGCTCAAGAAATAGATGCATCAATGACCCTTATTTGCACAAAGAAAATTGTTAGTAACATGTATGAAAGATTAAGATGAAAAATTAGGTGAATACACTTGGTATGATATGGTGTCCAACAATACTTCCCTACCAAATTCAAACTCTTTCCCAAGTAATACATTGCTAACCAAGCATAAAGGTTTTGACAAAGTTTGTTGAAGAAAGTATCATAGAGCTTGTCATACAAGTTTTTATCCACCCAAGTCCTTGGAGGGCAATTAGACAAGCAATTCTTTCGACAATGATGATTTTATGCAAAAGCTTCTTCTATCTTATCCTACTAGAGATCAATATTCTCTTTCACAAGTTGAAATATCATTTTTGTGTCTCATCATCACAACTTAATAATGATGGGTCTTGGTAATAAAACCATAATTTTGCGCGTCTAGTTTAAATAGTCATGCACATGGAAATGTTATCATCTTAATGCACATCAATATCACTATCTCCCCTCGCCGACCTATCACATCAAGGTTAGAGAATTGAATGCGCTCACCTGAGGTACGAGAGATTCTGGGCTCCCATTTTGTTTAGTATTTTTATGGTGAGGTGTATACCAAAGTATAGCACTTAAGAATATTCATACTTATAACAAGAGAAAAACAAAACACACGTGCATAATTATACACAACGAGAATGGATTCATATACTACTTCATATTGATAATCCAAACTCTGTAAAATGTTTGTCTTTCTATTGACAATTCATGCTCTTGTCTTTTACTAACAATAGTATATCTTCCTTTCACCCATCTATCTCTCGTCCTCACACACACTTATCTATCACCCCTATATATTATAACGATCCTCATGGGGTATTTGTACTTAGTGGGCACTTTCCCTCCACTAGTTTGAACAAGACTATAATTAGCCATGGGTTCCAAAAATAAATCCTAACTATTACATTGGGGAGGTGTTTATGTCACTTGTCTTCATATCCTCATTCCTTGTTCTACACGAAACCTTTACCGCTTTTGGATGCTTGGTTTTTTGTTTTGCATGCTTTCTTCATCTATCTTTAAAACTTCTATTTTTAGATCAACCATTTTTCCTTGTGCACCACTTGTTTTTCTCTTTATGGAATTATCCATCTCAATGCCTTCTCTATTTTTATCTCTCATATATATGGCGTGTTGACTTTCTTGGTCATGCAACCTTTACGCTTTTTTTCTTTACTTTTCCTCCAAGTTCATGCCTAAAAATAACTTCATGCTTTATCTTTCTTGCATTATGTTTTCCCCCAAATTCCACATATCCCTTCTCCTAAATTATCATGCGTACCTCTTCTCTCTCTCTCTCTCTCCAAATTTCTTGCATGCATCTCTCTTGACATTCTCATACACTCCCAAGAATACAAAGAATAAATAATGAAGTGCTTGTTTCCAATGTTGAACTCAACTAATGAAAGGATAAAATAATTTTGGGGCCTAATACCAATCTCCCAACCACTTAATCCAAGCTAAGTCTCGAAGGGCTATCTATGTGCGGTAAAGCTAGTCCTCACTATGTGTTAACAATCGAACATTGCGTGGCAAATCGACAAAGGAAGTGTGTGCACTTCCTTTACACTCACTAGGTAAGTATTTCTCCCTTTGCTTGAATTATAAGATTCAACATAATGCTAAGGTTCCCAAGTTACTTGCTATGTATGTAAGACCTAACTAGGGTGTTCGGAAGAATGCTCGTGACTAGAATACAAGAAAGGAAAATGTGAGACCCATTACTTGAGGAATTAAAAAATTCATCTTCGACGCAACCCTTGTGCACACTAGGAATGTTTGAATATGCATCTCCACCGTGAGCAAACTTGTGCGTACACCATTGAGCACCCCAAATCAAAGATGCACAAAACAACAAAATGTCAAGCCAACAAGGTGATAAATTAGATAGCCCATAAATCATGGGGCGTGTCACCAAATTTTCGAAGATATCATCTCATGTACATGCCATGTCAGAGGTAGTTGGCTACCTTAAATGAGAGATTTGATTCTTACAATCAAGCCCACCATACTGCCTTGGAACCTACAAAATCTGAGTGTACCAAATCCATGCTTATTCTTGTTCCTTGCACCATTTAGTGAATATCTTCCTTCTTCGTGAGGATGTTCTCTAACATGACATACCTTCTAGATGGATAACTTGGCATTTAATGTAATCTAACTTGGCATCTAGCATATAATTTTAAATTATTAAATCCTTTTTTGAAGAGCCTACCACTCTTAATGCTTCTATGCACTTTGGTCATTTGGGTTTTCCTATAAATACCTAAATCAAACTCATTATAAAGGTCCTTGAATCTGGAATAGAAAAGCTTCTGAGAGTTTTATTTGCACTTGCCTTTTCTCACTTGGCTATCCATGTTCTTGGCCTAAGTTAGCTTATGAGTTTATCTTGTTTTAATTTGAATGAGTGTTAAGGATTACACTTTGTTGATTGAATGCAATATCTTTCTTTCATGGCTAGAAGATCATATAGCACATCTTACATGTCCAACAATGTTGCACAATCCTCTCGGTGTTATAAGTACTTCCCCTCGAGACTCTTGCACATGTTTATGCCTTGATTGAGTGGATACTAGCCTAAGCGCAGCATGGTTTTCATTGTATTTGGTGTTCGGACAAGCTAGAGAAAGTGACACAAATTTGCTACTTATTCTCTTCCTCCCCTCCATACTCTCTTTTACAATTTTTCATCAATTCTCATTAGTATTAGGACTAAAGTTTGTAACTCGTACTCATTGTGCAATGTATGTTTATGTTATAAGTGATACTCATAGATGAATATTAGTTTTATTGGCTTTCCGTAATCATTAGGCTATGATTGAATGTTAATTAGTTTTTTTACTTGTAGAATACCCAAAACAACTCATTTATGATGTATTCCCTAAACCATTAGTTTAGCGCCTTTGGTTAGAAATGAAAAATAACCAACAAATGCCCCTGTATAAATTATAAACATCCACTCTCCTATCATCTTGAGTTATTCACAAACACATATCATTAAGCTTCTAAGATCCGACGAGAGAGAAAATAAACCTTGGAGAAGGAACTCTTGCACTCACACTGAATTGCCTACTAGGCCTTCCCAAATGCACCTCCTTTTTCAGAGAGGTAGAGCCTCACCCACTTACACAAGACTCTATCTAGGTTGCTGCACTTGCACGCACCCCTAACAACCTCCCGACAACATCAATGTTTATGGCACTAGAAGGAGGGGAAGTAGAGCGTGACATTCGTGGAGATCGACAAAAATATTTTGACATTATTGAACTTTACTTAAAATGGGTTGGAAATGGCTTGAGAAATCATATTTCCTTTAATGACCATAATCTATGAGGTCTTTTATCATGTCCATTAATTGCATCCCTTAGTTGAAACTCCTGGTATCAAATCCCTTCGATTCTTTAGGAAAGGTATCACCACTATCACATATCTCGTATGCTCAAAAGATTAGATCTGATGACTAGTTATCCAAAGGAAAATTAAGTTAATTTATTTTTATTTTCCTTCCCTTTTGACGATTCGAGGGATTTTACTAGATGTTATGCTTCAAAAGCTTGGTTTAGAACCTTTGGTTACTTGGTGGAGAGTTTGGCGGTGGAATTGGAACACTAATTTTGAAAATTACTCTTCTAGTTTGCTCCACTCTATAATGAGTCCTTTTTCACTAGCTTTTGATATCGATGGAACTTGAATACTTATCTATGAGTGCGGCTTAATCACCTCATTGCATTTTGAATTCTAAATCAATTTCAAAGTTTCCCATTTTATTTGGTATTTAATTCACCAAGGTCTCTATTAGGAGGCAACTTAAACACATTAGAGTCCCTAACCCCAAATTTCTAGTTTGTGTTTGACCTAAAACATCTAAACATATTTTTTTAGACTTGCCCTCTATTAGAGATCCCCTGCAATGGATCCATGCCTTGTTATGACCCTTCCACATAAAACCCATTAATTGGATAATGAATTTGTTTGGGAATAATTTTCATTATCCAACATATATAGCAATTTTATGGAAAAATTCAAAGCTATTATTTTATTTGAGCTTTGGAAAGCTATAAATTTTGCGCTTTTCAATCATGATTATATCTCATGATTTTTTTGTTGACAAAAAGTTATATATTTTGCTTGCCTTAGATCAAAACATATGTCGAAAAAGGTGGCTCTCGAATTTTAGCACTTGCAAGAGCTTCTTAATCATTGGGTGCATTGGGGTGCACTAAATAATCCATTATTATTGGGCTCTCCTCCTCTTGCCACCAAGTATAGATGGAGACACTCTTATAACTAATTTGCTTCACATATTTGTAGGCATTTATCCACCCCTCCCTCCTCCTCAACACAAGGATTAGAGTCCATCTCACAAAAATCCACAGTTAACCTTCTCGATGGCCTTTGCTAGCATAAGGAGGTGTTATTATGGTTGTGGGGTCTCCACACCTAAATGGTGAGTCATGATACCTCTACTTCGTAAGATTCTAAATCTTAAGACATGTGAGTTGCGTATGATCCTTCCTTGGGAGAGACTTCTACTTTAATTTGCTTACTCCCCTTAGTGTTGCCATTGCATACGCTACATTTCTATCTTGTTTATGTTTTGATGTACTTTACGAACTCTATTAATATATAGCCATTTCCCCTAACACAACCACTACTTATATTTAATTTTCATACTATTTATAATTTATGCACTTTTTAGACTCTATTAATATGTAACTATTTCTTATGACATACATTTTATTTTTGAGCCATGTATTTACTAACATTGAGATGAGACCTTGAATAAAAACTAATAACCCATTTATTATAATGATTTGTTTACTCGCCAGTAGGCGTCCATTTTCAAGAAGCTTTGGCTAAAAAGTTTCAAATTCCGGCGGTCTTAATTTTGCAGGGTGCCGATTTCATATTTTTTAGAGTCCTATATATGTACTATCTTAAATATCCATAGATTTTAGATATTTCCTATAATAATATTTAAGATCTGATTGTGCTACTTTAGATTTTTTTAGGTTACAATGTTTATCTACTTTTTGGACTATATAATCTTCAATCCGATTGGCCATTCTTGACTATGTAATGAGAGAAATCATTTCCTTTTGTAGTTGCAGTCTTGCAGATATGCACAATCAAATTCTCCAAGCTATATATTCATGTTATACAAATAACATAAGGTCTAAAAGCTTGAAAATTGTCCAAAAATAGAATCTGAGTCATATTTCTGATCCAAAGCTTATTGTTGGGAGTAAGCTATGCATTATCACATGGTCGAGTCAAAAGACAAAAGGTAGCGGATATTCATACAGAGCTGTAGAAGTTAATTCTAGCGGGGAAGAAATCCTATGTTAAATCCTCAAGAAACACATTTGCCCAATCATGCCAAAGTAACAAAGAAAAAGCAGTTAATTTCTAGAATCAACACGTTTTGTATAACCAAAAGAGAGTCGAGGATGGAATAATCACCTCTTACAAAGGTGCACTAGGTGGCAATTTCAATATACACCCATACAAATTGTTTTCACCTTTCTAGGAATAAATTAACACAATACTTATAGATGAAACTGGTTGATAAAACAAAATTGAGCAGTGACATTGGTTGATAAAACACAATATGCATCCATTTCATCATTTAATTTCTCTCGAATATGAGGAGTATGATTTCTATACATAACCATCTCCCTCATTGAATCCTTATGAAGAATTGAATAATTTTATGTCTTTTCAAATATAGGAAGAAGGATTAATGGTTATTGCATTACATTTTACTAAGGCGTTTATCAAATAGTTCATATGCATGCCATACGTACACATTTTCCAAATTTTATTTCTTGTAATTGGCAATTCTACTTCCTCCAGAAGAATCGTATTTGTAATACATTGAACATTTTGCATTGTGGATCTGGTATTACATAATCAATGGGTTCCCTAAATCTTTCTACTCTTCCGTCACATGTTGAAGTAGTTGAGTTCTTGTTGTTCACTTCTCTTTGTCATAAGAAGTCGGAATTGTTAGATTTGAACTTTATAAGTTATCATAAATTCTTGACATAGAGGACAAGTTGAAATTTACGAGTTCTCATAAAAATTGATGATGGAGATGCAATCGAAGCATTGGTTGAGGAAGGAGAGAGATTAGGTGAAAGGTATGTGGGATGTATATTTTATTTAATTATGTTATTATTTTTATTTTTTGGTGAGAGTTGATGCCTAATATCAATTTTTTGTTATTTGTCGTCCACCTTTGAAGAAGCTTTGGCTGGAAAGTGTCAAATTCCGGCGGTCTTAATTTTGCAGGGTGTCGGATTTCAGAATTTTTTTAGAGTCCTACATATGTACTATCTTAAATATCCACAGATTTTAGATATTTCCTATAATAATATCTAAGATCTGATTGTGCTACTTTAGATTTTTTTAGGCTACAATGTTTATCTACTTTTTGGACTGTATATAATCTTCAATCCGATTGGCCATTCTTGACTATGTAATGAGAGAAATCATTTCCTTCTGTAGTTGCAGTCTTGCAGATATGCATAGTCAAATTCCAGTGAAGGAAAGATATTATCTTGGGCACAGGGTGGTGTCAAGCGAGAGGATGTCTATGAAAGGCCCAATTATTATAAGAGTATGCAAAAAAATATGACTCCTATTTGTGGCATTGTGGAATTCTAGAGAAAGAGGCCGATTCTTCTCGTTTTGGGCCTTTTTATTAGCTGAAATCTAAAAAATTGATTTCTTCATTTTTGGGGACTTTTAGCCACGAGACAACAAGGTTGTGGGAAAATAATGGTACTTTGTAAGATATCGAATATTCTCAGGTGTTTCGATTTGGCCTGGATTATTTGTAATATTTCAGTCGCCTAAGGCCTTTTTGATTTGGTTTGGATTGTTGAAATATTTTAGCTTCACTCAATTTTATAAATTGGAAGGCTTTTTCTTCTCAGCAACTCTGGATGGCCTGTAAGTTTTCATTTTTTGTGGCTCAATATCACGCTGCTGGCTTATTTAAGTAGGGTTTCATTCAAAGATTTCATCATTCATTGAGATTTTCATGTTCCCAAATAAACTTGTTCTGTCTTATTCTCTTTGCATTTCTAATATTTTAGATTCTGCAGTGGTCAAGGTTCTCGATCCTGTTCAAGCCTATGCTCCCAGTCCTTTATATTTTGGTTCGGATCTGCATCATAACCATTGCAAGCACATTGGAATTTTTTTCGGTAAGAGAAATTTGGCGGAATTATTTTTGTAGAAGTGGGTTTATTTCTCGGAAATCTTGTCCAACAGTTCACGTGCCTCATGTGTGGTTCCACATTTTGCATACATGTCTACTAGGGCATTTGCAGCTATACCATCTGCTAAAAATCCACATTCGATTATGCCCACATGTATTGCAGTTCCCATTTTAGCACAGGTCGGGAGGATGTTGGCAAAGGTTGTAGAATTTGTCTTCATATCTGCCAATTGCATTTCCTTAAAGGTTTCCAATGTCTTCTCAACAAACTTGTTTGTGCAGATCCTGTAATCATGACAGTTCATGAAACCACATCTCTTTGACGCATTTTCTGAAAAGACTCAAAGCCTTATCAAGAACACCATTTTGTGCATATTCTGTAGTTATTGCATTCCATGACACCACTGAGCCATTTTATCAAACAGTTCATGTGGAAGTGTTTGCTTGGTTCCTATAGTTCACATGTGAATATAGGTTTAGGAGTATTTACATCCATAATGCATTTTGATTTGGTTCCTAAAAATGATGCAGCTTATTTTCTTCTCTCAAACATCTATGCATACGTCGACAGTGAGGTGAGGCTCAAATGATACAGAGATTGATGAAAGATAGAGAAATTAAGAAGATCCTTGGATGTAATTGGATTGAAGGCCAAGAGACATCATAAATCATAGATTGCATCTATGAAAGAGAGATCTATGCAAAGTTGGAGAAAATGGCTTGAGAGATGAAGGCAACAAGTTATTTTTCATATTAAACACATTTACTTAATGATGTGGAAGTGGAGGAAAAAAATTATTTCTCTGTCACCATAGTAAAAGTTGGCAGCGCATTTGGTTGTTAAACACGCCCCCCCTGAACAACTATTACAGTTGTCAAGAACCTTCGATTATGTGCTCATTGCCACACTGCAACGAAAATTAACTCCAAGATTGTTGCAAGAGAAATTGTTGTGAGAAATAGGAACCATTTCCTTCATTTTAAAGAGAAATTGTGGTGATTATTGGTGATGCTAAATGAAGCAATCTAAACAAATAGGCTTGCGCTATTATAATGTGTCATGTGCTTGATTATTCTCAGTTTGTAGAAAGTTTTTTTGTTTAGTTTTAAGTTTGCATACACTTCACTATAAATTACAACTCCAACTATCCTCTCCGGCGTAATTTGCAACTCATGTGCAATTGCTAGTATATACACACACATACATACAATGGTTTATATATCTCTTTCAGGTAATTGATCAATATATGATGCATCTCGATACAATTTTTTTGATTATTTGTTCCAAAAATGATTTGAGGGGACATAAACGAGCAAAATAACCGTTCGGCTGAGGAGTCTCCGGGCTGGACAAAACCATTCGGCTGAGGAGTCTACGGGTTGGACAAAATTTACATCAATGGCTGTTGTAAGGGCTGTTTGCCGTCCCCATATGGTTGCCTCCTTCATTTGCTGCACCAGGCGAATGCCCTTTCAATTTAAGACTTCTCCTCCAAAATTCAGGCCTATTAATCTTTTCTCCGGCCTATGCCACACCAACAAACAAATAACTGAATTGGGTTCTCTTTTAAACAGTCGGGGAATATCTACCAGGGCATCCACTTGGAAGTCCCAGCAATCACCTTATGAAACTCTTGGTAAGTTGTTGCTACTACCCTTATATCGATTTGTCTGTAATCCTATTTTAATGTTTTTTCTATAATTCAATTTCAGCATTGCCCACGAATTGAATTTTTTGAGAAGACAATTACCATAGATAACACACTTTCGAATACAAGTTAGGTTTTGCTAAAGAACCCTCGTCTGACTACCTTCTTCATTAAAATTTACACGGGACTTGCTCGGGGCCTAGTTACAGCGAGAGGTGTTCCTACTTATGCCAAGAGGTGTTCCTACAGTGGCAGCCAAGGTTGTAATGGCATGAGTGGCTCATTTTTTGGGCCGCCATAAAAAAAAATAAAATTATAAACCGCCAATATAAAAAACACCGCGACAACAGCCGTGGAGAGAGTGGATACCACTTGTCTTCCTCTACATTATAAACCGCCGAAACCAAGCAGTACAATAAACGGAGATGATTAAGGCGACAACAACAAGGAGAGAAATCCGTTATCAACATTTATAAATATAATTATATAGCTGACAGCGGATGATATGACACAAAATGTGACCACCACTCCAGCTGTTGAACTGAAGACTGATCTGGAAATTACATAATCAGGCTGGGAAGCACGGGCAACGATCCATGATTTGAATAACTCATCTTGAAAATCATCCCATGAACATGGCATCCTTCCTGCAAAATCTTCAGCCGTCAAAAGTGCAGAAATCCTCTGCCTCATTATGCTGCGAACACTTTCACCGGCTAAAACTGTGCAGCCTAATAAAAAGATAAGCAATGTAATGGATGTAAATTTTATTATGTTGTAATGGAGGAACGCAGAATCGTTGTTCTTATGATCACCCGCGAAGAAATTTTTGACCGGAAGGAATTTACCTATTATTAAAGCCGCGGTAGCTAGCAATTTCTGCATAGAACATGCGGCGAGCATTGCAGGAAGAAAATAGTCCAAGAATACAAGGATACTAGCATACCTATCTTAGAAAATCTATGTAAAAGACGTCGAGAGGTATCGCTTCTGAGGCGCCTATAATGATTTATAGACACCTTAAGAATGATACCTCTCGGCGTCTTTTACATAGATTTTCTAAGATAGGTATGCTAGTCTTACATCTGGTTAAAGCCTCACCTTAACTTTGTTCTATAATTCAATTTCAGCCTTGTCCATGAATTGACTTTCGAAAAAAAGAGGGAAACGCTACAGTGTCAAAGACCGATAATTTCTTTGGCCAAGAACGTAGGTTTCACTACCTTTTCTATCAAATTTCACTTGGGTCTTGCAGCTGGTCTCGTTAGATGTCTGATGAGTTTTCTTCTTAGCCACAGTGATCCTTATGCAAGGGGGGGCGGGGGGTTGGGGAAATCCCAACAAGGTTTGTACTTGGGACATCACCATGGCAATTTGATGCAGGAGCATTAGGGTTCATGAGCAAATCTTGTGTCAACCAAAATCAATGCATAGTGGAGTCAGTCAGTGTTTGCATTTTGTAGAGCATTTTGTTATGTTTTTGGAGTTGCACGGTAAAAATACATTTATGGAGGATCATGGAGTTTGGAATTGCCTTCAGTAGAGTGCGTAAGTTCTTTGTGCAAAATTTGTTGAATGTGCGCTTATTTTTTGCTCAATGTGTGGTCTATTGCACAATTGTCCAATGTGCAACATTATGCAGTCTATTACACAATCGTCCAATGTGCAACATTGTTTGTGCAATCTGTTCATGCTTTGAACTTAGAATAGTTGATCGATTAAAGACATACAATACGGGAAAAGCCAACTAGTTATGTTTGGGTCTATTGTTGGGTCTTTTGATCCATTCATTTGAATTCCATAGAATTAGGAGTTTTAGGAGGTGGCATGAATGACTATATAAGTAGAGTCAATTGCCTTAGATGAGTAGTTCAAGTTTAAGTAAGAACTTAGGGGTTTACTTAAGGGCAGAGTAGAGATGCGAGCTTAAGGTTCACCATGAATGGAAAGAATGAAGGAGTTGTGACATGACAGGCAATAATTGCTCAATAAATTATAATAATGTATGGATTCATGTGATCTGACATGATAAAGAATATTAAGTCGTGTAATAGGCTAAATCATTGGCAATCAGTTTGTTGTTGCTATTTCTTTGAATAAGATATCCTAAAGCTTTGTTTTTTTTAAAAATTTGTGTTCATTTCATCATTTCGTCGACCATAAATATTTAGGTAAGAATTATTTTGTGCGCATTTTGAGGACTGCGAGGTTTGTGGTTGTCCTTTGCTAGACTCCCATAACCCGTTTGTGTCATTTGGTATCAGAGCGGGATTGTTTTCCTTGAGGAGAGTCATGACAAATCTTGCAATTCTCCACATTTGCGAGTGTGGGTAGGAGATCGTTGCGAGACATCTTCCAACGGGTGATTGGTTGGTAGTAGGTGTGAGACAAAATTGGTACAATAAGCTTTTCGTGGCTTTCCACGGTGCAAATTGTAGGTTGAAGGTCGTTGTAGGCATCTTCCGATAGAAGAATTGTTGGGTAGAAGATTACGGGGATTGTGTTTGTAAATTTAGAGAAAGAGAAAGGAAAAATAACATTGAAACGACACCTTGGAGAAATGTAGGACGCTTGAAATTAGGGTGCAAGTCAAGGATCAGGTTGTGATGATGCGAACCATGCAAGCTCACTTGGAAGCCATGGAAACCGCGCAACACTGAGGTGTTGTTGTGGAAGACAATAGTGATGATGAAGGTGGACCACGCAATAGGGAGCGTAGGCTGCAAATGCGGATGCAGAGGTGAACGCAAATGCAGAGGAAGATGTGCAAGATGGTCTTGAGGATAGACCGATTCGTGGATTAGTAGGATGGGGAGTAAGCCAAGATTGGATACCCTTGTTATTCTGTAGTTTGGAACTAGCAAAGCTTGTGGATTGGATAACAAAGATGGAAAAGTATTTTGAATATGAAGACATGGAGGATCCTAGGAAGTTCAAGTTTGCATGCACGAAGTTGAAAGGTCATGCATCCCTTTGGTGGGAACATATTTAGATCGAACCAGTGCAACGTGGCAAGCGTAAGATCGGGACATGGGATAGGTTGGTGGCAAAGCTCAAAGGGAAGTTTTTGCCAGTAGATTACTAGCTCGGTTTATTCAAAAGGTTGCGTAGGATTGTGCAAAGGGAGCTTAGTGTGGGAGAATATGTTGAGGAATTTTACTAGACTTGCCATTAGAGTGGGACGTGTGGAGAAAATATTGAGGCATACTGACCGCATTGTGCATAGCAATTTAGGATGAGATCAATATGTTACAAGTTCGTTTTGTGGAAGAGGGCTATCAATATGCTTTGAAGGAAGAAGAGAAAGGCCCGCGCAAAGTCGTTGATAGAGTAAAGGTAGAGATAAATCTGCGCAAGATGAGACTCAGGTTGTGTTTGATTGTGCAAAGTGAAGGAACATCTTGAGGAGGTGGCCATGTGACTTGAGGAAGAGGTCGGGAGGAGATTGGGGATTCAATGACACATGTTATAGGTGTGGAAAAACAAGACATAGAGCATATGAGTGCCCACACACCCATAACGGTATATGCACATCACACAAGGAGAAGTAGATGGCCCAATGAGTCATGAAGAAAACCCATAAATGGGTGAAGTGTTGACGTTTTAGCGCATATTACTTAAACCACAAAAAGAAGAGATTGGCCTTGGGAGAGAAGTCTGTTTAAAACATGTATGTCGGGATGAAAAGTCTCAAGTAATAATGTGGATAGTGGAAGCACCGATAATTTGGTAGTAGAAGAGATGGTGGATAAGTTGTAGTTGAAGAGGATTGAGCATCCAAATCCTTATCGGGTTTCATGGTTGTAGAAGGGACACTAGTTGTTGGTGAAGGAACAATGTTTGGTCAAATTCTAGATTGGGAGATATGAAGATGAGGTAATGTGTGACATCATGCCCATGGACGCATGTCATGTACTACTTGGTAGGCCTTGATAGTTTGATTGAAAGGTGCAACATGATGGTTGCACAAACACATGCACAATAGATAGAGAAGGATGGAAAGAAATATACTCTGAACCCATTGTGGGAGAAGAGTGAGGCAACATCAAAAGTGTTGTTACTTTTAGGTAAGTAGTTCTTGAGCGAAGTGAAACATGATAGTGCATGTTTTACACTAATAATGTGGACTGCACAAAAGGAGGGTTTGGCGAAGTGGTGAAAGGAAAAGAAACAATACTTTGTAAGTGCGAGGAATGTTAGAAGAGTTTGCGGAAGTTGTGTCTAGTGAGTTACCTCAAGGGTTACCACCAGTGAGAGACATTAGTCACCACATGGATTTAATTCCAGGATCAAGTTTGCCAAACAAGGCAGCCTACAAGATGACATTGCAGGAGAATGTGGAGATACAAAAGCAAGTCCAAGAGTTGTTTGATAAAGGACTCATCGAGAGAGATGTAGTGTCCCCAAATGGACAATTTTTACCCCAAACGGATTTTAGGCAAATCCCAAAACCAAATGCAGATTATAGACAATTTATCAAATGTTTAGAATGCAGATCTGAATTTTATCTATAAATGGCGACTAGGGCTGAGTATGAAACTCATAAAAATCAGAAGGTAAATTATGATATTTGCACCATAAACTGATTCAATGAATTTATAAAGCCAAACACAAAATTAATATTAGATTTTTGGGACCCAAAAGAGGCTGAAATAATTTATTAAAATTATGTAGAACTTGCCTTCAGACACAGTTGGAAATAAAATATTTTGGAGCCAAAATCCCCTCCACAAAAGTTGATTTAGCTCACAAAAATTCTGCAAATGAAACAACTCAGATCTGAAATTTGGAAGCTCAAAACACCTCCAAACAGCCCACCATGCAAGTCGCACTTCCTAGGAAAAATCTGGAAACAAGGGAGAAATGCAGCCACACAATCTCTTCTCCAAACCCTTGTCCAAATCTGCAAAGTACAACCCTCAAAATTATTGGAAAACCACTGGAAAATCAGCTAACTCTTTATGCACTATGGAAACCCCAAGGTGGAGAATCCTCACAAAATAGAGGAAGGGTTTTCGTCCTTCTCTAGAACTCTTGGAGGGTTTTCGTCCTCAAGAGTGAAGATGCAAGCAAAAATGCTCAACATACAAATCTGGAATGAGAGAATAAACAAGTGATTCTCTCCAAGCAAGTTCACTTGCTTAAATAGAAGAATAGGGCCCAAATGGCCACTCCCACATCCAATCAGAATTTTCCCTTCATTTAATACTTTTTCCACTTACTCTCTCCTAGGCAAGTCACATTTTCCCTTGAATAAATCATTTTTGCTAAATGCCTTTTTGCCTTTTTCTATTTTTAACTTATGATTAAGTTTATAATATTTTATTATAAGTGCTTTATAATATTTTCTTTTATTTTTTTGCACTTTATAATAAACTATCATAACTTAAGTCCCCCTTAAGTTTATTCCTTAGCCGTCGGGAAGACAAAATGGGCTAAGGGTCTTCGACATGATCATCTTAGGAAGAGGACATTTCAAGAGAGTCTCAGTCCTGTGTGTAGTGCCAACAATTCTAGCACCTAAGAAGGGTGGTGAGTGGCATATGTGTACCGATTCAAATCAAGTCCCTGAAACTATTTTTAGGCAAGTTTTTAATCGTGTTCCTAAATGATATTCTAATTTTTAGTAGTACGCGTGAGGAGCATTTGCTACATATCGAAAGTATTGCAGAGACTATGGTAAGAGAAGTTGTTGATCAATATCAAAAAGTGCAGTTTTATGCAAGAAGAGTTGGTATATTTGGGATTTGTGATTTTTGGAGAAGGATTGAAGATGGGCCTTGAAAAGGTACGCACAATTGTGGATTGGCCATTGCCGAGGAGTGCTTCCGAGGCATGAAGTTTTCATGGGTTGGCTAGCTTCCACCGCAAGCTTATTAGGAACTTTAGTGGTGTATGTGCATCGATTACAGAGGCCATGAGGGGAGTTAAGAAGAATTTTGTCTGGAGCATGCATAAAAGAGTTTTGTAGAATTAAAGAGAAGAATAACAAAATAACAAATTTTAGCATTACCAAATTGTAATGTCCCTCTTTTTCTTGGATAGTTGTTGGTCGAAGACCTTTGGCCCATTTAGTCTACCCGACGGCCAAAGGAGGAGATTAAGGGTGACTTAAGTCATAAAATTATTATAAAGTGCCAATTTAAAAATAATTATTATAAAGCACTTATAATAATATTATTATGACTTAATAAAGTGTCTTTTAAATGGCCAAAGTGATTTTATTTCACTCTAGGCTAAAAGTGCGACTTGACATGGTGGGCCAAAATAGACATTAGGAAAATAATAAAATATTAGGTAATGTTTATTGGCCCAAGGGAAAAGTGCGACTTGGTATGGGCATGCTTTTAGGGCATTTTGGCACTCTCTTCTCATTGGAAGATGGAAAGGTGATTTTATAATATTTTTTCTATAAAAAGGAGAGGGGCGGCTTGGGCATGGCATTCGATTTTCACTCCATATTTTTGATATTGGCTTGTAAGCTGAAGTACTTGTTGCTGCAACTTCTGAGGACGAAATCCCTCAAGGAGACTAGTGTAAGGGGAACGAAAACTCTCTATTACACCCATATTTTGTATTGGAATTTCAAGGACGAATCAGGTTGTTGAACCATCTTTTTGCTTGATCTATTCTGGCTGGAGCGACCTCTTTTGGGGTTTATTTGCAAGTTTTAGCGAGATTAAAAGTGCTGTTTTGGAGCTGCTGTCTGTAGAAACTATTAGGCATATTTTTCTACATAATTTCCAGCACTTTGTGGAAGGTTTCAGACTGTTTTCTAGCTGCTGTAATAAACAGGTCAGATCTGAAATTTATCTTATAAAGATTCAGTATTTTGTGGCCTGAAAACTATCATTTTGCTTGCTAAATTTCAGTCAATTACAAAAGAAGCATCAGAAAGGGTTAAGGTGATTTTGTGTGATTAAAAATACCAATTTTCTATTCCTACCCTAGTCGCATTTTCTGGAATAAAATACAGATCTGCATTCAAATTCAGTTTTTAAGTGTTTTCTAGTTATGCATTGTTAGGGTATTTTATTGGAAAATATCAGAAAATTATCTCCCATTAAAGGGGATCTTTCACAAATTTTGCAAAGGTATTTCAGGTTGATTACGATGCTAATGGCATAGCCATTGGCGTAGTGTTGACTCAGGAGGACTGGCCTATTGCTTTCTTTAGTGAGAAGTTGAATGATGCAAGGAGAAAGTATAGTGTGCATGATCAAGAATTCTACGCAATAATACAAGCATTGAAGAAGTGGAGACATTGCCTAAAGAGTTTTTGTTGTACATAGATCATCAACTATTATAGCTCATTAATAGTTAGGAAAGTTGAACTAGAGGCATATGAGGTGGGTGTAATACCTACAAGGATACACATTCGTGTTGAAGCACAGAGTGGAAAATCTAACAAGGTGGCTGATGCACTTAGTAGGCGTAATTGTCTGTTGATAGAGATGAGGATTGAAGTTGTGGGTTTTGAATCCATGAAAAGAATTGTATGTGCAGGATGAAGACTTCAGAGAAACATGAGAGGCATGCACAATACTCACAAGTGTTGACATGATACCTTGGTTGGACTATTTTGTGTAGGAAGGATTGTTATTTAGGGGAAGATAGTTGTGCATCCCGAAAGGATCAATGCAGAAAATTTAGTAAGAGAGAAACATTGCAAAGGATTAACATGGCACTTTGGCTTGGATAAAACCTTAGACAACTAGGGGAGAGTTACTTTTGGCCACGAATGAGTATGGATGTGCACAAATTTGTGTAGGAATGTCATGTTTGTCAGTTGGCTTAATGAAGATCTCACAATGCATGGTTGTATCAACCTTTGCCCATTCTAGAGACGCTTTGGGGAGACAAGTATGGATTTTGTGTTGAGTTTGTGTAGAACACAAAAGAGTGTTGATTCCGTTTTGTAATGGTGCATAGATTTTCAAAGATGGCACATTTCATTGCTTGTAGGAAGACCAATGATGCAACACACATTGCGAATCTTTTCTTCAAACAGATTGTAAGATTGCATGGATTACCTTGCAGTATAGTGTCTGATAGAGACAAAATTTGTTGGTCATTTTTGGTAAACATTGTGGAGGAAGTTTGATACAAAGCTACAATTCAGTTCAACATACCATCCACAAATTAATGGATAAACAAAAGTTGTGAACAAAAACCTTGGAGATTTGCTTAGATGTTTGGTCCGAGATAAACTAGGGACTTGGGATTTGGCATTACTCAGTAGGAAAAATTTGCTTATAACAATTCAATAAATAGGAGTACAGGAAGACACCATTCCAAATCATATATGGGAACAATCTAATAGGAGTTGTGGAGTTGAGAGACTTACTATAGACACAAAATCACATACATATTACTATTTTACTATACCACCAAGTATGTTGTTATATGCATGGATCTTGAGCAAGAAAAGTATTCACTGGTGACACTCTCCGTAGTCCATTCACTTGTTTGACTTGATTTCTATCATCTTTCTCTCTCACATTCGTCATTGCTACACCCAGTTCTGGTAAGGTCACAGGGATCCTTGTCTGTTAGTCTTTTCACATTTGTCGTCATTTATCCTTGGACACTAGCGCCCATTCGGACATTAGCGCTGGCGCTCATGTCCCCTTTGTTCTTTTCACTTATTTTGGCATTTGTGGTTGGCCTTTTTGGTTTTCTTACCCTTATCCCGAGGTCTTAGTTAGCATGTCGTGTCACTAGTGTCGAAATTCAAACAAGAGATCCCTATATATATACACAACATACATACATACTATTATATGGGCGGGCAATTCTAAAGGGCAATCATATCTACATACTATCAAAGGGACTGCATTTTTGGGCTGCTTACTTTGCATACACTGCATAAGAAGGGGAAGTGCTAAATTTCATCTCACACATTTGCATTTTATCTAGCTTTAGCCCGCTATCTTGGCGTCATTCGCGAGGGCAACCTAAGGACACTATTTCACACACAAACACAAAGAACTACATGGAGTTTGGAATGTAGTGCAACGCTCGGTCATAAGTTCATCCTTCGAATGACCATGGGGTCAGCCGACTTCACATATTGTATTTTTTATTCCAATTTGATGTGTTTGTGAGCTTGTGCAGGTAGCTAGGGTTTGTGTTGTATGTTATAGGTACCTCGAAGACCTGTGTGAATAATAGGCAACCAACAACGAATAAGTGCAAAACCTTAATGACACAGAAAAAATAGATTCCGAGCATTTGTGCACTCACCGGCATCCAGGAGTGGACTCGACGCGTAGGTGTCCTTGCCTATCCTAGGCCCCCGTGTCCAACTCGTTCGTAGCTTCCAGAATTGATATCGAGCATTTCGACACTCTGCCCAGCCTGTTCATCAATTGTCCCAGTTCAGATCTGTTCTAGAATAAACGAAAATCAGATAAGTGCCCTATCTCTCCTCTTTGCTTACACGGTTACATCTTTAGAGTGCTTAGCATTTGTATTCTGATTGTATATTATCATAGTAGTGACTCTAAAATTAGATTTAATAATAATATTTCTATTTTTGTTAAATCACTTACCGCATGCAATGAGGACAAGAGTGTTGAAGCAAAATACTTTGACGAACACATGAAAGAAGTGCACCAAGTGCGCAATCAATTAGAGAAGACGAATGCATAGTACAAATAATGCGTAAATGAGAAGTGAAGAGAAATTTAATACCAAATTGGATACGTGCTCTTGGCATATTTGCGAAGGAGAGGTTTCTAAAAGGAACTTACAATAAGCTCAAGTGGAAGAAGATAGGACCATGCAAGATCATCAAGAAGTTTGCATAGAACGCTTATGAGATTGAGTTGCTTGAAGGCATTGACATCTCTAACATCTTTAATGTTGCAGATTTGTATCCATTCCACGTAGTACGTAAAAATGAAGATGAGCTTGAATTAGAAAACAAAGTTGATTGGAGGAAACAAATGCCTAAGGTGGAGCATGATGAAGCAAAAAGAATAATAGATACTAGAATCAAGAAGACACACAATAAGGAGTATACTTGAGTATTTGGTCAAGTGGAAAGGCAAGAAGATTGAAGAGGCATCTTGGAGAAGTGTTGCGGATACTGCACAATGTGGTATACCGATTTCTTGAGTAGGAGCTCAAGTTTTTCAAAATTACCCAAGGTGTATGGTGCGAAGAGCATCTGGGCTCACGAGCAATCTTGTGTCAACCAAAATTAGTGCTCGGTGGAGTCAATCGATTATGCGCATTATGTAGAGCATTTTGCTATGTTTCTACAAACGTGCGGTAAATAAATACATTTATGGGGATCACGGAGTCACAAGTGTGTTGCGTTCTATGGAGCGTAAGTTCTTTGCGCGTTCTTTTCGCAATGTCCGGTCTATTGCGGAATCATCCAGTGTATAGCGTTTCTTGTGCAATCTTGTTCGTGTCATGAACTTAAAAGTTAAAACAATTAATTAATTAAATGCATAAGTTACAAGCTAGGTTGATTGGTTACATTTGGGTTTAGTGTTGGGTCCTCTGATCCATTCATTTGAATTTTGTAGAATTAGTAGTCTTAGGAGGTGGCATGGACGATTGTATAAGTAAAGCCAATTGCATTAGACAAGTAGTTCAAGTTTAAGCAACAACTTAGGTGTATGCATAAGGGTAGAGTAGAGATGTGAGCTTAAAGCTCACCGCAAATAGAAAGAATGAAAGAGTTGAGACATAAGAGGCGATAATTTCTTAGTAAATTATGATGATGTCTGGATTCATGTGATTTGATATGGCAGAGAATAATAAGTTGTGTAATAGGTTGAATCGTTGGCAATTGGTTTGATGTTGCTATTTCTCTAAATAAGATATCTCAAAGCTTTGTTTTTGCTTAAATTTATGTTCATTTCATCATTCTATTGGTGCATAAATATTTAGGTTAAGTATTGTTTCGTGCGCATTCTAAGGGCTGCAAGGTTTGTGGTCGTCATTCGCTGAATTCCCACACCTTGTCTCAAGTCCACAATTGGGCATCCTTAATTAGTTTTTAAGACTTTTTATAGAAGCAAAATCACCAAAAAGAGTACTCGCGGGAATGTCGTGTCAAATAGATTCACCATGCCAATTGCTTGTCAAAACTAGGGTTAATGGTTAAATACACCTCACAATTGGTCATTGAATATACTAGTTTTTTAAATAGAAGCGAAAATGCCAAAAGTTTTGAGTGGTTGCCACAATGATGTGTTGATAACTTGTCAAAATTGGCATCAATTGTTAGATACAGAGTAGTTCTTTGAATTTTTGAGAGTAATTGCAAGGCACATTGAGTAACTTGCGATTTACACTTAAGTTATTCAATATTTCATTAGTAATTGGTAAAATTTTCAAAAATTGCCTTTTTGCCATACAACCTTGTTTTGTTTGGTGTAATGTCCCCTTTCCTACGCCAAAGGCCTAAGGGCCAATCGAGTCCAAGCCTTGGTCATACCCAAGGGGCTATGGACGCTGGGAGCTATGGGTATGAATATCTAGTTTGTTTTGTTATAATTCTTCGTTGACGTGCGTAAAGTGTTTTAGAGGGACTAGATATTATGTTTTGTTGTTAGAAAGGGGCCACATGACCCTTAATGTTTTAATTTTGTGTTGGGGTCACTTTTGGGCCATGATGACTTAAAAGGGAAAAGTAACTTAAATTACTTTTATTTTATTGGCCCTTCCTAAGGAAAAATGCGACTTGGGCTTTTTGGGGCCCTTTTGCCTTGGGGAAAATTATATAAGGAGTTGGAAGAGGAAAGGAAAGGTCATTCTTGCACGCATAACTATTTTCCTTCATGTGAAACTGCTGCCCGCAAATTTACAACTTGTGGAGTGAAATCCCATAGGAACCCTAGCTTCAGTGGTGAGAGATCCATCCCTAGCTAGCAGGGCATTTTTCGGAGTGAGAGATCTACCCTAGCTTTTCATTTTGGGGCTGATTTATAGGGATATTTTCAGAGGTTTCAGAGGAAGGGTTTTGAGGGTTTTGAGACATTTTGTGGAGGAAATCAAAGGGTTTTCAGATCAGATTTATGGCAGCGATAAGAGCAGGATTTGACATCATTTCTAGAGGATTTCCTAAGGGTTTTGACCATCTTCCAAAGGGGGCGACTTGTTTTGGAGATTGCAGCCCTTATTTGGAGGGTTTCCGGTTGCCATTCTCGATTTGAAGGTTGGGGTTTCATTCTCCATATTAATATATGTAATTTCCAGAATTTCTTAATTTTATATTGCTTATTGGAGAAGTTATGAATTTTGAAGTTTTACCCAGCTTTAGGGCTTTCTGTAATTTTCTGCTGCATTATAGTATTCCAAAAATTTCAAAAATAGTTTTCTTATGTTCTTTATAATATTAGCAAGCTCTCTTAAAAATTTCAAGTGATTTGAGTGGGCATTTTGAGATATATTTTCTTCAGTTCGCTGCCCTAGCTGTTAAAAATCTGCAAAACTCAGAATTTGTGTTTGCTGCAATATCATATATTTTGTGCATTTTTAAGTGGTATCCCACAAGGGATATTTCATTTTGGTCTCATTTTGACACTCTAATCCAGAAAATTACAGAGCCCATGTAGATTGAAAGTTTGAAACATTTGAAATTCAAGCCACACTCCACATTAGAACAATTAGGGCACACCCCTTCCACTAGGGCACAACATTTCACACGTTCTTTCTACATGACACCCACACTAAAGTGGTAATTATTGATATTTGTTATTTTTTATTGCTTTTAAAAATTTATTAGTGTATAGTGTTTCCTGTGCAATCTTGTTCGTGTCGTGAACTTAAAAGTTAAAACAATTAATTGATTAAAGGCATAAGTTACGGGAAAGGTTGACTGGTTACGTTTGGGTCTAGTGTTGGGTCCTCTGATCCATTCATTTGAATTTCGTAGAATTAGGAGTCTTACGAGGTGGCATGAACGACTATACAAGTAAAGCCAATTGCCTTAGACAAGTAGTTCAAGTTTAAGCAACAACTCAAGTGTATGCTTAAGGGTAGAGTAGAGATGTGAGCTTAAGGCTCACTGCAAATAGAAAGAATGAAAGAGCTGTGACATAAGAGGCAATAATTGCTCAAAATTATGATGATTTCTAGATTCATGTGATTTGATATGACAGAGAATAATAAGTTGTGTAATAGGTTGAATCGTTGGCAATTGGTTTGATGTTGCTATTTCTCTAAATAAGATATCCCAAAGCTTTGTTTTTGTTTAAATTTATGTTCATTTCATCATTCTATTGGTGCATAAATATTTAGGTCAAGTATTGTTTAGTGCGCATTCTAAGGGCTGCGAGGTTTGTGATCGTCATTCGCTGAATTCCCACACCCTGTCTGCGTCACAATTGGGCATTTGCCTTAATTAGTTTTTAAGACTTTTTATAGAAGCAAAAATCACCAAAAAGAGTACTTGCGGGAATGTCGTGCCAAACTGATTCACCATGCCAAGTGCTTGTCAAAACCAGGGTCAATGGTTAAATACACCTCACAATTGGTCATTGAATATACTAGTTTTTTAAATAGAAGCAGAAATGCCAAAAGTTTTGAGTGGTTGCCTTGATTGATGTGTTGATAACTTGTCAAAATTGGCGTCAACTGTTAGATACAGGCAGTTCTTTGAATTTTTGAGAGTAATTGCGCATCATTGAGTAACTTGCGATTTACGCTCGAGTTATTCAATATTTCATGAGTAATTGGTAAAATTTTCGAAAACTGCCTTTTTGCCATACAACCTTGTTTTGTTTTGGTCTCATTCTGACACTCTAATCCAGAAAATTACAGAGCCCATGTAGACTGGAACATTTAAAATTCGAAGCCACACTCCATATTAGTATAATTAGGGCACACCCCTTCTACTAGGGCACAACATTTCACACGTTCTTTCTACACGGCACCCACACTAAAGTGGTAATTATTGTTATTTGTTATTTTTTATTGCTTTTAAAAATTTATTAGTGTAGGGTTAGGGTTTAAACTTTACAATGTAAATCCTAGCTCTAACTCTTGCATCTTTATTTTTGTAATTACTAACCCTAACCCTAAACTAGACAATCTAGTTTAAATTAGGATTGAATGACAGTGATCGAATACTAGAGAGCTAGGATTTGGGAGCTTCAACTTTGCATTTTGTAACCTCGTAGCCTCATATTGTTTCTATTTTGTATTGCAAGGTATAACTTGTAATTGAGTGAGATTCTGAGACTCAATGACAGTCTAGGCTGGAGATTATGCTTCCAAAATTTTGGGATTGGCGGCATTGAACAAATTCAGTTTTTATAAATTATGTTTGTTTTCATCTATAGGTGCTATATATGGCACAATATTAGAAAAACAGCTTTTGTTTGCTATTTTCATGAATATTCCAGCAGATTTTAAATTGCTGAGATTTTCCCATTTTACTACTGAGTAGTAGAAGTCCATTTACACATTTAGTTAGCCATGTCATGTACTTGTAAATGGAACGCTAATATGTGTTTTCTCTTTTTTTATTTATATATTGGATTTTTGGCTGGTTATGCCCGAGCTAAGGGACTCCAGACATGCCAAAAAAATGGGTATTTGAATGTTTTTGATTTCACAGTATATTTTTTTGGTCAGCTTTTGGGATCACCTTATAGGCTTTTGGCCCTTGGGATCACTGTGTAATGGTTTATAAGATGGGTATTTACCAACCAATCCAATACAATTTCAAAATCAAAACAATGAAGAATCATATGCTCAAGTCATAAAATCTCATTTTGCTTGGCTATTTACTAACCAACCCGATATAATTTACAACAGAACGCAACGAAGAATCACGAGGAAGTCATCATATCTCGTTTTGCATTAAAGATTGAATATGCTGTGTTTGTTTTTCTGAATAAACTTCATACTATAGCATGTTGTGATCAGAGAATGAAAACTACAACTATCTGTCCCTAATGCACTTCAAAAAGACGGGTACTTGAATGCTTTAGGTTTTCATCGTGTGCATATTTAGGTGATTTGTTCCTGAGATCACAGTTTGATGGTTTATATTTATATAAGATGGATATTTATCAACCAACCTGATACAATTGCCAACACAAAACAATGAAAAATCATGACAAAGTTGTCAAATCTCATTTTGCATTCAAGTCTGCAAATATGCTCTCCGTATTTAAACTGATTAAACATCTTGCTGTAGCATTATTGTGATCAAAGAATGAGAACTGCAACCATCTGCGAACAAGGTAATCTCAGAACAGATATAACCTTCTGTCCCATTCTTCCTTGAGAATTCATTCACTAGTATTCCTAAAGAGAGCATATATAATCTTGAAAGGTCAAAGGTCGGAAAGACTATTCCAAATTACCTTCAAAACATAGCCGTCAAAGAAAACTTAAGAACAATCAAGCAGGTACGAGAGTCAAAACTATGCTCTTGGTGAGCAAAGATGTGTATCAATGACTGATATGATCTGATGCAGCTTATGAAGATATTAAGGAACTATACATTGCCCATCTTCCAATGATTATTCAGGACCAATTGTTGTCACAAATACTTCATATAACAATGCAGAGCTTCTTGAGCCAATTAATAACCAAATATGCACAGCCTCTTGGTGAGCAAAGATGTGTATCAATGACTGATATGATCTGATGCAGCTTATGAAGATATTAAGGAACTATACATTGCCCATCTTCCAATGATTATTCAGGACCAATTGTTGTCACAAATACTTCATATAACAATGCAGAGCTTCTTGAGCCAATTAATAACCAAATATGCACAGCCTCTTGGACAAGTGCACGAACTTGCCTGCTCCTACTTGTGCAGAGGTATGAATTGTGAACATAAATCCTTGGAGTACAACTCCCTTTCCACTTAAAATATAAGTGCCTGAGCTGAAACTATGGCATGCATAAGTGGCTTTGCATGAAATAAAAAGGTTGGGCTCTGTGAATTATCAATATATACTGGTGCATTACTGTTCTTGAAAATCAAATGAATTGAACCTCATCAATAAAAAAAGATTGTGGATTAAATAATGGTCCTCTTATATATATCTTAAGATATTGGCTGTCTAAATTGAAAATGTGTGCGAATTAGAAGCAACTATATGTTGCAAAGAGTATGTCAGTTTTCTGTATGGTATAATGCTTTATACATGGCCAGAAAAATAACATAGCATGATCATTAGTGTAATATTCCTCCTCCATTTCGTCCCTGCGAACATTAGCAGGGTATTCTTCTGTTCTGGTCTTCTGCCAGACTGTCCCAGTTGATATAATTGTCCTTGACATTATCATTCGGGGAGGGGAGGGGTGTGGGGGTTTAGAGTGAGCCAGCTGAGGGGTGAGATGGTTTATCCTCAACGAACTCCCTTCTGTCAACCTTGTATTTTTGTGAAGCATCATGAAGTTCCTCATTCTGAACATGAAATGCTTCACTCCGATCTTTGTATATCCCAAAATCCTGATGAATAAGAAATGAGCTACCTGCACTGGCAATCACACCAGTAGCTGACAGATTTTTTGCTTCATCCACCAAGTTCCTTCGTGCAGGGGTTGGTTTTGGGTCGATCAGATGGTTTCCCATTGTAATCACTGGATCCCAATCCCTCAGTTGGTCCATCTTGTAACCACCCTTGAAATCCTCCCATCCTTACTCTCCGTGTCACAAGGGACGCCAAATTTTATTGAAAACCTTCGAATTTCACTTAAATTTATTCTCGTCAAACATGAACTCCAACTTTATCCCTTATTTTTGCATGGAAAGATTTTGACTATTTTGAATTATTTTATAAATGTATGTATATATATACATATACTGACTGAAAGCAGAGGGCAGAAAGCTCTATCCACTCTGTCCCTCTGGCATATTGATGCCTTTTTCTGATAGAAAAATTCTTTGTTCGAACTTAAAAGACATTCTTTTCTTGAACTTTATCCCTTGGTGAACTTGAACGGAACTTGATCCTTGTCGAACATGAACTCGAATTGTGACCTAGCTTACTCACACTGGGATTCTAAATTTCTTAATTTAACTAGATCCTTAAATTCTCTTTCCACAATGTCCAAACTCACTTTTGGGATTCCCTTGCCTTATTACTCCCTCTGCATCGTTTGATCTTCCTGGCATCCTTTATGCTTCATTTGTTTTTAGCCAGGAGCAGTTTTATGAGGGCTTTAAAATATAATATAGGTTGCTTCAGCCCTTCTATAACCTCATTATCTAACCCCTTACACTGCCACGGGCATTTCTCCAGCAGTACATGCCATAGGTTCTAAAAAGAGAATTACAGTAGGAAAACAAGGCATGAGAACGGCTTTAATCTACACATCTGTTTAGCACCAGATTAGAAAGAAAATAGCAGAGGGCCAGCAAATTATTCCCATAAAATATGAATTCTTTATGAACACTTAGAGAAGTTGCAATAGAAAAGTACATACGATGCAAATTAATGCATAGCCCAGACCAACATTTTGAGAGGCAGAGCAATCAAGTTGACTGTTCAGCTCCATTGCCACAGGATTCAAAATACCCATCCTTCCCTCGGTTTCTTTCTCGCTCCCCAATCTTATATGTAACCATACCCAGAAAAACAATGCCAAGAAAGAACAACCATGGAGCATACTAAAAGTAATAATAGCATAGCAAAGCTCCGTCAAACCCATCAAATTCAGATAATTTCCATTCTTTCAAAATTTGTTTTCACAGTTTACGATCAGAAAACTACACATTCACAGTTTATGATAAGGACTGAGAGAAGGAAATCCATTCCAGAAAACTACACAGACACAGGATGGAAGGAGAAAAATTGTTTCAGAGCAGTTAGCCCTGATCCCTAGTATGTGATTTAATTGAACCTTCACATAAGACCTTAGTCACAAGGTTTGAGTTTGAGTTCAAGTTCGACAAGGATAAAGTTTGGTTCAAGTTTGCCAATGGATAAAGTATGGGAAAAAAACATCATCAAATTTGAATAATGGATTTTTTTATTATTATTTTAATTTCATAAAAAAACATAAATGCGTAATTATCTCAGAGGGATGGAATGGAGGGAGCTTTCAGAGGTTGCATAATAATGCCAGAAAGATGGAGTGGTGAGCTTTCAGTCCTTTGTTTTTTGGTAAGTTTTTGTATATACACATATTTATAAAATAATGCAAAAGCATGTCAAAAACTTCCCATGTAAAGTTAATGGATAGAATTTGAGTTCATATTCAAAGAGGATAAAGTTTGATAAATTTTTAACATTTCCCACGAAGTTTTGCATATAAAATTCTGAGCAGAGGCAAATGAGAGAAGAAAAATAAATGCCAGTGATCATTGGTATGAGTCTGAGGAACCCCCTTGCCTCCTTACTACCCTACCTCAATCAGAGTTTCTCCTCCTTTGAACACACTCACCAGTTGCTTGAAAGATAATAAATGAACAGAGGAGGAAGATAGTAGAAAAAGTAGAGGGGTTGGCTTTCCAAAGCCCACAACACTTCATGCTTACATGGTTCATGTTAATTCCATCCCTTGCAAGGAAAAAACCAATCAATTACTATTTTATATATATTTTATGGAATTTTAGAAGCCAAAATAACAAAGAAACACTAAGAATACTCTGCTGAAAATTAAATATGCACTGGAAATTGCAGCCACAAGATAAATATGAAATATGGGTCTAGAAACCCTCTAAATTCATATAACTTCAGATTCCGGCCTTTAAAAATATTACAAATCAGATTGTGAAACCAAATTTCTCAAATTCTTCACCAATGACTCCAAACCCTACCCAAGGTAGGTCGCTCCACCCTAAATAATTCAATATCAGCTGGAAATTACAAATAGATCTTCAAATCAGCTCTTCTCTTCAAGACTCAACAATGATGAAGGGTTTTCGTCCTTCACCTAAGCCACATGAAGGGTTTTCATCCTTCAATGAGGCCTCACAAGAGGGTTTTCATCCTCAAGTGGATGAACAAGGAGCAACTAGCTCTCTATGCCCAAGTAGAATAAAATGCGCCAAGATTAGATGCAAATGATGCCTCTAATCTCCTTTTATATCCTCCTTTTGGCGCCAATGCTCAATTAGAAAAGGCCGACCTATATAATGCAAGAAAACACTAAAGGAAATATAAAAATATTAGATAAAATATATTATAAAGATGCTCAAGGGTCTTCTCCTTCATTTTTGCTTCTTTGCCATGGAGAAGGAATGGCAAGAAGACCAATTTCTAGCTCTTAGGTGGGAAAAAGGGACATTACAGTCCTCCCTCCCCAAAATTGCTTGTCCTCAAGCAATTGCAAACTCATTACATCACTGCCCCAACTTCTTCTTCTTCTTTTTTTTGAAGATCTTCATCCTCCAATGGTGAAGGTGGCATCCTTGATAGAGTATCCGCAACCACATTATGCTTTCCCTTCACATACCCAATATCAAAATCCCATGCTTGGAGTCTACTCATTCCATCACCTATACCTACATGTTCTCCCTCAATGGAGCCTTCTATCCGGATCATGAGAACATCATTCAACATAGCTTGCATGTAGGCTGAAAATAAATCATAACAGCAGTAAGTCACCTGGGATTCCATCCAATTTAGCACTAGGGTGGCTTGGGAGAGTGTCCTCACTAGTGGAGCTTCACCACTATCCTTGTCATGCAAGGAAACCTTCTTAAATTGCACATGGACACCGTTGTTCGTGACTGAAATTATTGTGATCAGCAGCATAAAAATGATGCAAATATGGCAAATCCATGTGAGCTTTAGTAATATGATAGATGTAGAAGTATTAGGTACCCAAACAAGTACCACAAACTCACCAACTTCAGCTGAAACCCCATACAAACTTAGCTGCTCCAAATCCTTGACTCCTTGTGAAGACCCTTCCGGATTCATATGAGGAGCTGGTTTCCAAGATAAGACATCCGCTGCTACAATGTTTTTCCTCTTGACATGTCTAATGTCAAGAACCAAAGGCTTGTATATTGCTGATCCATGCATAATGGCCATCATCCTTCCCATCATAATTGTGAAGATTCAGCTCATGTCTCTTGAGTTCTTTGTTTTCCAATGCAACAAGATGCTGATTTTGCATTAGAACAACCCCTATCCCTTCACAGGATGCACTGAATTCCACCATAAATGTAAAAGAAGAATCAGGTACAACAAACACTTGATACAAATACATTACCTTCTTGAGTTGATCATATGTTTCTTGAGCTAGAAGCGACCAGCAAAGTACCTCCCTCTTAGTTAAATCAGTTAGAGGGGCAACAATGTGTGAAAAACCCTTCTTAGACCCAAGGAACCTTCTTGAGTTGTGAAATGGAGATGGGAGGAGGCCAACCAAGTGTGGCATGTATCCTTTGTTGCTCCACATGTACCCCTCGAGGCTCCATGATATACCCTTGGTCCCACATTTTGCTCCAACCAAATCCATATTTAAATTTCTTTGCAAGTAAGGACTGCTTGTCCTAAAGCACTCATCATTATGTTAAGGTGTTGTAGATGTTTCACCCATGCTTTGCTATATCTCAAGACATCATCAAAAGAAACAAGCACAAATTCCTTTAAGTACTTACCAAATATGAGGTCCACATATGATTGGTAGGTGGTAGAAACTGAAAATTGCTCTAGAGGAACTGAGAATATGCAATCAGCTGTTATATCCATTCTAAAATATGTGAGAAGTGTACCATCTTTCTTTGCACATGTATGGATGTGATTGCTCCAATGACTACGTTTCATTTTCCCTTCATTCTTTATCCTCCTCATGATGTTGTTTGCAACATTCCTCTTTGTATTCTTAGCTAAAATCAGTCCCCTCTCTACTGCTGGTAATGAAATAAAATCAGATTTTCCTTGCTTAACATGACTACCATTTCCATGGCTGATTTCAAAAATTCTGACTTCTTCATTTTGTGAGTGGCACTTCAATCCTTTCTTGTGGATTTTGAGGGTTAATTCCCCCAAAGTTTGGAGCTCTTGAACCCCAACAACTATAGGTTCCTTAGCTGAACTTAAAACAAGGAAGTCAATGCAAAACTCATACCTTTTCATGGGAATAGCGAGCTGTGGTATCTTCCTTGTGTAAAGAGTATATGCTCCATAAGTTATGGTGACCGTGAAGCCTTCGAAACCAGCTTTGTTTGGCTCCATCCTTCTTGCCAATTCTTCTCCAATAAACTGATGCATATTGCCATTTTCTATAAGCATGGTGTCCCTTTGGTCATGAAGAAGACTCTTCACCCGGGGTGGGTGATGTGTGCCATATTTTATATTAAGAATGCTGCCCATCCACTCCATTCTTTCTAGCTTTCCCATTATTATGGGATCATGGGTTAACCACCTATGAGGCTCCTTACCCCATGAAGTATGATGTGCACAAAGGTGTTCAATCATTGGTGACAAAAGAGGATACAACATATATGAAACATGAGTACTCCTAACCATCCAACCATGGTAGAAAATCTGAAATGATGCATAGGCAAAAACTGAAATACCTTCATGCCGGGGCTGCCCATAACACTCAGAAATTCTGAGTTTAAATCAGCATTCAAAAACACCTTACCTTCATGATCTTTCGCTTTCTGGGTGTCCTTCTTGAGGCTCCTTTGCAAAATAGGTCCATCATTTTGGTGTAGTATCATGCTAGACAATAAATCTGAGTTGTTTCTAGATCCCGGGCTGCTTACCTTCACTATATCTTTTAGCCTCTTCACGCTAGCAATGGTACTTATGCATGAAACCCTTTCAACATCCTCTTGCTTATGCCTCCAAAATCCTTTTGTATCTTGCCCCATGTAACTATTAAAAAGCAAAGGGATATCATGAACAACCAAGAGCCTTTTACCTTCTTCTTTGCTTGATGCTTGCTTGACAATTTTTCCATGTTCTTGAGCTTTCATAGGGCTGAGATGACCTGTTATAAAAATTCCAGCAAGCTTGTTGTCCTCACATCTATTAGGACAAAGGTTTCCTACCACCAAGCTCTCTCTCCCAACCTGTAGATCTGATTTTTTTCTTCCTTTGGTTCAAATTCTATGACTCCATCACCTGTTACTTCACTATCATGCGAGCAATCATTAGAAGACATATGAACATCTTCCACCAATGAAAATTTCTTACCTTGCTCATCCTTGCAAGCTTGCACATCGAACCTTTCTATGATCCTTTGACTGAAATCATCAAAGAAGCAAACCGATTCTTCTCCTTGGGTTTCTATCACATGGTACCACCAATCTCTTGCTATCCCTTCCAAATGACAAGGGATGAATTCGAGGGCATCCTCCACACACATAGGGTTTGTTTGCAAGTATGCCTCCAATTCTGACAACCATGATCTCACTGAAGGTTTGTTAGTGCCATCAAAAATAGAGATCTTACCCTTCCATGCACCGTTGTTGCTTCCTCGGACCTGTGGGTTATGGTTCAGCTCATGCCATCAATTCTTCAAACTTGAATTCTTCCATTGAAACCCTAGGCCTTTGAAGATCCGTGCTCTAATACCACTGTAATAACCCTTTTGAGGGTTTTAATCAAATATTCTAAATGCAGATCTGAAAATAAAATTGCAGCAGACTGAAGAATAAAATCAGCGACTTGTACTTGCACCAAAAATGCCAAAATCACCATAAAACACCACCAATCAATTCGCCACTATTTTATATATATTTTATGGAATTTTAGAAGCCAAAATAACAAAGAAACACTGAAGAATACTCTGCTGAAAATTAAATATGCACTGGAAATTGCAGCCACAAGATAAATATGAAATATGGGTCTAGAAACCCTCTAAATTCATATAACTTCAGATTCCGGCCTTTAAAAATATTACAAATCAGATTATGAAACCAGATTTCTCAAATTCTTCACCAATGTCTCCAAACCCTACCCAAGGTAGGTCGCTCCACCCTAAATAATTCAAATATCAGCTGAAATTACAAATAGATCTTCAAATCAGCTCTTCTCTTCAAGACTCAAACAATGATGAAGGGTTTTCGTCCTTCACCTAAGCCACATGAAGGGTTTTCGTCCTTCAATGAGGCCTCACAAGAGGGTTTTCGTCCTCAAGTGGATGAACAAGGAGCAACTAGCTCTCTATGCCCAAGTAGAATAAAATGCGCCAAGACTAGATGCAAATGATGCCTCTAATCTCCTTTTATATCCTCCTTTTTGGCGCCAATGCTCAATTAGAAAAGGCCGACTTGTATAATGCAAGAAAACACTAAAGAAAATATAAAAATATTAGATAAAATATATTATAAAGATGCTCAAGGGTAATCCTGTGACAACTTCTCATAATCTCATTTCATGCATTACCCATATTCCCTAGCCTGTTTTTTATTTGAGCACTACCAAGCATTTTATATTACTAAGACAATTTTGTATTGTCCATTGCAATTAACAGAAAATGCAAGCAATTCTAAGGTTTCTTTTCTTTATTCATGATCTAGTTCCCAATGCATGGTAGAATGTTTCAAGTGGCATTCAACCTTAGCTCCTTTCCACGTCAAAGCTTAATTGTTTCCTCAAATTTGAAACTTTTCTTCTTTTCATTCAGATTTTCTGAGAAGTTTCAAAAACACGAGTTTGTTGAAGTTTCAAGTTTTTGACAAATACAGAAAGCTTATGTTGGTTCGATCATTTACCGACCAATGCCGAAAATAGACTTCTCAACTACAAAATAATAAGAAAAGGAGAAAATTGAGAGAATAGATAGTCTCAATAGTTTTAACTACTCTTTTTAAGAGGACTAACACTATTTGATTGTTTTTAAGTACCATTATGTAATGAAATTACTTGTATAATGCAGATCATGAGCAGAAATATAACACCAAATAACACAATATTCCGAATAATGATCTCAATATGCAATTAGAATAGCTTGGCCACTTCGAGGGGGCAACCTCCAAATCATACAATAAGACTTAAATGCTCCAATGATGATGAACTACAACCTACAATCCCCTATATATACTATTCATATGTTATGGCCATCACCAAGGCCGACCTACGAAGCACGAGAAAGTATAAATGATATAATAAAATGATATGGTAAGCCACAAGTCGGCTACTCATATCCTAATACAAGCAATAGGTTAAGGGTGTAGCACATTAAGCCCTAGTTCCTTTACACCTCAAGGCTTAATTGTTTCCTCAAATTCCAAATGTGTACTGTGTTCATATGGTGCCATTTTTGTGAGAATTTCCACGAAACTTGAGTTCTGTGACATTTTTGTATGGCATTCTCTGTAAAATTTTCTGAATGAATACAGGAAAACTTAGAAAATTAATTTATAATTTTTAGAATATTAAGAAAAGAATAAACATAAAGAATACATAGTCTGAATAGTTTTAACAGAAACTAGTTTGTTCAAAACTATCAACACCATTCCTTTGATGTACAATTAATGGTGGACACATATAACTTTGGCATGGAATCTGTGGCAGGTTCGATAACAGAAAAATAAATTCCAATAATCATAAACAAGTATTTGATGTGGAATGTCTCAAATTCTCTGATTGATCATCTTCAGCAAAAGCTAATTTCATCCTCCCAAAGAACACAACTGATTATATTTAACGACAGACATAACGACTATACTGACATGCGTGACTAGTAATTTAGAAAACAATATGGTTGTTTATAATTTATCAGCAGGTGATTTAAAATAAAATAAAATAACATTACAAAATGCTCAGCAATTTCATATTGGTAACAACAGTAATGAGAGCAAAGAAAATTATTTTCATTCATCAAGAGGCCCTTTATTGTATAAGTGTTCTGAATAGAGTATCATGGGTGAATTGAGCTTGTTAGTTTCATTAGATATAATGTCCCTTTCTGGATAATTTATCAACTCTAAAGTTTCTGTGATTCCTTTTCAATACTGGATATCAAACAAATACTAAAACATCCCACATGCAATATTGATATTGAAAACCTAATTGAAACTTCACTGAAACCCTTATTGTATTGAGATGAAAGTGTACAAAATTCTGATAATGAAGCAATCTAAACAATAATAGAATGCTGTAATAAAATCCTTACATTTATTTTGCATCACCAGGCCAAAAGACAAAACTCTTACTTGGATAAACCGCTGTAAAATAATTACATGCAACAATGAGCAACAAACAGTAACATAGGGATCACAATCTGAATGAAGCTTGAAGTAAGGTTACAGCTGGAAGTAAAGGCCACAACAGCCACTTTGATTTGCACAAATTAGACTCAGCTGGTCACATAAACCCCAACGCAATAACCCCAGCTGTACATGAAACCCCAATGCAACAATCCAGCTGGAAGGGAAGACCATGCAGCACAACTGGCTATGTAATATGCAGAGTACAACCCAAGTTTATAGTGGACATACAATAGAAACACTCGTTATAGATCTGCGCTGAACATCTGATCATAAATATAGTAGACAGCAAGGTATGGATCACTTGTTCAAGATGTGCTCTTCTTGACCCAATTGCATGCGAGCCTTTTGGGATTGACTGTCAGGACTTAAGGAGAGAAGATAATGTTTGTTCTGGTTCCATTTATGAATCACCTTTGTTGCTATTTATTGTGGTTTATTCTCTAGTCATTTGCGTATTTTTTCTTCAATTTAAAGTACTATGCAGCAGATTTTAGAAACTCTACCAATCAGGAGCACTGCAAAAACAATGTGAAGTACTATGCTGCAGATTTTAGCAACTCTACCAATCTGGTAGCACTGCAAAAGCAACCTCAAAACTTTAAATTTTACTTCTCACCAGGAAGATGCTTGTGTTGAATTCCTTCTATTGTCACGCTGAGGAGTTAGTGAGAGGGAGGGGTGTTCTAAAAATTTAATCTGATTTTTTTGTCTTTTTATGGCATTGGCAGAGCTGGATAGGGATGTTGGTGAAGAAGACATAAAAACTTCTTATAGACGTCTTGCCAAAAACTATCATCCTGACGGTATGCATTTTCATGGTTACATATTGCAGATTTGCTTAATCTTATACATGGATGCCGTTACTTTGTCTTTGTTTTGTTCTTTGAAGTTTAGAACTACAGCTTAATCTCTTGGAGTTTTACAGAGGTCATAAATCAGCATAATTTCTGAGTAGGAAAGTGGCAGATAGCTGCATGCTTTTGGTGACTATTTATGCTCTCAAGGAAGTGAATGATGATTTTTAATCAAAGGTGTTTGCATGCATATCTATGACTGCCCAAAAGCCTTAACATTTCCTCAATTTCTCATTACATATGTTTCATAATAGGAAACTGCAATCTCTGAATGGCAATAAAAACAAGAAAATATGCTGCTGCAGAGTGATATACTTATTGGATCATACTTGATTGCCTGCATAGATTGAGATTAATTTCCATCAAGGACTGAGTCTCATTATTGTAATTTATGTTGCTAGCAAAAACATTTTTGTGTTTTGTTGTAGAAAATTTTACATGCATTTTAGACTTTGTTCTGATGGGAATTTACCAAAGTTCTTGAAGGATTTAGAACAGGTGCCTTTATTGTAAGTAAATGAATGAAAGAATGAATTTTGAACGAATGACTGCTTATTGAAATGAGGCAACAATTAGTGAGGACATGCAGCAATGTATTGGCAACACTTACATAATATTTCTAATACAATTTTTTCTGGTGTTGTAGCCCAAGTTTGTCATTGCTATCTGATGGTCTATGCAAAGTACGAGTGAGGGCAAGCAAGAAAAATTATATTACTGCATTAAATTTGAAGTATTGTCAATAAAACTCAAGATAGATCAAGTGACTGCATATTTTATGGTGCTCAGCTTAAACTTGCATGTTGTACAAATCAACTACCATTTTAGTTGCAAACAAAAAAAGTTTAGCAGCACACGAGACACCAATTGAGTAGCCTAAGGACATTGTAGACCTTATGATGCTCCAACTTTTGGTTGTAGTTTGAGAAGACTACAGATTTAGATCTCTCCATTTGCGAATGAATTTTGTATTTAGTCTCTCATAAACATATAGCCAAAGTGAACTTTGAGTGGTGAATGACTCAAAACAATGTGAAACAGATTGGCTTTCTGAGTTTCATCAAGTTTCTCTGAGTTTTGATGAGACTCCGAGTCTTAGATGAGGCTCACTTCCTAGAAGACAGAACAAAATCTCTCATTTGCATGTCAAAGAGCTTATTTGGGATACTGAGTCTTTTGCCGAGATTTGGCGTAGGTTTTTTTCGCCTAGTCTGAGTTGGCTTGGTATATCACCCCTGCCGAGTCTGAGTCTCAAAACTATGAAATCTGCTATAACTTTGAGGCAGAAATAATGCCAAGCTATCAGTGGGCGTTATTTCAGCTTTTGCTATCAACTTCTGTAAAGTCTTCTAAGGCCTGTCTGAGGGTCCCAGAAGAATCTGTCAACATGGGTGATATCTTCAAAGCTGTGTTGGTGGTTGAGTAGCTTTGAATGAGGCAAATTTACCTATCTTGAAGCTGGACGTATCCTCCAAATCAAAATCCTGTTCAACTATCTCCATAGACCTTAGTACACAACCCTTTAGTTTTGGCAGTTGTGGAGAGAACCTCCTGTCAGCCTTGGTAGCTGTTGAGAGAAACTATTGTGTTTTTTTTCCTGATTAAAAGGCAAGCCTAGGAATGGCTATTTCATGATCTGTGTATATATTTTGAGGGATGGTTGTAGTGAACTACGAAATTATCATTAAAGTTCTATTGGGTGAATAAATCCCCAGCCAATGAAGCTAAGGAGATTGAATTTAATCGAGGAAACTGAAGTTTCATCCCCTCTCTAAACTAGCACTCAGTGGTCCAATCTTATGGTATATCAACAATTTGGAGAGTAAGTGCTCATGATCATCTATTTCGTAAGAACGCTCGTCTATCTAATATCTCAAACAAGGATTTAAAGAGTCCATTAAATCTATAAATTAATATGGCAAGACAAAATTTTCAGCATTCCATGCTCAATAGAAAGACAACCAATGACCTGATAAATGTCCACTTTAGCAGCTTTCCAGATCAACATATAATCTAAAGCATGGCAGATAAATATAATTATAGGATTCCTCATTCAAAGTAGTAGCTTATTCAGGTGACTGGACCTCATACCCAAACAATAAACTGCATGTTTTAGTAGTTAATCCAGTGTTGCCACTTATGTGAGTTTCTAATCTTGCTAATGGCAATCAACCTCGTTTCATTTTGGTCTTTAACTTGAACTTTCAAATTGCAATACTTTCATAAGTGGAGTGATCATTGGCTTGGTTGGTTTTCAGAAGCTTTACATGTAACATACTTTGTACCCATTTGAAGCTGCAACAGTTCATTATTTTAGTATTTTACATGCTGTCAGATTCGGGAAAATCATAGAATGGAAGTCCAATATTGGTAAAGAAAATAATGGACTTCAACAACTTCTGTAAAGACAAGGGTCACTTTTTGGTGGTTTACAAAAAAATCTTGATTGCAAATATTTGTTATATTTTCTTTTATATGCATTGTTTAGCGATGGTCCTGGGCTAAAGATACCTCTATGAATCCCTAATGACATCCTCCATGAAATACTCAGCAGCTCCATTATTTGCTTTTTGTCATCTATGGGCATTGACATAACAGTTTTCCTTGTTTTCTTGTCCAAATATTTTGAATTTTCAGAGAAACTCATTCAATTTTTGTATATTCCTAGTTTATGATGGGACTGGGGATCTAGAGGAAGGAGAAACAGCAGAAACACGTTTCATTAAGATTCAGGAAGCTTATGAATTGCTTATGGACAAGGAGCAGCGTATGAAGTATGATAAGGAAAACCAAGTAAACCCTATCAAGGTTGGGATCTTATTCATTTTTAACAGAAAATATATAAATGTACATATAGATAATTCAATGTGTATATATACAACTGTGTAAAGCCATATTTAGGTTATTCCAGCTTTTGGTCGAAATATTCAGCTATATTTTATTCCAAAAATGAATTAAGATAATCTGTTTTTGAGGCTGTATGTTCTTGCACCATCATTTTTCTTTGCCTTTTGACATGGTGCAGATTTTGTCTGCAATTGGTATCTACCTGGCCTAGATAGTTGTTTGTAATATTGTTTGACACCTAGGCAACTGCTCGTAAGCCTTGTCCTGATCTGGTATCCTGCTTTCAGGCTCCCAGAGCAATTGCATCTTAGCTCTTCTATCTATAGTATGGCATTTTTTTAATGCCAATGTTCTGCAACACCATGCTAGAGTTGCGTCTTTTGCTCTTACTCATTAGATATGTTACCTGTAATGTAGGTTAACATTCAACTAGCTGTGCAATGTTTTGTCGATTTTGGAGTTACTCAGGTGTATATCTCGAGTTGTCAAGGTGTCTTGTATAGGGAATACTTCTTCATTCCATGTAGCAATACTTTGTTGGTACCGTCTTTTCTTGCTATTTGGTTTCTTATGCCTTTTCTGGATCTGTTCCCCTTACCATCTCTTTGTATTTATAGTTGGTAACATGGTAGCTAATTTCATCCAAAAGAACATTTTCGACTTTGAGCTTTTCTCACTCTGCCATTCATTCATTTGAAACATTTTGGTAATTCTATAGCTTTCTACTATTGCTCTCTATTCAAAGACACTGAAGGAGGCCTCTCTAATTTCTTTCTCTGCAAGACAGTGACCTATAGGCATCTCTCTTTGCGAAGGTCTTCTAGACTTACTAGACTTGTTTACTCCTTTTTCCACCATATCTCACTCAGTGGATGTATCACGCATCCTAAAGCTTCAGTCAACATTTTATACACAGTGGGAAATTAGTCAACCAGTGTACTTTTCATACACTTAGGAACTACCTATAATCCCAGATTGTGTAACCATTTTATGGGAGGATGAGATATCATTGCATCCAGTCCAAATCCCTTAGACAACTTGCATCACTGCTTTGTGACCTGCTCTAAGAGATCTACAGCATGGGATGTTAGGAGCAGATGATCTAACCTACAGGCTCAACCCTTAAGGATAACTTTACTGATCCATTCCAGCCTCTAGACCGGGAGCACCGTATTTTTCTAGCACGTTCCTGCCACAGCAGCAATTGGATGGTGGGACCCACAAATTACTCAAACATTCTATCATTTTGTCTGCCCCTGTTTATACTTGGTTGCAGTTCAAAAGAATGTTTTGACTCTATTTTTTAATATGCTTCTCGTTTGGGCAACAAAGTTCAAATTTAACTTGAGCACCTAAATTCTTGGACTCAATAAATGATGTTAACCACAACTTTTGCAATCATCCTTTTCTGATGAAATGTGCACAGAAAGACGTGTTCTTGTCAACTTGGCTCTTAAGTGTAACAATTTTTTTGGGCTCTTTTGTCTTGCTTGAGTTTGAGCTTTTGTATCCTCCTACACATGATGACATGATTGAAATGCAAAATGCTTTGGACAACTTTAGTGTACGCGTTGTCCTATTGAAAGGTGTCACCTCCGTTTCATCACACCACTTAGTAAAAATACAATGCAAAGGTTCAATATACCCATTGTAAAGTTCAATATTTGCAATGCGAAGTTCAAAATACCCATTGTGAAGTTCAATATATACAATGCAAAGTTCAATAATAGAGGGGACTACACACAAGACATCTCACATCATGCAGCTCCAGAGAGATATTATCTACGATTTTGAAGGAGGAAAAATTTATTCAGGGAATCCTGATGATGGGTGAAGGGAACTATAGAAAGTAACGGAATACAAATTATCTTCTTTATAGCAAAAACGTTGTTGATATTGACTATGTTAAGCAGCTCATACCAGGCAAGCTCTTCGACGAACGGCAGCAAAAGCAAACGCTCAGAATAGTCATAACCTCGGGCCACACAAATTTGAAACTAGTGTTTGATATGAAGTACTACAGGTACAAAGAATACCCTGTAAATGTTTTATCTGCCGATGCAGCCAAATTCCTCCTTTGTAGAACAATTTGAGAAGGTGAAAGGCATTGGATGGATCAGGTGGCAGAGGTGTGCAAAGGTGTTCCCATCCTTTTGAGTCGTTTTGGAAATCATTTAAGCCCAGCAAGAGAGTGAAGCAGTTACAATTTAGTACTCAAATCTCTCGGAGAGGGAAACTTCCTTGACTACAGCTAGGGAGTGAAGACCAACTTGGTTAAAAGCTGTGGCTTGTGTATAGAAAGATGGAAACAGAGGGCTAGCAAACATTTCTAGACAGTTGCACATATTTTGTTGGTTGGTCGGGGAGATTGTTGGCCATGTTGTGGGTTGAAAGAAGCTTGGAATTCTGGAAAAGAGAATGCTTGTGACTAGAAGTGATTAAGATGATGAGGTGAGTGTTCAGGTTCATGATATTCTTCAGTTGATGGGAATGAAAGAGGCCCCAGGGACCAGGTTTACAACATATGCACAATTTTCTGAGGCAATGCAGAATAAATCCAATATTGAAAAAGTGGAAGGCATTTGCCTCGAGAGTCACTCATAGATGACAAAATTTGAATCTGTGTATTTAAATGACATATATACTTCCCTGTGGCTTCTCATTTTATCGGATCTCCTTGCGAAAAGCTTTCAAAAATATTAGATATCTTTAACTAGGTGGCGTACCCGATTTTACATTTAAAGATGCTCTTTGACTGGAGAAGCTTACAGGTTTCAAGAACATGCCATTCCCGGGCATGGAGTTGCCTGTTGTAAGTAATCAATTCTCTGTTATCTTTTCCTCTCAAGATATTTATTATTAATTTTGTGAATGTTTTATTCGTGTAGCTTCCTCAGACTCTGAAGTATTTATACCAAGATGTAAAATATCTGGACTATGATGTGTTTACAAGACTTCCACTTCAAAACCTGAGTTCTTTAGAAAACTTCGACTCTGGAAATTAGTAAATCTAAGAAACTTGCAGAAGATCTGAATCTTCCTACGTCTCTTGTCACTCTGAATTTGAGTCAGTGCTACCTGGTGCCAGATTGATTTAAACAAAACAAATCTGGAAAATTTACCTGCTTCATTGAAATGCTGGCTTCATTGCAAGAGCTGAGTCTCCAATACTGCCCGAATTTGAGGTCACTCCCTTAAGATGTGCGTGGATTATAATTTATCTTCACTACAACTATTGGATTTAAGAGGACGCTGCAGTCTGGAAATATTGCCTGCCAACCTTGGAATGTTTTCATTGAAAGAACTAAACCTTGAATCTAGTGCGAGTCTTAGGACTCTACCTGAAGATCCAGGCAGATTATCTTCTCTGGCACAACAGAATATTCTTTAGATGCAAGCAGCTGGAAAATCTACCTGCCGACATTGGGAAGTTGGCTTCATTCAAAGAACTGCACCTCATGGGATTTCAGAATTGGAGCAAACTGCCAGATGGAATAGGCCTATTATCTTCTCTGCAATGAATGTTGGAATGATGAAATGAGTAGGAAATAAGCAAGAAATTAACATGAAACATATGGAAAAAGGGGATATTTTGGGGGAAGCTTTAGTTCAAACGTCAAAATTTAGTGGTGGGATGTTTGGAAAATGATATAGAAACAGACGGAAACTTGATGGAAAGTCAAATGGCCAGATCAGCTTAGCTTACACGTTGGCTGGAACACACTGACAATTTACGGTGGGTGTCTACAGTGCCCTTATGCGACATTACCAAATCCTACATTGATTATTATCTCGCGGTTTGATCCTACAACTGTCTTTCTGCTATATATACTCATGGGTTGTGGTTTACTTGTATCATTTGGGCCCTTGAGGTGGTTGTTATATCTGGGATTGTCTCGTGTTAATTCTGTCTTTCTTTGTTTGTAGAACTTTTGGGTTTATACACTTTTTGATAAATTATCTGGTATTTTTGTACTGCGACTGCCTCTTTGCATTTTTTTGGGATGTGTGTTTTGGAAACTCCCTTGTTGGCGGTATCTTAACAGGTACTTCAGAGTCCTGTTGATAAATTTTGGACTTCCATGGACATTAACATAATTTCTTTCTGGCCAGATTATACTATAACTATGCGGCTTGTATTTTAACAGGTTGTAACTTGCAGTCCCATTGTTTTAATCCTTGAATCTATGATGATAATGAATGAAGCTATTTATCCTTAAGCATTTGATCTGGGTTGAGGAGTTATTAAGTAGACAGCACCTTTTCGAAAAACTGCAACTGTTTACATATTTTATTGTATATTATTTGGAATTCTATGCCCCGAGTGAGTGCGTTGTGACTTGTCACTTAAGACCAATTTACCTGTGCAGGTGATAATCTCCATGGTATTCCATTAGGGTGATGGTAGAACTTATAATTTTATATTCAAAACTGTTAGATTCCACTTTAGTGCTCATGCTTGGATTTTTTTGCACATTCGCTACTTGTTTCGTAAAAGCTTTTTTAATTTGCAGGCCTACTCTTATGATAAGATTTTGTGTTGAGATGCATTAATTCTTGTCAGGTTGCTCGTTAAATAAGGAGTCTACATGGCAGCACCTCTTTTGTTAATGACTTGTCACTTAAGATCAATTTACCTGTGCAGGTGATAATCTCCATGGTATTCCATTAGGGTGATGGTAGAACTTATAATTTTATATTCAAAACTGTTAGATTTCACTTTAGTGCTCATGCTTGGATTTTTTTGCACATTCGCTACTTGTTTCGCAAAAGCTTTTTTAATTTGCAGGCCTACTCTTATGATAAGATTTTGTGTTGAGATGCATTAATTCTTGTCAGGTTGCTCGTTAAATAAGGAGTCTACATGGCAGCACCTCTTTTGTTCTGTATTCTCAAATCAATCTAGATGATTTTCTGTGTTAATTTTATATTTTTATAATCATAATGATTTTATTAGTGTTTTAGCAACTTTATGTATGGAGGTAAACATGTTTTAACAACATGTATGGAGGTAATGCCAAGCTCCTTGAATTATTTTTAGAGAAGAAAGGTTTTGTTGTAGGTATGTATAAATATCATTCTTGAAGGGGTTGACATTGCGCTTTCAATGTCCAAAAGAAATATCAATCGAAATGCACATACAAAATCCATGATAATAAAACCAAGCAGCATCTAAGCTCTGTGTTAGTGAATGTCTTCTGTTGCAAACGTATATCTGTAAACATGTGCATGCAATTGTCATCTTGTAAATGGTTAGATTTCAATTGAGAAACATTTTGTATCTTTCTGTAGAGTACTTTATAATTCTGATTCGTATTACCAGGCATCTAAAGCATGGATGGAGTGGGTAATGAAGAAAAAGAAAGCATTTGACCGACGAGGGGATTTGGCAGTCACAGCTTGGGCAGAACAACAACAACTTGAACTAAATCTTAGAGTTCGTCAGCTTTCACGCACAAAGGTATAGCAGATGTTGATGTCCTTACTTTTTTTTAACATTCTTTTTAGAATTGCATTTCCTGCTGTAGTTGGATTTGTATTAGATAGTTACTAACATTTCAATTCTTGACGTATTCTAAATTCTAATCAATTGGAAATGTTAACTACTATCTATGTTCAAGATATTTGATGGATGTTCATTTTCAACAAAAGTACAACATCTACATTGCACCATCGTGGTCTTATGCGAGTCAAATTCAATATAACTCCAAGATGGAAACTTTGACTAACAGGCATACGAATTCTACAAAAGCACACAGAATGAAATAAACTCTAAAATAAATGCCAGCATTAATATAAATGCTGTACGGGTATAAATTTAGATAAAAGCTTGTTGGCAAGGTGAAAGGATTTTTCCATTTTATGAGGAAAGGATTTTTCCATTTTATGAGGACAATATAAGCGTTTTAGACTTGTTAATGTCTGAGAAAATGTCAGTGGTTATTACAACCTATGTCACTGGTTTCAGTTTTATAGAAATTCAATATGAACCAAATTTAAAATAGGGGCAATTAAGTTTGCCAATTCTGGGAATTTGATTTCCTGATTCTGCATTATGAAGATTTAGCCATCCTGCCCATATTATGCATTCTGTGATCACTAAAGACTGAGATGCCTGCTATTCTGTAAATACCTAGACGCCTGCTATTCTGGGAAGATACCCCTGCCTCACTGTAAATATAATGCCCTCTGAACAGCACCGCCGCTTAAACTCATGTTTTAACTAATGATACAAGAAACTGGATGCTCACTGCTTGATGGTGGATAACCCACACTGGACTGCCTTTGCTCAGTGAAGTATGCTACAATATGGACTGTGCACGAAGCTGGCGAGGTTCAAGTTTTGAAGGGATTGCGATGTTTGAACTAGAGAGTGAATTGTTGTCCATGAACAAACATGATGATAGAGTAAGCTTGAAAACAAGTAAATCTTTCAGACTTCCATAATTTGTTAATGTGAAGCTTGGTAGCTTACCAGTTTGTTTTTCATGCTAGCAGAAACAACCAAAACTGCATTGTTGGTTTGATGTCTCCAAGGAAGGTTTTGAAATGCACAGATCTTGTTATAAGAAATGAGGAGACAAATTGTAGTAAATCAGAAATTAAAATTTAGGTTAATGGACTGGACTTAAAGATACCGGACTTAAGGAATGAATTGATTCAGCATCTGGGCACCAAATATTTCTTTAAGTATGTGTTTTATTTGAAAAGTGAACTTACAATAAAGTCTGGGCATTTCTCTTTGTTGAACTTAATGAAAATAGTTTTTTGCATTTCTTCTTTTTTGAAAACTTGTCTTCACCAAATTTGATTTTGAACTTGAACCGGGTTGTTAGGAAATAAGGGATAAAATATGCGGAATAATCCCTCACAGAATCGCAATAGTAGAAACTAATATGCAGAAAAATATTACAAATCTCAAATAAAAGTGCATAATTAAATAACACTACACAAAGAGACAATATTTAACGTGGTTCACCCAATTTGGGCTACGTCCATCAAGAATCACTTGCTCGATTTTATTACAAGCCACCGCTCTCTCAATACAATACCTGATCTGTTTGGAGCTATGCTCAACAAACTCTCTGAGAATTCACAAAAATTCAAAACACATCTGCAATATTACATTATCCTACCATATGCATAAAACCATATAAGTAGACAACGCTTAAGCAGTTTTACAAAACCGTGGGTATTAAAACCATGGGCCAAAACCGTCCCATAAACCTATGGGTCAAAAATCCCGCCCATATGAGAAAAACACGTTTCCCGATTGATTGGGCACGTTTTAAGGCCCAAAAATTTACAAGACTCTTAGTGTACAGCTTCAACACTTTCTCACATGAAAACAGCTCCACAACCTAACACGGGTGACTTAGATTATTCCTAGGTGTGTAGATTATTGCCCTAGACATAGTTGTATAAGTTCGGTGGATGCGAAAATTTGTCCCAAAAATGTGATGGGAATAAGTTCACTAACAGTTTTCAAATAATAAATACATGTGTGAAATATGATAAATTGAAATATAGCAATTTCTATTTCTAATCAAGTTTTGCGTTAGCTAATAAACAAAAATTTCATATACGAATTTATCTTCATTTTGCACATCATCATGTAATTATGGTCGGTAGAAATTACATATCACCATTGAAAATGGTTTCTGATAGCTTTGATAATGGCAACATCGTAGAAACAACAATATAATGATAGCTCACAAGGGTATCGCTTTTTCCAGCTACCTTATATCTTCAAGTTTTGTAACTGTGGATTTTAATCTCGTGACCAAACCGTAGGGTAAACCGAACCTTGCCAATCCATGTAAGCCCAGAATATATTGTCTCCTCCTAGGACCAAAGCAACTTTTAGTTCCTGCAAAATCAATTGTAATACTCCTTCGAAAACATGCATCAAGACATAACTACACATCACAATTCGCTTAAAAGCTTCAGGCTCCCATACCACTTGATGGCAGCCCAGTTCAGTTGGGATTTCTGGGATCTTGTTAATGTAGTTTTTGGGACCAAGATGGTTCCTTCCACATGGTGTCTTACTATTGCTGCAGATAAGAAACAAAAATTACCATATAATGAGTTCTAAACACCTTAAAACTTCAGAGAAGAAACATACATAATAATTTCCAGAATCAGTGGAAAAAAAACCATAAACTTTACAATTATGGATGTTCTTAATGCAACAATATTGGAGAATTCCATTCATTATGCCCTTTCCTTTTCTTCATCTTGGCCCTTAGCCTGCTAGTCCATGCTGTTCTATTAAAAATGCCTCTTCTGAGAGTTAATAGCCTTATAATAGAAGCTCTTTCTAAGTTGGTCCAAAATAGATAATAGCTTCTGTTCCCAAAACATTTAAAAGCATATCATTTTCAATTATTAAAATATTGTTTATTTGACCATCAAGGCAAAGTCACAAGACAAGTATAAGATTATTCATGTTCTACTTAGCCTTGGATGTCCTGCATACAAACATCCGAATCTGGTCATAAGATGATGGGTAAGTCTGTTAACATTATCAAATATTGGTATGTAGTTTATCAATTCATAAAGACCAGTATTTATTCTTTGTCACACGAAGGATAAAGACAATGCAAATATTCTTTTTAGGAGGCTAGTTTTCACCACACTTGTACCAAAACGCGTTGCAAGTGACAAAGATTGAAAGTTAATAAGTTATTTACTGAAAGATTACCATCAAACTTTGGTACTCAATTGAATATTAAAACTTGTGACCCTGGAATCTGATGCACAAAGAAAAGAGGCAGTCGTGAATTATTTATGGTACGTTGTGAATGCGTCTGGTCCCTGGCCATAAAGCAAAAAGCTGGGAAAAATGTATGGGTATGGTCATCTTGTTTCTTTGGATTAGCATTTAAAGACATTCAGATCAAAAATGTATCTGGAAACTGTTATGTGAAATGATAAAGAGCTAAGAGTATACTGAAATAATATTGAACAAATTCTGAAATTCTCTATCATATTGCCTGCATTTTAATGGATGGATCGAAAAGTGAAATCCTCAATTATCTCTGCTACCTTTAGAGTGACTCTGAGTTCCCATGGATAGAGGCAGTCATGAATTGTTTATGGTACATTGTGAATGCGTCTGGTCCCTGGCCATAAAGCAAAAAGCTGGGAAAATGTATGGGTATGGCCATCTTGTTTCTTTGGATTAGCATTTAAAGACATTCAGATCAAAAATGTATCTGGAAACTGTTATGTGAAATGATAAAGAGCTAAGAGTATACTGAAAGAATACTGAAAAATTCTGGAATTCTCTATCATATTGCCTGCATTTTAATGGATGGATCGAAAAGTGAAATCCTCAATTATCTCTGCTACCTGTAGAGTGACTCTGAGTTCCCATGGATAGAGGCAGTCACGAATTGTTTATGGTATGTTGTGAACGCGTCTGGTCCCTGGCCATAAAGCAAAAAAGCTGGGAAAAATGTATTGGTATGTCATCTTGTTTGTTTGGATTTGCATTTAAAGGAATTCAGATAAAAAATGTATCTGGAAACTGTTATGTGAAATGAACGAAGAGGTAAGAGTATACTGAAAGAATATTAAAAAAATTCTGAAATTCTCTATCATATTGCCTGCATTTTAATGGTTAGATAGAAAGTTGAAATTCTCAGTCATCTCTGATACCTGTAGACTGCCTTTGAGTTCCCATCTTCAGCTTCTAGTATGTATTGCTGGATGGTAATGCTGCTTCAAGATACTACTTTCTTGTACAGATACAGATATAACTTCTAATCTGGGTACAAATGTGGCCTTTGCGTATGAATTCTTATAATATCTCTTCAAAAGGAGCATGCAGAGTTTATATTTTTATGAGAAATTCTAGGATTTTGTCCTGAAAGATAATATAGAAATCATAGAGATGACCTTGACATATTATCATACAATGAAGGAATTGCACCTCCAAACTGTCTGAGAACTTGGCCGCTTGAAATGTTGTTTATTGTTTATTCGAGGAATACCAGATTCCTGTTATATGAAACAATTATAACATTATCTGGTAAGCAAACAACTTGGCTTCCTTCATGAGAAATATTAATTTTCTGTCATCTTGGTTTCTGATTTCAGAATAACAGTGTGTTTATTAATGTGCTTTCTGACTTTAGACCGACCCAGAGGAAGAGAGGAAAATCTTGGCTCGGGAAAAGCGGGCTTCCATGGCAAATTTTACAAGTACCATGAAACGTCATGCACTTGTTTTGAAGAAACGGGACTTAATGAGGAAGAAAGCTGAGGAAGATCAGAATAATATTTTTGAGCAGCTTCTGGCATCAGAGGGGCTTGAGCTTGACAATGAAGAAGATGACAAAACATGAGTATTCCAGTTTCTCAAGCAATGGAAAATATCTATCTATTTGGACCGTGTGGATTCTCACTGGAGGATTTGTATATTATAAATGCTATATGTGGCCAATTGTGTTGTGAGTTTACAGTGGGCTGATGTTTTATGTACAAAGTACCATGAGACAGTTGCCACTGAGCTCATTCATCAAGTTTTTATAAAATTATATAAAAGATGAGCATTCAGAAAATATGATAATGAGTTGCTTAACCCTTGTTCTTTAGGTGGTTCTTTGGACAGCATTCAAGTGCTCATATGTTTCTTAGTTTTATGATGAAGACCGTAGGCAAAAGGAGCCACATGTTTTTTTAAATCTTGAGAGGGCACATTGTAGAGGCAATCTGTTCAGAATCAAAATCCCGGAGGCCAGTGGATGATCAAGCAAAAGCCAGGCAAAGCTTAGTAATATATGAAACGGTATACAAAGGACATGGATTTGCCAAGTATGAGAAATGTATGTAAACACCATTATTTGTAATTGGTATCTACAGATTGCCAATCAGTTATCATTTATTAGCTATTGCGTCTCTATTGATGCTCGTTTGCTCTCTGTTATTGAATTTTTCTATTGCATTTATAATGCACATGTAAATTGTGTACAGGGTTCTCTTTGGAATATTTATAGAAAACAATTTGAAACACGGAACAGTGGCAATATCAACAGCATAGCATTCTTATTTTTCAATAGGAATTTTAGTGTAATTTTGTTCGATTAAATAAAATTCTAAATTTGTTGTGTGAGGGAACATGAGCAGTAAATGCAGGTTTGAACAAAGAGCAAGGAATTTCTATGTTGGACGTCAGAATATTAATTGTCAAAACGCACTGCCAAGTTTGGATATAAAATCTATATAAAATTATTAGAATTGTGAAAGTAAAAGTGTGTTAATAGCCTCTGTTTATCCTCAAAATTAATCTCTAATACATATTTTTGAAACCTGAAAAATATGCCAACCATTCTATAACAATTCGTGGAAATTCTTTACTTCTAAGATTTTTCCTATTCCTTAATTTTTTTGCAGCAACTTTAATAAAAGTTAAATGAATAATTTTGATATACAGCAATTTTGGATGGCTTTGATACAAATTTGATTTCAGTGAATTTGCTCTAAAGGTTCATGTAAAGTGCATTTCATGGATAAAGATCAAAAACTACTTCAAGGTGAAATGGTGTCCAAATCCAAATTAAATATGACAAGCATTTTCTGTCACCATCAGAAATTTGTTTTCAGATATTTCTTATTCAACTTTAGTTCAATTTATAATGATCTTGTAATATATTTTAAACAGAACATTGCCTTCTCTTTGGAGTTTGAGGAGTGAAATATTGGTCATTTAATGTCTGTCGCTATGAAAATTTATGATATGAATAGTTCGCACCATTATATCTTAGGGATTTTAAAATTTGGCTTGCATACTCTTCTGTGCTTCGCTGTATTGTGTTATTGTAATGGGAACCATGTTAAAATTTCAAATCCCCTCTGTAACCCTGATTGTGGAACCGAGGTCCTAAGGTGGTTATGGTATTGGCATAACCTACAATGACAGCCATGGGGGTGGGTGGAGTGAAGGAAATAGCGTGAGATGTGAGCAAAATTTGTTGACCTTGAATTTGACATCCATTTGAGCATCATAGGGCAAAGTTTTGTTCTTCCTTGGAAAAGCGGTTGAAAAATGGTGGGTCTGGAGCCGTTTTCTTTTCCAGAATTGCTGCCAGATTGAGTGATGAATATTTTCAGATATGGTGATGGAGTTGTTAATCAATGTGAAAACCTTCAATGGATAAACCTAAGTTGCCGATACGTTTTGGATACGGGTATGGATACAAAATATCCGATATGTTAATACGGAAAATTATTTTTCTGGCCCTGCATACGGCTGTACAAAATATATAAATTCCAGCCTATTAAATAGGAATTAACCACATATTATGCATATGAAAAACAAAACAAGCTAAATAACCACAACAAACTACTCATAATTTCATTGAACCTGGGCACAAGCATCATCCCTACCACATCTAGTCGAGGTGTTTATTACATTTATCTCATACATGCTATTTTTGTCCTTGTTTTTGATGGCTTGTATTTGGTACCTTCTGTAGAATAATGCTGCTGCAAAAACTGTAATTTCTGCTGTAATGATATATTAAATTTAAAGTAGAAAAAAAAATGTTTTAGGCCTGGAAATGGTCGGGGTATGGCTGGGTAGGTCCGGGTACATCTGCAGACGTACTCATACGTACCCTGGCCGTTTCCAGGCAAATACCTGCGCTGTTCCTGTACCGGGTACATTTTGTAACCGTACTGGGTGCCCTAGGGGTGGCATTTCGGTAACTTAGGATGAAACTACGTGACAAATATAAGAGAAATCTCTGGAAATTGATACGTACCGGCATTTTTCAGATAGATATATTTAATATATCCGTAGTAGCAACAAAATCAAAATAGCTCTCTTTATAACATTCTAAGCAAAAGAATGTTATAAAGAGAGCTATAGAGTAGCTGGGGCATTTGACAGTTTTTCAGCGAGTGAGAAAGGCAGGCGTGGAAGCCAATCATGTAACTTTTGTGCACTTTCAGGAATGCAACTCGCTTGGAGATCTAGAAGCGGGCATGCAAGTCCACAATTGGATTGTGAAAAATTCCATGGCCACTTTTATGGAACAGTTGTGGTTTCCTGGGCTGTCATGATCACAGGATATTCACATCAGGGTCATGTGAAGGATGCCTTGTAACTTCTTGAAACGAGGCATGTCGGTAGTTGTGGTCAGCAAATACTTATTCTCTTATGTCTGATGTATTTGGCAGGGGGGACAACAACTTCTGTGCTATCTATGCCAACAGGGTCAGTTATATCCAGCATTGCCTAAAGGATGACGCTGCTTACAAAGCAAGTAGGCCCTTCCACTACAAAGAATGTCTTGTTTTCGATAAAATGATAGCATGCCAAGAGTTTGACAATTTCTCTGCATGCCAAGTGTTTGACAAATGACTGCCAGGCAAGTGTTTGACGAAATATCTGATCAAGAAGAAGTTGTTGAAACATTTGTTAAGAAGGACAAATTTCAGTTGATGGTAAAATGAAAAATCCCTCACTGAAAATACCATTATGTTGTGGGTATCTTCAGCTAATTCTGTTGCAGAATTAAAGCACCAATTGGAGTTCATACAGGAGTTCCTAGGGATAAGCAATGACTTCTTTTTGAAGGAAAACAATTAGCAAATCGATTGTTGTTATCTGACTACAGCTTATGCAAAGATTCAACCATTCATATGGTTTTGCGATTACGAGGTGGAGCAGTTGGTACTGGGATGCCTTCCTCTTCAAAGCTCGTGTCTTTTAGGGATGCAGTAAAAACAATGTTTCTTTACCATAAACTTTGAAGTCTCCTCTTGCCATTAGTGCCTACATTGTGGATCATGATGATAAGGTGTTGGTGGTGGAAATCACAGTGCCGGAGGTAACTCATCTTCAAACAGAGTATGAAAAATATGCAGTTATTTGTCGGTTTAATGGGTTATGGCCTACTACATCAGCTTTATACCAGAGGATTCATACAACTTGGACAACGGATTGTGAGATATTCCTTCGTCCCAAAGTTTTTTTATTGTTCAATTTTATAATCATGATGATTATCAAATTGTTTATGAGGGTCCCTGGTTTTGGGGTAATGCGGGACTATTTGTAACTCCTCCGTTCTTGCAATTTGACCTTAACACTTTGTCAGTAACTAAAATACTTGTTTGGCTTTGCCTTCCCGATTTGCCCTTACATTTCTGGGTAGTACCAACATTCGAGGATATTGGGAATACTTTAGGCACTTGCATAAAAGCAGATTTAAATAAACCTATAGCCGGAATATGCAAATACGCTGACATTTGTGTTGAGATAGATATTAGTAAAGGTCTTCCTGACAATATTTTTCAAATGGCAAAATTTTAAACACACTCAAGTCTTAGATTATGAGAACACAACTTTCCATTGCAGGCTTTGTCATTTACCAGGTCATCTCAAAGCTAATTGTCCCTTGGCTCATGCTCATCCTCCCAAAAAAAAAGCCCTCATCAAAATAAAAAAGTTGGAATTTTCCGGATGATGAAGATGTTCAGAAAGATGATAACAATGAATATACCAACATTCAAGCGCCGATGGGGATTCCAATATTCCCTCGGGGCCTAATGAAGATAATATGGATTCACATCATTGCCATCATTCCTTGTTGAAGGACGTCGTCATTCCCGAGGCCTCTCTTGATGGAAAAACAAACTACATGAAATTGATACTTCTGATTTAGATAAGGAATTGGTTCCGTCCATGAATCAAGATATTTTGCCCCCGACTTGCAATTCACTATTGTGAATACATCTTCAAGGAGGTGGCAAAAGTCAAAAAGAAAAAAGGGAAAAAGGGTCCAATAGATGATTATTTTTTAAAGGGCAAGATTGATATGCTTATACTAAGGAGAGGAGCCAATAGTGGAGCATGGACCAGTAATGGTGAGGGTATTTGTGAAGTGAGTGACTAGTACATGTACATTTGTCATTCAACATTTGAAAAAAAAGTAGCTAATAAAATGTGTCACATCAAATCACATCAAAAAATCACCCAATCACATGATGCCACATAAGTGAAAAAAAATGCATGGCATAATGCCCTACTAATGGTCCACCTTTTTTTCCTTTGTATGAAAAACTACTTGATTTAAATCCGTTTAAAAACCACTTTCCATAAAATAAAAATGTTCAAAAAAAAAAATTTAGATTAAGAAAAAAAAAATCTTTTAAAGGGTATTTTTTTTTCAAAATTTGATGTAGTTAAATGTGTGTTGTACACCCCTAAAGTTGGGTGCACAACTAATGGCTCCTCTCCCATATATTTACCTGCTTATTTGTATTGTGTTTTGTGCACATAAAGAATGTGATTTCTCTTTTAAATGTATAGAAATTGGGACCTTTTTCTTTTGGCTACAAAACATTCGAAGTAAAAAAACAACATAATGCTTTAAAGCAACACAATATCTTGTATAGTTTTTATATATATTCTCAAATGTCGGGAGATTCAAACTATATTATCTTCAATACAAGATGAATGAAAAGTTATTTGTTCTTTTACATGTCAGTTTTGAACTCTTGTTGACCTATTAATCTTTTTCCATTGAAATGGGAGTGGTAAATGTTAATACGAGTTCTTTAAGATATTTATGACATACACATGGTGGCTCTGTATTATTGTCTACGCTTGCTGCTATACGCAAAAGTTATTGAAGAAAAGGCCTAGAGTAATTTCATTACATTTTCTTTTTCCAATCTGTTTGTGTTAGTTTTTTTCTTGTTTTTATAATGATATGAATAAGAAGAATATGAATGTAGTCTAGCATGTATATTTTAAATGCATGTATTTAAAAATGTTGAGAGATTAATCTCAAGGTCCTTATTTTGTATTTTTGCATCGCAATGATTACTGATTTCATTATCTTCTCTACAAATTTTCCTATAAGTAGTTGCGAATTGCATCAATGCAAAGTTACACTATTGTGTTGGGCTCAAAAATCTTTTTGAAGATTTTTTTTTCCAAACTCCAACACATGGCCAAGATATCACGATTTTTCGATTGACTTTTCAAGTAAAAAGAAAGAATTATCAAATTTTGTGGGATTTTAATTGCATGTATTTAAGTTATTTCAAGATGACTTTTTGAGTAGTTACGTCACTAGAGTGTGATTGTCAACTTCTATTTGTCCATTAGTCTTTGGATGAAATGTTATTGACCTACCAAGCCTGGGAACCATCGATTCCAATAGTGTTTTTTAGAAATGACCAACAAAACGAGGATCTCAGTTGGATGACGATGTTCGAAATCCGAAGTAGTCCCATACATGGGTGAAGAATGAATGAGCAATACTAGTTGTGCCAATGCTTTTCTCACAAAGAACCATGATGGCCATCTTCAAAAACTTTCCACTACAACAAACACCGCATGTTACATTGGCGCTTTCTCATAAGCAATTTAGTTATGTATTCCATACTTATGGATTCCCATGGCTTGGATGGAACTGATAGAGGTGTGAAAAGTCCTACCTTCCTATTTGTGGAATTGGTGATGCAACAAGGAATACACGACTTGATGTGGTGCTCCATGTATATGTGCACGTGTGACTAGTAGAAATGTAACTTCAATGTGACTAGAGTCTTTGTAATATTGAAGTGTCTTGATGTCTTGGTGTAGTGTACCCCCCAAATGAGTCTATGGTGAGGTGCAACATCAATGACACAAAAACGACCAAGTTTGTAGAGAAGCTTGTCACCAAGATAAAAATACTAAACTTGTTCACCCTGCACACAATTGTTATAGGCATCAATGAAGTCCTTATCAGCTTGAGTAGAGAAAACCCAATTAAAAAGTTGTGGCCATGCATGTCCATTATTGTGATGAACATGTGAACCGATGGTCAGCTAAGGTAATTTGTTGCGTTGTTATCCTTCCCAATTATTATGTTTTATTAGGAGATGGATTTGTAGAAGGTAAGTCATCCACTTCATTTGTCGCTTTTTCTCTTGCTTGTTTCGTGGTTGTTGAAATTGGAGTGACTTATGATTAAAAATAATAATTGTCTCCTTACCCAAGATGTCGTGGCATCATTGTTTAACATTTTGCACAATAGTATACAACTCTTTTTAATAGGCAGAGTACCTTTACATTGTGGTCGTAAATGGCTCTGAGTGATATGCTTATGGACATCCATGTTACATGAATATTGTTGAGTGCATATTTAGATGCACTTGTGTGAATTTAGGAGTGCAATGTTTGGCATTGCAAAGAAGCGCTGTATAGACGCATTGCTTGCAAAAATCAAAAGCACAATGTTGTGCATGAGTCCAATTAAGTTCGGATTTTACGTGCGTTATGTAGGTGAGAGGCCATATTAAGTGCGAGAAACAAAAGATGAACTCGCAGTGAAATTTGAGATTCAAAGAAAAATTCTCGATTATGTGAGATTGCACAAAGTAGATCAATCTTGAATCACTTTGATCTTTTTGGATATTCACGTATTCTTGCATGGTTAATGATATAGCTTAGGTATTAAATTTGTGCTACGTCAAATGTACACTTCGCTAAGTTGGCTTGCAACTTGTATTTGTGCCAATTGTGTAAGATGCATGATATGTGCTCCACATGCCCCTCATAGGTCTTGTTCAAAATGAGGATGTTATCTAAGTAGACGTCGATGAAAGAGTTGAGGAAGGGCATGCATAACATCCATCAAACACATGCATGTTGTTGGTGCATTGGTCAAGCCAAAAGGCATAACCAACCATTTGTATAATCCTCCCCTCGTCTTTAGAGTTTTTTTCCTTATTATCTTTAGGATGGACTAGACCTTGATAACCCAACTTCAAGGCAATCTTGGTGAAGTACTGTGCACCTCAAGATAGGTCCAAGAGGTCATTAATGCATGGCAAGGTGGATGATGATTCTTCACCGTGATCTTGTTGAGTGCAGTTAGTCTATGCATAGTCGCCGTGTCCCATCTTTCTTGGGCGCAAGAACTATCAAACTCCCGCAATGAGAAGAGCTAGGCCCAATCTTTCCCTGATCAAGGAGTTCTTGTATTTGGTGTCATACTTCATCATTCTCCCAAAATGATCTACGATATGGTGGGGTTTTTGGTAGAGGGGATCTGTGAATCAAATCTACAAGGCACTTTATTCTCTTGTGTTGGAAGGCCTTTTGGTTATGTGAAGACTTCATCGTGCAACTTCGAGAACTTGTTGAACCACTACTAGAATGATGTTTGCACGATGCACACTGCTAATGCCTACTTTCTTTCCCACACAAGTGTCTCTAGGCGAACCATGAGCAACATGAATTTCTACGTTTGTAAGATGAGTTTGTGACATTGTTTAGAAAAGACCAAAGTAATTGGTCATTAGTGATGACTTAGAGGTTGAAAAACTGGTCTTTGGTTTTAACAATCCATATTTGCCGAATAGCTTAATATGTAGTCCCAAAGAGTATAAGAATGGTTTTCTCGAAAATATCACATAGACCTCTTAGGTGCGATGCCACAAGTGACACTATCCTTTATTTGCTCGACTTTATTAAACCATCATTCTCTAAATCGGACATATTCCCACCAAGTGCTTAAGAAACATGGTTGTCAATGCCGCCAATATTGGAATCCATAACATTAGTTTTTGAAATCCAATATAGGGAATATTGAAATTTGTTTAGGATGATTCTAGAATCTAATTTAGGGAATATCGAACCCGTTTAGAATGGTTTTGGAGTCCACTTTTGGGAATATTGGAACTTGTTTAAGATGATTCTAGATTCTAATCTAGGGAATATTGGAACTCGTTTAGAATAGTTTTAGAATCCACTTTTGGGAATATTGGAATCCATCTTACGATATATTGGAATCCAATACAAGGTAGTTGACCATATGACGAGTTCCTTGGAAATTTTAACGCCACATGAGAATAATCAATCACACTATACTTTAATTAAATCAAACATACAATTCATTCATAGTTTAAGGATAAAATTTTTATAGAATCCATTTTTATTATAGATCGATCTTAAAATAAAATTTAAAATGTAAAATGTGTGACATTTTGAAAGCATTTCCAACACCAAATTCTCATTTCACATTATGATTGAAAAGTATCAAATTTGGAGGAGACGGTTGCATGATGAGTAACAAATTGCCCATACATATACAAAGAACATAAAAACTCTCTTAAACACAATGAAATTAATAGAAATTCCTTTGTAGTAAAATCGTTAAATGAATATTTACTTCAAATATTTAGCTAGTGGTGGCTAGGCGTGAGTGGGAAATGATAAGTGAATAATTACGCTTTGAAGGCGTTACCCCTATGGGAAAAGGATTTGCGGACATTCATGGGATTGTGTCAAATTTGACGGCATAAATGATGCTTTTGTTATTTTTAACAATTTTGCTTTTCGATTATGCATGTTGCTTTGGCTTTACTATTTTTAAATTTTTATTTTATAGCTTTTGCATGCATTAACCTTTAAATACTTGCGGTCACTAACACTATAATTTTGGTGTCACCCATTTGATCCTGAAATCATGCGACCACCCTATCCGAATTTTTTCGTACTTTTAAAATAATGGGTCGCTTTGTGTTTTTATTGCACGAAAGTTCTTGTATAGAGTTAAGATATTCCCAAAGAGCCATATTAGCCTTTTTCGCCAAATACCCGGATGCCCAAAATTGTTATATTCATGCGTCGTGGATTTGTCTACGGGAAATTTGTATTTAATTATTTTGAGCCCCGTATGAGGCTATTTGCACTCCGTTTTAACTCTGTTATGATCGAACATGTCATTATTCCTATGTACCAGAAGGGTTTTAACTTGGAATAAGTTTTGGGCTTTATTTGTGACTTTTGGCAATTTTTCGTGTTTTTGTGTTGTCCCATTTCGTTTTCTGTGAAATTTCTCTAGAACAATTCCTTTGCCGGGTAAGCCCGATTTTTGGCCTAGAGCAGTTGGAGAACATATACGCACGTTATGCCCAGAGGAAGTCGCCATCGGAGGTCTGGATCACTAGGAAAAAGCGAAGTCGTGCACAGAAAAGCCCCTGCGGGGTTGGGCACATTTTTGGAAAACAAAGGATTTAAGCTGCAGTGGGAAAAATAGAAGCAGCAGGCAGGTGGGAATTTTGTACCTACCTAGCAGGGTACTTTTTCCCATGATAGAAAATTCACTTAAGCTGCAGTGGGAAAATTAGAGGCAACAGGCAGACGGGAATTTATTGCCTGCCTTGCAGGGTAAAAATTTCCATGGTGAAATAAAAGAAAAGTGACTTAAGTGAAATCATGGAATTTTATTGCCTGCCTTGTAGGGTAAATAATTCCATTGTCAAAGTCAAATCACTTAAGTGGATCATGGGATTTCTGGGGCTGCCTTGCAGGGTAAAAATTCCCATTGCCATGTGTTTTTAAAAATAGAATTCTATTATGCTAAAAAGTGCGACCCACCTTTTGTGAATAATAATGCATTAAATAAATATTTGTTAATATTTATTCACCCAATTTTGGCACCCAGGCTTGTGGAAAAGTCAACAAAGGGAAGTGGACAAAAGAAATTTAAAAATAGAATTCTAAAATTAAATAAATTTAATTTATTTAATGCAACCCCTTTTGAGAAGGAATTAATACTTTTTAAAGTATTAAATGATTATATTAAATTCTATTTTCAGTGGCTATGGTCAAGGCACATTATGAAGCTTAAGTGAAGTGAAGTGTGAAGGATTAAATTGGATTAATTTAATTTATTGGATAGTTGTCCTTAAACATGCTATTTTTAAAGAGAGAAGCATGATTTTTAATTAATTAATTGCCAGGAATAGGAAGGGCAATTATTAATTATAGAATTGTGAGCGTTATATAAGCATGGGCAGCCATAAGGGTGAATTATTTAATTCACAGGTAAAGAATTGTAGCCAAGAGGAAAAGTGCGCCCCATTTGAAAAAGGATTTTGCTTAGGCAAGGTGGAAACAAGGTTAAAAGCTTCCAGATTTGGCGCATGTTTTGAAGGAGGTTGATCTTTTCGCATAATTGTTTGCATAGGTGTTACAGAGTTAGATACAGTGTTTTTATAAAGAAAAAGAACTTATATCAATGTCCAATACATTGAATATTTCTTCCGAATCTGAAAGATTATCCAGATTTGCACTAGTTTTGAAGAATTCCACTCAAATAAGAAGAAAAAGAATTGTTTAGACAAAGATAGACAAAACTATGGCGAAGAAAGATGAAAAAGAGCACAACAGAGTCATGCATCACTTCCAAATTTGCAGACATAGGAGATACAGATCTAGGCTCGGAACCTCTTACTGAATTGATAGACAGATCTAGAGCAGGAAAGACTTCACTCATGCATGTAGGAAAGACTTCACTCATGCAGTGGAATTATTCGAGCTACAACTTTTCCATCCACAACCTAGTTGCCAGAGTTTGTTATGCAGGTGCAGATCCATATCCAGATGTAGATGCAGACGCAGATGCAAATCCATATGCAGATCCAGATCTCATAGTTGCAAAAGCTTCCGGCACAAAAGCTTCATCCTCTTGTTTTGAATGCAGCCCATGAAGAAGTCAGTGCGTGGAAAATTCCTTCCAAGATCTTGTGCATGTGCTCTCATCTTCCAGTTGAAGCCTTCATTGAATCTGCATTCACCTTGAGTGCTTTCTAGAATTTTTAATTGCTCATATGCAATTAAAAATAAAGATGATGAGTTATTTACAGCCAACCTTGCACCGATGCAAGTAAAGCGAGAAGAATCGCAAAAGCTTCAAGGATAAAAGAGAAGACAATGCGAAGGTAAAATTTCAGCTGCTTCCAATTCCAGCTTGTTTCCAGATCCAACTACTCCTAGGTCCAGTTTGGTGAGAATCAAAGGCAAAAGAATCAGCTGCATGCGGACATGAAAAAGGACAAGACTGCAGCTTTCCTCTTCTTTCTTCTTTCCTCCGACAAAGTAATTGAGCGATCAATTAAATTATACAACTTAAGTGATTGGTTTAAAAGCCATTACTTGAAGAAGTCAACTACTTGGAGATAGGTGACATGTGTGCAAAATAGAAGGTTCTATTTTTAGTTGCAAATCATACATGTCATGCAAAGAGGAATTCCAGGAGGGAGATTGCCAGTTGTTTCTTTTCCGACTTCCACATGTGCCAGTTCAACTAAAAGCTTCCGACTTGTAATTGCCCCTCTACATTCTATAAGTAGAGGAAGAACCTTCGGGTTAATGATCAGAATTTGTAAGCAGCAATCTTGTGTTCTAGACTTTGTGCTGAACCCCTGAGAGCCACTTGGAGCAAAGGAATACAAAGGAGCAGGTTTCCAGAGAACTTTGTGTCACGGTGTATTGTGTTTCTTGCTTTTAATCTTAGATTTGTTAATAAACTGTGTTATTTTAGATTTAGATCTAGAGCTGCCTTTGTTTTAGAATTCTGTGTTTATATCTATTAGATTCTTCTATGTGCATGCAATTTAGCTCTGCCATCTACTGATTGGGATGCACATCTTCCCCATTTCTTCTATGTGTTTATGTAATTACCTTCTTCTATAAATTTTCCTTTCTTTGAACAACTGCTTACTTGCTGCAGAATTATTCAATTATGGTTCATGAACTGAGTAATTAAAGTAAAACCCCATTTAGATATTAGCATACTTAAATTGACAAATCTGACACGGGAGTCTCACCGGTTAAATGAGGGAGATTTATCTCATGACTGCCTAGGTTTTGTGCTATGCGAGAAAGTCTAGCCAACAAATTTCATTCTTTAGGCTCTCCAATTTATCGATAATGATTTTCTTTGTACTCGCACATCACAGATGGAGTCCCATTGCGTTCGGATCTCAAATCATATCATGATGGATTCAATACCAGCCTTGAGCTTTATAGCAGGATTGATTCTCCTGTAGTAATTAACCAACATTTGTGCGGCAATGGTGACGAGGTGGAATTTGAGCTTCCCCCTTACAAAAGTGCTGAAACTTCCTGGTATTCGAGCTCCTCCGAAGATTTAAACTTTGTGGACGGATTTTGTCAACAGTCAGGGAATTCCTAATCCCGGTCCCTCGCTGCAATGCCTTCAGCACATACATAAAATCCGATCCAAACGCCGCTGTAAATTTCTTTCAAATCCGGCAAGTTTTTGTCACTTTTCTCGAAAAAATGAGGTTCCTGCCACTGCTGACAAGAATAATAATGGCCAACAACCAAAATCAGGGTTTCAAAACAAGTCGGCGTTTAAGCATATGATAGCCGAGCGGAACAGGAGAGTCAAACCAAACAACACTCCTCAAATATTCACTCTTTGCCGCCTAGAAATTCCAAGGTATTTCAATGATTTCGTGATGACTTTCACTGCAAACTGTTTATGTCAGGAAAATTTGTTGCTTTTGTTTAAAAATGTTACTGTTTTCGCTTGCATTGCAGATTAATTCTACAATGAAACATTACGATTTTGCTCCCTGATTTTTTGATGTGAATTATTGGATTGTGTAAATACATAATTTGAATGAAAATTTTCAAATTTGCTTCCAAAAATTTGATCTAAATGAAAATTTCCAAATTTGCTCCCAAAAAGTTGAATTTCTCATAAATTAGAAATCTCTGCAAGTTAATTAAGAAAAGAAATTTGTAAAGTTGTTTTTAACAAAGATTACATATATTTGGAAGTGTGTGAAATACATGCCCTCAATTTTGCATCCACAAAATTTATGAAACATTGTGAAGTGCTTGGGGAAAATTTGGCAAACTCGACGAGTCTCGTGTCAAGACTCGCGAGTCCCGCTTCTGCCTTGACAAGGCCTGTTGTTTATCATTATTTTTTATGCATCTGGCTTTAAAGTTGATCAAGTTTTTATGAATGTATTTCCTTGGGTTGTGAGCTCAAAAAGTGGTTGTTGCTTATGTTCTTTCTTGAATTAAAACTCCACGAAGAACTTCTCCAGCATCTAGAAATACATGCCCTCAATTTTACATCCACAAACTTTATGAAACATTGTGAAGTGCTTGGGGTAAATTTGGTAGACTCGACGAGTCTCGTGTCAAGACTCGCGAGTCCCGCATCTGGCCTTGACAAGGCTTATTGTTTATCATTATTTTTTTAACATAAATTTTAAAAAAGAACAAATTTGAATTTTTTGAAGACTTCTGAAACCCATTCTGCAAGAAATAGTCATCAATCATAGCATAGTAGGCTCTGGAAGCACGCTTCAATCTATACAACACCTTTTTGAGGTAGCACAATAGATGCTTTTTGCTCTCTTTTGCATATCCACATGGCTACTCCATATAGACTTCCCAAGTCAATTCATCATTAACCAAAGCATTCTTGACATACATATGATGGACATTTTACTTAAACCAGGAAAACAAAGCAAGGACACATCAGAGGGTGATCGCTTTAGCCACATGTGTTAAGGTTTTTGCATAACCAATTCTTTTTTTGCTTGTGTACTTCAACCACTCATCTGGTATTCGATGGCAAGTTCCCCTTCTGATTCACACTTAGTCTTTTAGATCCATCTACACCTAATAGCTTCCTTTCCTTCTGATAATTATGTCCTCATCCAAGTATATTCCTGTGAATTGGTTTGATTTCTTAATCCATTTGCAAGTCTCCCCTTTGCACCTCACTTGCCTCAAAATTGGAAGGCTCCTCTGTAGTCAACACTTGAGATATGAATGCATAATTAAATGTTTTGCGCACTCATCTTACTTGTCTCTTCCCTTCTTGCTCAAGAAGTTGTGTCTCGAAAACAGGCTACAAGTATCATTTTGGTATACTATTATGTCAGGGATTTGCTGCAATCTCCTTATACACCAGCTCATCATTGTCATGTGCAATAGTACTCAACAAATACGACATGTTATTTTTCCCTTGTACATTATGTTAGCATACATAAGGCATGTGAATTGTATGATAAAATGCCTCAATGAGATGTGATCTCATGGACTTAAATGATTGCAGGATATGCATAAAATGGGTTTGTTGAAAATGCCTTCAAAATTTTTAGGTGAATGCATTTGACAAGTGCAAACCTAGCCTCCACAACCTTTGTTAGCATACTCCCTTTCTATACCAATATGGGAGCCTTAGCACAAGGTATGAACATCCATCAAAGTATAATGGAAAGTGGATTTTTGTTTGCAAAATGCCTCAAACAGATGTGGTCTCATGGAATGCCATAATTGTAGGATATGCACAAAATAGCTCTGACAATGATGCTCTCAAACTCTTTGAGGTAATAAAGCACTCTACAATGTACCCTAGCCATTTAAGGTTTGTTTATATTTACTTGCATATTTTGTCTCATTTATGTTTCTTGGAGAGCTAATATGTTAAAGCACTGAGTGGTTCTTTAAATCTACTTTGACGTCAACACTTCACATTCACTACATTCTCAAGAGTGAGTGTTAGCAAACTTACATGTCTCACTTGCATTTGTATTCGATTATTACACAACTAACTATTATTTAACATCCCTTCCAATGTACTTTGCAACATTTTTTTGGCTTTAATAGAAAATCAGAATTGTCAATCATACCCCTTATCCACATCAACTACAAAAGAAATAACTATCCCTCTAAATCAAATAACATATTCTGTTCGGAGTTCACATTGCATTGTACACATGCGATTGCTAGTTACTTGCAATCGAAATTATATTAACTGAAATTCCAAGTGCTTTAAACATATTTGTGATAGTGAAATTCAATATCATCAATATTGGAATCTTTTTTATGACAATACTTGAACCCGTTTGTAAGATTTATGAAATTTCATTTGTGAAAACATTGCACTCCGCTTTTTGGGATAATGGAATAAAATATGATAAAAGGTACAATATAAAACCATTTACATTAAAATAGGAAAGGAGCACGCATAAGATTCCATTTAGTAAGTCTTTAAATCCATCAAATTAAAATACTAAATATCTCTTTGGTTTTTTTGTAAGTATAACTGCTTGTGCATTTCACGATATTCCACATAGATATCAGTTGTTTTTTTACATAACAAGTTTATAATAATTCTTATAGTCATTGGGAATTTCTATGCAAAATTCAGTGTGCTACAAGTACCATCATGTATGCATGCAACCACATTGTCTTCAACAAGATTGATCTGACTGTGCAAATAATATGATTATTTGTAGAATACATTTTTGAAGACATTGCATGTGATTTCTATACAACCTTTTCTTAACATTTTTTTGAGGATTGAAAGGTATTTTCACATGACATTGATCTGAGCCACAAATATCCGCATCCAACTTTAAAATTGACCAGTCAAATGGTAGGCAAACAAGGGTGTTGAGACCTTTTCCCATGTATACTATTCAAAGTATTAAATCAACATGATGTTTCATGAATCATGATGATCCCTTCTAAAACCATGGTAGTAGCATATGTTAATCCTTTCGAAAAATAATTTTATTAAAACAATCCAAACAAGCCATTGAGCACCACGAAGTGACCCACTAGGTGTACATAACTAGAATCCACATAGATCACATTAGGAGAAACCTATTGCCCAAACTTGATTTGTCTACCTGTCTGATAAGAAATCGTTGTGGCTTTTAGTTTATGAATTCTCGGTCCAAAAGGAAGAAAAGGACGTGGTAGTGCGTCATGTCTACAATGGTAATGATAGTGTTGGAAGAAGAAACATGCATGCAATACTCTTTAAACATGTCAATGAAATCCACCAATACAAAAAAACAAGACTTCAATTTGTGAAACATTGTCAAAGAAACAATAATGGGATGTTTTTGTGGACACAAGTCCTCCAAATTTGTTGAAATTACATCCTAACCTCCCGTCTACCACGATTGAACAAACACAACACCTATATCGGTGGTAATTTTTTTAGGGTTAATTTGAGATGTAAATTCATTACATTTCAGAATAGGCTTGCCAACCCTAACCATAACAAAGAGAGATGGGTGAAAGTAATTTTGATGCATAGCGTATGATGTAAACAAATGTCAATTATTACCAGTGAAAAAGCTTCCACTAAACGCCACCAAGCTTTTTTTTTTGGACATATAATTGCTTGTGAAGGTAAATGATTAAATCTCATTTTTGTAAAGTTAGTTGGCACCATGTTTATTACATTAGATATTTAAAATCACACGATTATATATAAAAAAAACGCACACATATATAAATAAATAAAACAACAAATCACAACTCTCATACAAAAATATTTATCTATACTAACTCTATTAAATATAGATAAAATTTGAAAGCAAAATCCAATATTAATATTGGGGCATTTGTTGAAACTAATTATATTAACTCTATTAAAATTATGTATGCTTAAATGAATCAAATCATCTAAATGCATACAATATTTTCTAAGTTCAATCAATGATAGTTTGAAAACAAAATAGGTATATTCAATAATCTCACAAAATAGACATAAATTGAAATATGCACTCTTTGCTTTGAACAAAAAAATACATCTTCGAGTAGTTTAGCTTGCAAGCTATTCACAATTTGCTTAATCTGAATCATGAGAACTAGTCTATCATATGTAGTTGTTTTTGTCGCTACAATAAAGTTCTCTTCTGGTTTTTCTTTGTGCATTATAGTTCTTTCTTTTGTGTTTGCAAAACTATAGCGAATACCTTTATACCACACTCCTTGCAAATATTTGATTACAATACCATCAAGTATATTGCAATCTACTTTTCCCTTGAGAAAATTGGATTCCATTCGACAACAGACTTGCTAGATGTTAGTGCTCCAACTAAAATGCAACATCAAATCTAGTTGTCACCAACATTAGAAATGGAGGCAACCCATCTATTTCATAGATGTTATCCTCGTTGAATGCAACCATTTCTCCATTGTGTGTTTGGTTTCTTCCAAGAGCAATCTCCAAATCAAATAAAGAAAATAGTTTTTCCTAATAGCTTTTAAAGATTATGTAACGTTGGTTCAAACTAGAAGAATGAAATGGCACAGATATGACAATTACTTTTGAAAATAACTACCCATATCTTGTTACGAACTTCTGCCAACATTGTCGATTTTAGTTATCGCATCTCTTATTCTTTGTATTGTTTCCAACATACATTAACAAACATAAATAAGAATCAATTTTACAATATTATTCAAAACTTAGTCTTATTTTAAAAATATTATGCTACAATGTTTTGGTTCAGAAATGTTAGTTATTGATAAGGCATAACATAAAATAATCTATGCTGTATTTATATAAAGGACTTGAGACGATTGATCACAATAATCAGAGCTAACGGCCGCTAGGCTCAATAGACTAGGAAACTATTTTTAGCATATTTGTAAATACGTATTAAAGAGGAAACTACTAATTAAGCAAAATAAAATTAGTTTGTTTATTCATTGTAATTACCAAGATCCGTACAATTGTGTTTGGGGTATCTGATCCAATTACTCTGGGAGCATCAAATACCAATGACACTTGCAACATTATATGTAATTTTAACGTGTTCCATTGAATTATTTTCTGTGGTGTGCCGTTTGAACTATAATTTCATTATTTTCTACGTATTTAAATATCTCATTTGCAATGTCTACTGTAGTTTGAACCGGTTCAGAATTTATAGATATATCTTTAACATTTAAGTTCCATGGGAGAAGTACAATGAAAATGATCAAAATTAATTTAAGGGGTCATCCAAAAATGCGATGAACAAGTCATTGAATGAATGAACCTATATCATCCAACAAACTTACCTCACTTTCAATCATTCCTCTTGCATCTCAGAAAGTATTCACAATGCATCTGCCTAATAAATTAAGCTGAAAATTGGCTTGGTTATCTTTGTAAGCTGAACATACAAGCCCATCAGTCCTGTACAATTTGAATTTGACCATCCATTTATTCAACACCTCATCCGAAATCAGTAGAAAGGTCCATTTATCATACAAAATATTTGGCTAGTGGTTATAAAAATAAGTTAACATTGATTCTCTAATGTCTGCAGAAATGGAGAATAAGATGGTGGTAGGTATGATACATACATTAGATCATATATTATCATGAAATCTTGTGAGTTAATCACAAGCCACAAGAGTATCAGTTGAAACATAAGATTAATGTGAGAGATAACTCAACACCAGTATATATTATATCATACATTCGGAGCTAGCGGGCACCAAGCTCAATATATAGGAATTTGTTTTTGAATGAAACTAGAATATGATAAGGGTATACCATAGGTCATACAATATTACTAATAAATATTATACCATGCATTTGAGGGCATACAATTGCTCTTTATGTTAGGAACTAGCAGACACTAAACTATGTACGTAGAAAACACTGCAAGTGTAATTACAATATCACTAACCATTGTGAGCTAAGTGTAATCCATAAGAATATTAGTTGAAACATATGATTAATGTGAGAGATATCTCAACAATCGGTATATATTATAACATACATTGTAGGGCATACGATGGGTGACCATATTCATAAGCTTGATGTATATGAAGCTTGTTGGAGAGATAATAGGAGATATGATAAATATTTGGAGCCACGGTGCGCGAAGGTTAATATATAGGAAGCTACTTATGAATGAAACTATAATATTCTGATGGCATACCATACCATATAATATTACTATCATATTATACCATACATTCAAGGGCATACAATTAGTCTATATGCTAGGAGATAACGGTCATTAAACTTATTAAATAAAAAGGTACCGTAAGTGTAATTACAATATCACTATCCATTGTGAGCTACATGTAAGCCATAAAAATATCGCTTGAAACATAAGATTAATATGAATGTTAACCCGACACAAGTATATATATTATATCATACATTGGATGACATACGACGAGTGACCATATTTTTCTCCTAGTAATATGAATGCAATTATAAGTTTCTTAGGCAACAACCAATAATTTCAACTTAAACCTTTTTTATTTAACTTGTTGGAGTTCTAATAGGAGGTATGATAAATATTCAAAGATAATAGACGCTAATCTCAGTATATAAGAAGTTGATGGTGATTGCAATTACAATATTTTGAGGGCATACAATATTACTAGTATATATTATATTTTACAATTGATGGCATGCTAGGAGACTCTACCTTAGTGGCTAGTGGGCGTTGAGGTTAGCATATTGGAAGATGTTTCTGAATGCAATTATAACTTACTTATTACTATTTCATAAATGATAGATTATATAACTTTTTCCAAAGACAAGCGTAAGCCATAAGAGTATCAATTGTTTCAGAGCTCATGATGTAATGTTCCAAAACTTTTAGATTTATGTGAGTTAGAACCTAATGCTAGTATATTTAGAGCTAGCGACCTCTAAGCTTAGTATATTAAAAGGCTTTACTTTAGATGGCTAAAAATAATTTGATTTATCAAAGTAAAACTCACACAATTATATAGATTACATTACACATTGGAAGGTATATAAGAATCTGTTTATGAATGCATTTATAAGTTTATGAGTTAATGGGAACAAACCTCAAATTTAATTTTTATAAAAATATAATTTACTTTCAAGCTGGCACATTTCAATTAATAATGTGATATATATTAGTTCATGTACTCCTCCAGTGTATGATATAATATATACTAACACATGAATCTAGCTCAAATAAATCAGATTATTTTGAACCATCTAAAGCAAAACCTTCTAATATATTGAGATTATGAAATAGTTAATTCTCTTAGATAATATAACTAGCTTAGTTGTCAATAACCTTAGAGACTCTCCTTTTTACCAAGATACTTTGAAATAATTTGTTTGTGAACGCAATTATAAGTTTCTTAGATTGTGGGTACTAACCTCAACTTTACTTTTCACCAAAATATAATTTCCTTGTAAGTTAGCACATTTAAATATTCATAAGTATCTTAAATATTAAGATCTAATATGTGCTATGTTCTGTTTAGGAATGCATTTATAAATTTATGAGGCAAGGGATACTAAGTTCAAAATCATTGTTTTAAATACATAGTTTGAATTGTTGATAGAAAAATTAACATAATTAAGAGATTTCTTGATTTCACTTGTCCATAAGATCAAATTACAGCTATTTTTGAATTAAATTGTGTTATAGTGCATATATCCATTTAGATTATAGACATAAAATTCCTCTTACTCTCCATATTTATCGCTCATAGTATAAAATAACATAAATTGTTCACACTATTATAGACACCTATAATTTAGCTCGAGCAATTTAAATACTTAAATTACGCTAATTATACCCTTTCCCTTAAATTGACGACATATCGTCAATATCACACATTTTCTTTGCTATTGTCATTAATTAATTACATTACATTAGTTAATTAACTCTTCTATCCAAAAATGACGCTAATTAACGACCTTCCATTAATCACCTCTTTTCTATCTAGATTAATTAATTATTTCTAATTAATTAATACCCATTTCTATCTAGATTAATTAATTCTCTCTTCTATTTAATTAATAAATCGTCATTTATTTGATTAAAATCATCTCATAACATAAATCATACTAACTATTCCTCTAAAAGCTTCTATAAGCTTGCACACCTATTAATTAATCACTTTGATTAATTAATAAATCCCCTCAAACCCCATGAGTCACTAAAGGACAAAATAAACTCTCCTAAGGTTGACTCAACCCTTTATAAACCTCCCTTATCCACAACTAACTCACCATCTCAATTATCCCACATGTAAAGGGATGTAAAAATTCTTTTATCCATTGGGCTATATAAGGAGCGCTCCTCCTACCTTTACTTACATCTAAATGAGCATAGAGCCTAAGCTATAGCTAGTTTATCATCTTAGAGCATTCTTCATTGGAAGAGCTAGCTATAATCATTTTTGCATTCATTCTTCCAAGTTTGAAGTCATATGGAGATATGTCAAATGGTCTCCATTTTTGAAAATGCCAAGATTCAAACATATAATCAACCCTTTGATTGCTAAGGATCTAAATAGGTTCATTTTATTTGATTAGCATTCAATAGAGATAGAGATTAATGAATTAACATATTAGTTTGAATGTTTATTCATATTCTAATGCAAAGATGTTGGTAGATTAGTTTTGTTTAAGCTCTAAGCATAATGATACATAAAATTGGACTACTAAGTGTTAGTTCTAATTCTCTTTACATAACCAACAAATTTTTGCATATAACTATAAATATTTAAAGGAGTACCACCATGAACATGAATACAACTTATAAGAATAGCCAAAATTGTACATTATAAAGCAATCATACAATGACAAATAGCTTCATGCAATAATAAACACTTTCAGTTTTACTAATTTGCACAATTACATATACATATGAAGTGTCATTTGCTGCATATGATTTTTCAACATACATAGTAAGTGTCATTTGCTGAAACATGAGTTCTACCTTTGAGTCGATTTATTAAATGCTACCTGCAAGTTTGTCAATGCAAATATAACTTTTTGAAGGAAGGGACATCAAGCTCAAATCGTCCTTTATCAAATTATAATTTCTTCGAAAGTTAGAAAATAAAATTATCTATTTAGTAAGCCATTGATTAACATTTTTATAGAGCTAACCCGACATTAGTCAATGGGATATAAACTCAAATTACCTTTTATTGTTCACTATATCTAGATTAAAATATAATTATATAGATAGAGGTCGTATACTGTTGACTATATATTGTTTTTAGGTGAAAAATAATTATATGTATCAGGATAATGTGAATATACTGCTTATTGTATACCGAGCACTGTATATTCGTAAAGAGAATTTAGTTGCATGATCATTAATGCAAAAATTATAATATTAACTTACCTTTTACCACATTATAAGTTCTTGGTATGTTAGCACACATTATTAACTATTTCATATGCCATAAATTATATAGCTTGTTGTGGATATAACAAGATGTATGATAAGTATTCGGAGCTAGTGGGTGCTAAGCTCAGTAGATAGGAATCAGTTTGCAGTTACAATATTCAAAGGGCATACATTAACATCAATACAAATAATACCAATAGTATATATTATCTCATACATTGGAGGGTATATTATGGGTGGTTTTGTTAGGAGATAGTGGGTGCTAAGATAATTATATTAGAAGGTATTTTAAATTCAATTATAACTTACATTTTATTATTTTGTATATGATAGATTATATAACTTGTTCTAGAGGTAGCGAGAGGTATGATAAATATATTAGAGCTAGCGGGAACTAAGTTATATACATACAAAGGTACTAAGAATATTTTTAAAATTACACAAATTAGGAAATTTACCATCTATAATTATAGAAAAACTAAATCAAATAAACATCGTCATGACTAAATTTACTTTTTCATGGATTTTTCCATAAAATTAAACCAAACAAAATATTGTGTTATTATTAACAAAATCACATAAGATATTGCTACAATTACTTACAAAGATAAATACAACTAACAATAAAATACATGAATTTATAGGTTCCATGCGGGATCAAGAAAAAGGGAATCATGAATCCAACATGAAAGGTCCTTTCGCCTCCATTTCAAATGGAGGAGTCATTCATGGAGAGTCATATTCCAACTTGCATTGCACATGAGGTTTCTAGATCCTCCTACTCCAAAATGTTGATGAAAGGATAACAAATAATAGACATCTAAGTTTTTAGCTCTACCCATTCGAAAACAATTGGTGAAGAAATGACAAAGTGTAAGTGTGATTTTCCGTTTTGAAAGGAGTATTAAATTTCCTTGTGATCTCTACCTACACAATTTATTATTTATAAGAAGGATTGACGATAATTATGTTATGAATGTTGAAATTTCATTTACATCTTAGTGATTCAAATGGATCTCAACATCACAATTGAAAGATTTCAATGACATATTTGGAGTCCACATTTTAAAGCACACATGGTCCTAAGAATGAATAAACATTGGCTAAATGGATAAAATTATTATTGATATGAAGTTTCCTTACATAAATAAACATAATTTACATCGCTCGCTTGGAGTAGACATGGATCTCAAGTTGCTGCCCAAAATTTTGAATGATTTAGATACTCGATTTTACCTTCCCCGTGTGAACAAATATTGCTTTTATATCCATCTCAATTGGCTTGAATTAACATTACATATTTAAAAATACGTGTGAAATTGCTTCATTATAGTTTTCCATGTTGTTGTGATCCCAAATATCTAGCATGCAAAATTGAATTTTTTTGATCATGATAACTAAGCCCACTATTTGAAAACCTCTCTCCCGATCATTGTGAACCCTTCCTCCGGCCATCCCATTAGCTCACACACCCTCTGGGTCCAGTCATCCTCATTTTGGCTGAGAGGAAAGTGCTAACATGGTTTTCAAGTGTGTTTCATGTGTAGGGGAATGGATCCAAGTTGATTTCACAATGAGACTAAGCTTTGAGGTGGAATAGTGCTCTCCAAGAGCACTAAATTAGCTATTTTTAGCCATATTGCAGCATGAGGACATCCCTCAAAAGCTGACTAGAAAGGATCAACCCATATGGGAGTTGTGCAAGAGAGAAATGAAGTGATCCAAGGAAGTTTAGGGAAAATATGTGAAGGCAAATGATGTCGAACAATTCAAGAAAAATTGGGTTATTTCATGCACAGGGAATGAAGGCTTCAATGGAGAAAGTTACAATGTTGTTATGAAGATAATGTGAGTTACGAGATGTATTAGAAGATCATAAAATATTAAATGGAAATATATTGAGTCCCCTACATGATGGATGCATTAATTTTGATCCTTGACCTCACTGCTCTCTATGGTAGTCTAAGTCACTACTGCTGCTCCTTTGTGCCGAAAGGGTGATTGGTGCTATAACTCAAGTTTCAAGATGACTAATCTCTTTAAAAATATTTTAATGAAATCAATGGATTCTTTAGAGTCCAAATTATATAACGTTTCACCACTGAACTCCAAAATTTTCTCTCGGGAAGAAAAGGAAAGTTCCATGTTTTAATTTTGCATTGAGAAAATGACATCAACATCACTTAAAGGCTTGAGCACACTTTTGGACCTTGTATATCCATTTTACCTTATCCCTTAGTGCAAGGGGACATTATGGACACAAAAGTGCACTCCCCCATGCATGTTCTTCTTTCGTCACTTAAGACTTGTGACTTGGGCTATTAGGTGAGCATAATGCAAAATCGACCCCTTCCTCATGTTTGTGGACCCCCTTGGCACATTTTTCAAGGTTGTGTTTCCCATTTTATTTTTCCTAAGGTGTAAGGGGACATGAGGGACATAAAAGTGTGCTCCTCTTCCACAACGTTTTTTTCTTCACTTGGAAATCACAATTTGAAGTGTTTGACTTGTGCAAACTTAAGTTCAACTAAAAATTAGTCCCTCTCATGAAAGTCTCACCCTTGGCACATTTTTCAAGTCTGAGTGTACCCTTTGATTTTTACCAAGGTGAAAGGGGACATGAGAGAAAAAAGTGTGCTCCCCCTCTTAGTTAGTCCCTAGACACATGCAAAACCACTGTTGAACCCCGAGAGCTAGTTTTTAGCCCCCTTCATCTCACACTCATCAAACCCCTGGATGACACTTAACCTAATATGGTGAAAAGTGAATTTTATAACCCCTATTGTACCATTGACCCTCTTGTCCCCTATTTTTAGGGTTCAACTCCACATCAACCTCTATCTGACCCCGGTTGAGCCTAGTTAGGTTATGCACGAGTTAAGGTGTGCAATGCAAGAGAGAAAGGTTGAAATCAAGGAATTAACCAATTTTCATGTTTCAAATGTATATTTTACCTCCCAAGACCGCTCTCCTTTCTTTTATGCTAATGGAATGTGCTTGAGATCTCATATACTAAAAATGGAAAGTTGCTCATATCTCCCAAACCCCTTGTCTGTTTTTCATGATATTTTAAAATCTCCTTCTCAAAATTCCCTTCAAATTATTCCAACATTACATCTAATGGTGGTATACATTGATTTTAATGGTCATATGAAGTTTGCATTTATAAAAATCATTTTTCAGATCTACTTGAGTAATCGAAATTGAAATCCTTTAAAAATTGGTGCAAAGGATCCTCGCGAACTAACAAATTTTTTGAGACCAATCTCATTCCGTTCAACATTGGGAAGAACCAATTCTAAAAATAGTAAGTCTTACTAAGCTTCACTATAAATTGTAAGTGCTATAAATAGTTCATCACCGAATTGCCATTGCTCCTTACATATCAAGAATACTCAAAGGTGTCAAATTGAGCAACTGGTAACTAAAAATAGACTTCCTAAATTAAGAATTACTAAAAATAATAAGTGTTAGGATATTGGTCAAGGAACAAGGATGTTGAGTTATCCATGCTGATGGAAGAACACCGGATGTGATTGGGCCAGTTGTAGGACATCATGGTGACTTGACACACCCATTCACAATAGGTACTTTCAATTGAGTATGGGACCAATTTCCATACTTAACAATGATAAAGGTAATAGAAATACTTGGCCTACCACCAAAAAAAAAAATTTGAATGATAATTCATGCATACCATGAAAGGAAAGTGATACCAAATAAGGTTTGTAAGGGTGAGCCCCAATTCTCAATCATCTTCCTAAGATCTGACATGAAGATGTGTTTTATGAATGTGATGGTGAATTCAAAGTTTTTTCTTTCCCCATTTTTGGAAGAATACATTTTCAATAAGGACCAAGTGGACAAGAAGGTGCTTGGTTCTCCCGAGGTTGATCCCATCCAAGAAGGAGATATATTTATCACATAGGTAAATTTTGAATTTTGAGGGAGTCAAGAGGAGAAAGGTGGTGTTCTCCACATTCCCACTTTGACCTTATGTTCAATACTCTTTCCAAGAGTGAATCACACCATGGAAAGAAAAAAGTTAGAATGAACCAATGTATATAAAAGGTTTCCACTTAAACATTAGGTGAACACAAGAGAATCATAAATCTTATGAGGGTGTTGAAACATCAAGGGATCTATTGAGAACCAATTCATTGAGGCAATGTTCATGATAAGCATGATATAAGAGGATCACAAGTTATGATTAGAAAAAACCTGAGGAAGATTCCAACAGTTGTAGCATCCATCTCAGTAATGAAGGAGTTCATCTAGAGCAAGCTCTTCATCAAAAAAAGCTTCCCCATCTTCAGATTTTCACTTCTCTATCTTCTTCTCTCCATCCCCCTCTCTCTAATATTCTATTTCTCATTGATAATGTAATTTTTCACTCTTTCATCTTATTCAATTAAGTGGCCTTACTTTGCATTGTAAAAGTCCCTTTTCAAAAATAAAAAAACAACTTAATTTCATTCATAAAGGAATACGAAAGGTCATAAATGGTGGGAGGATGAAAATTCACAGGGGGAAGGAAGATACATCTTTGTAAGATATAAATTGGGATGGCCTATCCATTCCAAAGGGTTAGCATTTGTTGGTTGTTGTTAGTTGTTGACCTTTGTTTCACTACTACTGCAAACAATAAGCTATATTCTTCTATCTCCTTTCCTATGTTCTTATACTCTCTCTACTTTCTAACTTTATAAGCATTGTAATCTTGTACAACTAAGGAGAAACTTTGTTTCTTTGATTAATAAATCTATAGAACTTTATGTCTATGATTTTTTAGTCTTGCTATTTCTTACATAGTTGATTTCTTCCTATTGAATGTGGACCTACTTTGGTTAATGTTAGTGATCATCCAGTAAGTGCTTACTTATAATCTTAAATACCTCTCTCTATTTTCCTACTTCCCTTTACCTCTTTCCAAGTAAATTCCTCCATTGTACACTATACAAGCACTTTTCCACATGTTTAGTGGAGTATTAGTGTGTGATCCCTGGCCTAACTACCACCCCATAATTTTATTTAGTCCTTGCATTCAATAAATGGGAGCCTCCCCATACCCAAGAAGGAGGAGCCTAGCTCCATGACAATTGGTTAAAACCATTAATCTGTCCTACAAAAATTATTTCACAACAGGTTTTGGTGACTCCCACGGGAATGTTTTTCCCTTGTTCACCCTATAACGATCTCTAAAACCCCCAAAAAATCACATATATAAAAAAAATAAAAAAATACTAAAAATACTATCTCGAATGTTTGAGAGTCTCGTTGAACCCCTATTGAAAAGTTTCACTATTTATGATTGCTTCCTTATTTAACATTCTAAGTAAAACTGTCATAAGGGAGATTCACTATAAAATAACAATCAAGTGACACTCTAGTCTTTCACAATCCCGCATTTAAGTTGTAGTAACAAGCTGATTTCATACTTTCTCCCATATGGATTCCAAGACAAGCACTTCAGTCTTCACCTCTTGGCTCGGTTTCATCTCCACTCTCTCCTCAATCATTAAATACTCTTCCTCCAGAAATGGTTGCACTGTATCTTAGGGATCCCACTAGCATTGGTTCATCCACTTCACGAATTACCAAAAGGATTAATAAATAAATTTCCCAAATTTTATGGAGATTGAAAACAGTGTCTAGATGATCATATTACTTATCATACTTTGTGGCATTCTTGGATTAGGACACAAAGATGTTGCCGCTCGATTATTCGTGGAGTCATTGCAGAAGATGCCATTGCACACAGTTTTTTACTACTTTCCAAATCACTCCATTACTAATCGAGAGGACATGAAAATAGGTTTGAAGAAAGATTCGATACTATGGAAGATGCCCATACCCCTTTCTCAACTAGCTTAGATGATGAAATAACCGCAAGAGCCCATGAGAGAATTTGTGGCAAACTTTAACAAAGGTTGATTAAAAAAATTCCTACAGTGCTTGTCCTACTGTGTACAATCAAAAGAGTTTCTTCATAAATGCCTAGTTTCCTAAATTTGGGTTCATACTACGGAGATCTCAACCAAACACTTTGGACAATGCTTAAGAACTTGTCATTGAAGTGGAAGATGATCTTATCATGTTAGGGAAGGTCAAGAAATACTCAACGAAGAGTAAAATCCGAGCTCTAAAGATGAAAGTGATAATGCATTGTTGCAAAATTTTGGTCAATGATTTATTTTATTGAAAATTTAAATTTCTCAACACGCGTCATATCGAAATCAAAACAAGATTCAAATTGCTAGAGCACCCTCAAGGATTGCCTATGAGAATCTACAAGTAGCCCTTCTTCGTACCCGACCTCTCAAGGTCATGTTGAGATAGCCGGTGGAAATGAAATATATGTGGATATAGACAAACTAGTTGGGCAATATTATATCCTCAACACGCAATAATGGGATCTGTGAGTCTAAGGCAAAGAAATCTCTCCTAACCTAAATTGGTGTAATGGATCATTCAGATATAATAGCTTCTCGGAGGCTCCAATCAATGTCGAGCTCTACCGAGATCCTATCTATTGGCTGTTGGATACGTGGAAAGTGACCTGTAGGTGTTTCGTGTATATTTCTAGACAAGGTCATGGAAAATGGTAGTGAGAGGTGTAGTGGATTTGTAGAAACTATGGGTGGTTTTCTGGTCTAGCCTAGAAAATATTAGCTTGATTGGCTTCTATATTTAATGCAGAAAATTGTGTTATGATATCTGGTGGGAGTGGTGAGGATCTAAATACCAACGTACATAAAATGGTGTCAATATTTAACTGACTTGCAGCCCGTTGGGTTGTGGGACCTGGGGATCACAACCATGAGTTCATGGTTGTTGTGGACCTATTATGGTCATGTGAAGAATCAATCTCTTCTTCCACTATCCAATGGTCATAAGCCTTTTTAGCTTCTATGTTTAATACGTGAGTTGTGCGATCTTCTCATAATACCTTACGGGTGTTCTAGAAACTTGTATACGTAAGCCTGTGTCTATGTCGATGAGAAGGTCTCCTCGTGTTTGGCTATAGAACTAATGGATCACAACCAAATATTTGTTCTCTTTCGGGTTCTTGTATGGTCATGCGGATATCCTATCAAGGCAATCTATAGTTGGGTTGACTTGACCAGAATGTGTATGCTTTGTCGTCTTCAATATTCAATTGTCTCAATTGTTCACTAACTGCTTGTGGGTTTATTGTCATTTGAAAGACCTGAATCCTAAGCCCTTGATCTATATCCATTAATGTTGTGAAGAGATTTGGATGAGGTACTACCGGTTCAAATACGTAATCCTTGGGCTCTCTGGGTCCCATAATTGTCATGCAAGAGATAATCAAACTTTAACTGAAATAAGTAAACTAACTATGAAAGATATATCTACACTATGCTTATATTCCTTTTATTTTTTTATTTTCAATGATGTATATTTGAACAAATTTAAAGAGCAGCTATTCTAATATATTCAGATAATGAACAATTAATCTAATAATAGAATTAAAACAAGCAAGTTAGCCTGATATAGCTATTTTCCTGTGCACTTGTGAATTTATCCTAAATATTTAAATAACTAACTAATTTAATCAAAAGACCTTCAATCTTACCTCAGAAGTGAGGAATAAATCACAGCTTCTCAGAAGCTATCATTCCCCACAACTTCCTTGGTAATACTGAAAGCAAGCTTAACTGAAATAAAATGATTTGCTACTCTATTTGATATATTATAACTACAACTTTGATAATTCAAACTTGGAGTTTTACAGAATAGTGGTAAATCCAGTTGTGTCGTGACTTGTCCCCTCAGTGTGATCTCTTCGTTCCTTCGTGTTCTCATGAATCTAGAAAAGTGTGAATGTGATAATGGCAACAGAAGGAGATACTCAAACAATGGCAGATTGATGTAAACCAAATAGAATGCAAGTAAGAGAGGGATAGTGCAAGTGAACAGAGCTTGACTATGCGATTCCTAGCAGGATTTATTGCAGGGATACAACGCAAATATACCGAGAATTCTAGGATCTATTTCTTGTGACAAAACAACAACCTACAATTCTAAGATTATCAAATGAACTTTAATCTAGAACTGAAACTATCTTATGCTAAGCTGACTATGTTGAGGATAACAATGGAGCAAAATGAAAGTGTGAAGATCGATGATTTCTAAATCAGAAAAGAAGAAAGGATCCTTGAACTGAGAGGCTGAGAATTCATGCAAAATCTAAACCTATTGAAACTTATGGGAGAACTTCAAAACACACTGAATAATAATTCATAGAGGGAGAGGGGCCATTTGCTTGTAAACAAGCTTGGTATTTATAGCATTTGGATTTACTAGAGGGTAAGTTTGAATTGAACTCTTTTATCATAAACAAAGAGAAATTACTATTTACCAGGTGGCTAAAACATAAATGCAAGCAAGAGTGGTTGAAGAATGCGAGTGCCACTTGAATTTTTCACATTGAAAAAGCATCAGAAAGTTCTAGAAAATGCACAGACCACCCCTATGCAGGGGCCACAGGACCGCCGCCCTATCTTGGGTGGCGGTCATGGGACCGCCACCCAATCAGGGTGCAGGTCCTAAACTAAAGACCAAAATGCAAGAAAAGAGTGGAACGGGGTCAAAACAAAGCATGCAGAGGCTGATAAGGAATTTTGGGATGCAAATGTATACTCAAAGATTTTCTAGATTCCAAACACCTTACGAAGAGATCTAAATCATCATTGGGGTTTCTATGACCTCTTTCCGTAGTACAATACCTACAATTTTGGGTACGTACATATTTCCCCCTCGAGAGAAGCATTTTAGCCATGAAGGGGCATAAAATGGTGGGTCCGAGTATGGCGGTCCCAAATGGGGAGTTAGAAGCTATACCTAACATACCCATGTGTCACAATGTCGCCATCCAGATTCCCGCTATCTCGTAAAATGAAAAGAGGACTCAAGTGCAGATAGATAAAGAAATCAAAAAATAAATACTAAATTAAAATGAAATGAGGACTTACCATTTGCACAGGGATAAGAACTTACCTCTGTCGGTGCTCCAACTCTGCAAAAGAACATTCAAAACAAGTTAGAATATATATATATATATATAATGAGCTCATTTTCCTATTCATTTGCGCGTGTTGATTTGGCAATTTTTGAGCTCTGGGACCCATGGTAACCATTTTCGACGAGAGTACAATCAAAACATTCATTGCGAGATCGTGATCATGCCTCCGAGAGCAGGACATCGACCTACGAAGTCTCAAGTTAGTTTTTCTCAATTCATTGCTTTTAAACCTAAAATATAGAAATGTTGAAATCTTTGTCTTGGGGGTATTTTCAAAAATCTTAGTGTTAAATGAGTCTCTAGGGGGCACCCATAGGGTAGGTTTTTATTTCAGTTAAAATGGTGTATTTTTCTTGTTTTTAGGCATTTTTAGGGGTTAATGGGCACACGCGAATCGACACAGACCGCGCCACCCTTGCGCAGAGCGGCGCAGGTCACGGACCGCCACCCAAGCAGGTGGCGGTGGTTACAGACCGCCACCTTAGATGGCGGCGGGTCACAAACCACCTCTGCACAGGTGGCGGTTCTAGATAGAAGGTGAAAATAGATGCCTTAGTTAAATGTTTTTGCATTTTTGATATTTTGCTATGTTTTTTATGAGTTTATCTATTGGATTATGTTGCTAACTTGCTCTTTTTTTGTTTTTGGGTGGATGCGTGCGAAGAGGAGTATATTAGATGGAGCAGAGAGAGGGAGTGTGATTGGCTCCCGATAGTGTTGGATACGTTGACCCAGGCAGAGAGAGACACTTTATAGAGGGCCGGTATTTTGAGGATCTCTTCGGTCCCTCATGTTGCTCCTACTAGTCACATATTGTGTGACTTGTTCTCGTATTGGGATGTGGATCGAAACACTTTCTGATTTCTAGGTGTTAGGGGTGAGTGGACTATCACCCTGGAGGACGTCTATCGCATACTGGGGGTTCCGATTCTTGGGAGGTGGCTGTCTCTTAAGACAACAGGATCCAGATCTCAGATGGTTCAGTGGGCCACCTATATGGGAGATGTTGTTGTCTCCCTTGGCTCAAGAAGGGGGTGAAGGTCCGATCCATTGCTTGCTTCTCCTATCCCTATGATCCACAAGGCTATTATGGGTATCTTGGCCTCATGGTTGATTGGGGATAAGGGAGGGGATACTCTCTTATACTGGCTCCCATTATTACACAAATTGAGGCCCATGGCCATACTTATGCTTGGGGAGTAGATATTCTTGGGACCACATACCATGACTTATACAGGGTGGTCAGGTTACAGGGGGTCCTTGAGTCACCCCACTCTAGTTATGAGTTGGGTGTATGAGCGCATCATCCCCTATGGAAGGGGTGTACTAGTAGAGGATCCGGGGGGTTAGAGAGCAGCGAGGTGGATGGGGATGATAGTGCTCAGGATGCCACATCAGCCAGTGGCTTCATTGACTACCGCAGATATGGAGGCCACTCCTTATCAGGCCATGGCAGGAGTATGGGGAGAGGAGACACTTACATTGATCACCTGCTCTACTACAGGTCAGTTAGTAGATAGGGTAGAGAGGGAGGTCCACCCATTTGACCGAGTCCCTCAGTAGTTTGGTCTCCCCTACGTTGATATGCTTCCTCTAGCGGGGGTAGTATACAGGACTATTCATGAGGCTCGGGAGGCCCTAGGAGATCGGGGTTGGACCATGGTTACTCCTGGAGTTCCTATCATGGTTAGGTGGGTGGTTCGGGCCCGAGGGGCAGCCAGTGCTCCTCGAGCACCTTTACTTCAGATCGAGCCACTCCTACTTTCAGTGGGGGGAGGATGAGCCTATTGATGTGGACTCAGACTCTGAGGAGTTCACAGGAGGGGAGACAGAGGAGGAGATGATGGGAGGTGAGACCGGTGGGATGGCCGAGGAGGATGAGAGTGATTCTGAGTGGCATGACACTCAGGATATCTTGAGGGCCGAGAGGGAGGAGGTGAGTGCAGAGAAGGTGACCCTGATCTTCAGAGGAGTTGCCTTCTCAGACATTAGGGGAGATGATGAGTCCATGGCAGGACGTCATTTCTTTCCAGATTTGGGGGAGGTTCCATAGTCCACAACAGCATGTAGCAGGTGCAGATCCTAGAGACCCTACCTGATGCCTGAGATCCGAGTGAGTTACTACTCTTTTCTCGACCTTGTTAGTTAGAAATATTAGTTGATATTTCCTTTTTTTGTTTCGTTTGTTTTTGACTTGTTTTAGTGATTTTCTAACTTGTTATTTCTCTTTTTTATTTGCAGCGACTACTGAGGGATGGCGAGACTTGATTCACCGAGTGTGTGCAGACACCCTGTTGCTCCCCTCGAGAGTACTTGGGCCGAGCTTACTGAGGACGTTGGAGAGCCTTCAATAGCTGGCCGACATACTGATGTGTTTTCCCCTGTCTGGAAGGTGGAAAAGTTAGTGACCTCCCTTCATGCTGAGGTAGCTGATATAGGACTGACTGAGCATCTGATGAGGCGAGTCATTCTCGTAGTGAGACCACAACCAGTGGCCATGATCATGAGCACTCAGTTCATTCAGAGTGTCATCGTAGCAGGAGTCCTAGGCGCGATCGTGCACCCTCTGAGGGATCCCACAGGGATTGAGAGGCCATTTGGTCTTTTTGTAGTGATTCTGCTAGATGTTTATATGGGTTGTTTTTGTATTTTTCGGGCTCATTGAGCATTTTGACCATGCCTAGTGCATGATGGCATTGTATGTAGAACATGATTCTTATATATATATATATATATATATATATATATATATTTTTGATCTAGATCTTCTTTGTATCTAGAGTTTTGTGATTCGTTTCCCATGTGTACACTAGATGTTTTTAGAATCTTTGTTTTTATATGCTTTTCTAATGTATGCAATGGATGACAAGTGATAACAAATGTTGAACAAAAATGTTTCTCTTTTTTTTATTTGTTTTTGTAATGCTGATATGTGATGATGCAAACATATTGTAGTACTAAACTTTTGGCTTCTTTGGGCAAATGTTTGTTGCTTCTTCTTGTTTTGGAAAACGTGATGAATATGTAGTGATAATGAGATGAACTTGCCCCACTCCTAACTCCACGCAACTAGTAAGATGCGAGGGCTCAACACCAAGAGTTGGGAAGGGCACAAATTGTATGAGTTTGAATGAATGAAAATGATGAGAGAAAGACAAGGTTTTGACAGAAATCAAATTTAGACCTCGTACTTACTCTTACTCAAAACTACTACATAGTTCAGAATGCAACTTACTTTCCAGTTTATCTAGACTTAGATCCATGGATGGCAACTTGGTTGACAAAATATGGTTTTGAGGATTTGATCTCTTTGGAATTTGGATACTTAATTTCACTTAATACATTTGCTTTGCATTTTTAAAATGCTAAGATTCATTGATTTGCGTGAATGGACCCCCTACGCCCTCTCATGCTACTAGTAAGAAGCATGGGCTCATCACCAAAGGCAGGACATAGGTGAGTAAGGGCACTTCTTTCCTTTCTCAACCTCGCATCACTAGTAAGAGATGTGGGCTCATCACCGAAGGTTGGTGGGGCAAAGAAGTGTGTAAAAATAAAATATTCTATTTTGTTTAGTATTTTGATTTAATTTGACATTTCTGATTTGTGATTTTGGAGTATCCTTGTTTCAAAGAGATGTAAGAAGGATAGATGTGACACCAAGAAGCTTCTAGAATAGACCGTAGGTAAGAAGAAAACTTAACCTAGTAGAAAAGAATGAGTATGACCAAGTATGCAGCCTTGGTATGGTTTTTGTCAAGACTTTGTCTCATTTCAATTGATGAGATGATTTTGGAACCATTTGATGATATTATGAAAATTGAAGAGATATGATTTGAATGCTTTTGCCAATATTTTCATAAGCTTATAATAAATTGCTTAAGAATAAGTTCCTTGACCACAAAATTTACGAAATGAGTGAACAAAATGAAACAACTAAGTGACTAATGCAATGTAGGTAGATATAATATACAAATGGTGATGTTGATGACCTATGCGTAAAACCATTTAAGATGCAAGGAATTGACAGTTTCATTGAATTCCTCACCTTCTAGTGTACACAAGAGATACACACCATTTCCGTAGTCTTTCATGACTCGATATGGGCCCAACCACTTGGGCCGAAATTTCCTTCCTTCACCGGTTTTCTTATCAATCCGGTTGTCTAGTCTTAGAACTAGATCTCCCTCATATATTTCTCATTCGTAGACCTTTTTGTTATATTTCGACACATCCGGTCAAGCATAGGCTCTGTGCCATTGTTCGGCATTTAGCCTGGCCTCATCAAGGCTTTCTAGTTGAGAGAGGCATGCCTCTCTATAGGCTTCTTCTCCCAAAATCCCTTGTAATGAGATGCGAGACTAGGTATTTCACCTCAAGCGGGAGAACTGCTTCTACCCCGAATACTAATGAGAAAGGGGTTTCCCCTATTGGTGTTCTTATTGAGGTTCGATGGGCCCACAAGGCTGGGTATAATTTTAAATGCCAATCCCATTTTTTCTCCTTAACTATTTTTGAGGAGAATAGATTTTAATGTTTTGTTTGTTGCTTCAGCTTGTCCATTGGCTTGAGGGTAGTAAAGAGAGGTTGTATGATGGTTTATCTTGAATTTACTACATAACTCACGGACCTCATCATTCTTAAAGGATGTGCCATTATCTAAGATAATGACTTGTGGGACACCATACCTACAAATGATTTGATTCAAAATGAACTTAGCGATTACAGAACCTGGTACGGTGGTGAGAGGCATGGCCTCTACCCATTTGGTAAAATATTTGTGGCCATGATTATAAAGTTATGGCCATCTGTTGATGAGGGAGAGAATTTCCTATCAAATCTAGGCCCCACATGGAAAAGGGCCATGGGGTTGCGATTGGTTACAGAGCTTGTGCTGGCATGTGAATCTCGTGGGAGAATTCTTGGCATTTATGACACTTGCACACAAATTCTACCATCATCATCATGTCCAAGTGGGGGCCAAAAAATAGCCCATCCGATGTATTTTGAGTGGTGGCATGGCCACCAAAGTGGCCTCCACATATCCCACTATGGGATTCATAAAGAATATTTTTGGATTCTTCCATGTCAACACATCTTAAAAGCATTCCATCGAAGGCTTTACGATAGAGCACTTGTTCTAAAATAACATATTTAGTAGCGATAATGCGTGTAACCACCTTCTTTTTGTGATGTGGCACCTTCTGGGTATGTATGGTCCATGATAAAATTGATGATGTCAGTGTACCAAGGACATATAGAGATGGGGGTCTAGTTTTGAAAAAATATATGCATTCATCGGGAAAGTCTAGATCTACCAGATCACCTCCATCTAATGGATTGTCAACTAACCAATCTACAATGATTTGTCCCTTAACGGATTTCTAGTTTACAAATGTTAATTCAAACTCACCCATTAAGGTTATGAAACGTCCAACCTTTTTAGATAAAGACCCTTGCATGAGGAATGTCCGTAAATGATCTGTCTTTACAATGACCCTTGTTTCTTGATTTAACATGTAATGTCTTAAACATTTTTCATTGCAAGACTATGGCAAGGCATTCTCTTTCTACCTATGTATAACGTGTTTCATAATCAAGCAACATCCTAATGAAATAGACTACACGTTCTCCTTATTTATCATTATCTTCCTGAGCCAACATGCAAGCTAGCGAGACATCAATAGCCCATGAATACAGGATCAAAGGATGATCTGGTCTAGGAGGCATTAGCGTGGGAGGAGACAACAAGAAGCGTTTAACTACTTCGAAGGCCTCATTGCATTCTTCTGTCCAATCAATGCTATAATATTTCTTTAATAAATTGTTGATTGATGAACAACAAAACTTAAGTCCGAATGAACCTTCAAATTGCACCGAGTTTCCCAAGAAATGATCTAATACTAGACTCATCTGATGGTGGAATCATTTCAAGAACAACCCAAATTTTGGCTGATCAACATCAATCCCTCATGAGGATATAATGTAACCTAGAAGCTTGCCTCCTATCACACCAAATACATTTCTCTGGGTTCAATGTGACGCCATATTCGATCAATCATGAGAGAATGATACGGAGTACTTCTGGTGATCACAACGCTTCTTGGCCTTGGCCAACAAGTCATCTACGTAGGACTCCACAATCTTATGAATAAGGTCATGAAATATGTATGTCATTTCCCACTGGTATGTAGCACCAACGTTCTTAAGACCGAATGGCATGACAACGTAACAATAAGTTCCCCAAGGAGTTATAAACGTGGTCTTGGCTTGATCTTCTTTAGATATTTTGATTTGATTATATCCCGAGAACCCATCCATGAGAGACAAAATCTCAAATCCAGTTGTTGCATCAACAATGACGTCAATGGATGGTAATGGGAAGTCATCTTTGGGGAAAGCTTTATTAATGTCCTAGAAGTCTATGCAAATGCGTATCTTCCCATTCTTTTTTAGAACAAGGATGATATTAGATACCCATTGTGAATAGTCAACTAGTTTGATGAATCCCACCTAGAGAAGTTTCATTACTTCTTCTTTCACCATGAGAGCCACTTTTGGTTTCATTGGTCTCACTTTTGTTTAATTGGCTTTGCATCTAGGTTTGGTGACAAGATTGTGTACCGTGATATGTGGTGCAATTCCCATCATTTCTTTGTAATTAAATGTGAAATCCTTTTGATGTTCCTTGAGGATCTGGGTATGTATTTCTATCTCCTCTGAGTTAACGAGGATCCCAACTTCAAAATCTTTGGTTCTTCCTCCATTCCAATATTTATGTCAATCGTTTCTTCGATTAAGGAAGCGTTGCCTTCTTCAAATTTAGGCAAGGGGGCCGAGGTAGTTCCAAACTTTCTCCATTCTCTACCTCATAGATATCGAGATTCTTTTGTGGGGGAGATTCTATCATGGGATTTCCAAAATAGGAAGAGGAATGTGGGATTAGGGAAAAATCTACTATGTGATGAGCGAGATGTAGCTCCGCATAGGTGTTTAGATATCCAAGAGTGACTCTATCACTGTCAAAGTGATCTAGGATAGAAAACTCATTCTCAGCTTCTATACGTGTCATGATCGGGTTTGTTGGTATTTTACGCACCAATGGTTCAGTATGAAGTGATACCATGAAACTTGTATTTTCCAACTCACTACTTGGAGTGAAATGGGAAGCTGAGGTTGCTATTGAATCAATGAGAAGGTTTTGTTCTCATGGGATTGCTTTGATTGATATGAAGTCAAATCCTTTGGTTAGATCTAATACCACCATTTTATAGTTTAAGTGTTTCAACTCTAGTCTCATATACCTTAGAGACTTGGTTTGCAACTAAATGCAAGTCTCCTAGCACTCTAATGTTATCAACACCCATCCTTTTGGCTATGATGAGGCCAAGGAGGAGGGCTTCATACTCAGCCCCATTGTTCATACATTCAAAGTTTAACTTAAAGGAAAAAGGTAGGATCTTTCCCTCGGGAGAAGTAAAGATCACACCTACCCCAGCTCCAAAATGACATCTAGCTCCATCGAAGTGGAGAGTCCAATATTTTCTTGGAAAAATGGATGTTGGGACATTCTTCATGTCTGTTTCTTCTACCTCAGTTTCTTCTACCATACAAAATTCATCTGCTTGGAAGGGAGCCAATTCCTAGGGTACATCCTATACCCATGGAATCAAATGGTAGGAGAATAGGTAGATCTTTTCTAGCAACTCAACAATTTTTGTGGTAGTCCCTAATGATACCATCTCTATGACGTTAGTCTCATTTTTGAGTGCTGGAATGCCTTCGACTAGATTCGTAATTTCTAATTCTGTTGTAGGTATCAATTTTTCTTCTAGTTTTGAATTGATTGGTTTGTTAAGTTGATTCATTGGGAGTTCAAACTCAGAGTGAACACTGGTCTCTTCTTCAAATCTACTAGGTGTATATCAATGGTTTTGGGTCACCTTGTGCCACAAATATTTTCCCTAGGTGTAAAAATCTTATTTCCTGAATAACGTGGAAGGGATTGCCTTCATGCGATGTATCCATGGTCGACCGAGAATCATATTATAGTTGGTTTCCGATCTATAATATAAAATTTGGTGAGGACTGTCTTGGGTCCTAAGGTGACTGGTAATACTATAGTCCCAATTGAAGTGGCCTTGAGGCTATCATAACCTCTTAGCGTATTTCGTGTTGTGGAACAATTTGTTTCTCCATATCCTAGCTTTTGAAGAAAAGTGAAGGGGACTATGTTAACTACTTCCCCATCATCAATCATTGCACACTTTAACATAATTATTATAAACCCATACCTATAAATGCAAGGTTAGGTCACCTCTACATGTAATTTCAATGCATCTGTTGGCATTTTGCTTATATCAAATATAAACTCAATATCCCTATCTGGCTGCCCTGAGGGTAGACATCAAAGTCTACATGGTTTACTTGCATTTCAGAGGAGGAGTGATGTTAATTAGATGACCAAGACCTAATGCTTCTAAGAGAGCAGCCCTATGGGTGGGAGAGTTCTTCAACAAATCCAAGAAGGAAATGTGAGAGAAGGTCTTTGTTAGGTCATTAATTAGATCGTAAGCACCTATGGGTTTTACCAATGTTTGTTGAATGTTGTCTAGTTCTAATGGATAGTTTGGAACTGGTTGAGAAGAATAATCTCATGTTCTTGTTATGGTTTCTACGTGTAGCTCGGTATCTAACTCTACCAGACCAACTATCTTGGTTTGTGGTCGAGTTCCTAATTGGGGTGCGACCGGTGGATTTAATGAAGTTGAGGCTTCATGATCATTATTTCCTATCATAACACCCTTGTTCATCCCATTTGGATCTAACCTGTTATTGTTAGAGTGGTTTGGGAGTGGATCGTTAAAAATCTTGAGGGGTGCATTTTGAGGGGAAACTACTCCCGTGTAAGTGTTTGGCGTGGGTAATGCAAAATTTGCTAAGAACATATCTATAAAGAGTTGTCTTTGGTCTTCGAAAATGTTGCATGAATTTATTGTAGTCATGCGAAAAGTCCTAGTATCATGGCCTTGAATCTTGTGGAAACCACAATACAAGTTGGGATTATAGTTTCAAGGTTGTTGGTTTGAAACCTGTTGTGGTCCAAAACTCTGATTAGGTTGTTGTTGTTAGAGTTAAAATTTTGAGGTTATTGCCTTTGGTTTTGATTTTGATATCCAGTTGGGTTTTGATTTGGACCTTGTGTTTGGATTTTCCATTGTTGTTGTTGTTGTTGTTGTGATGGATGATTAAAATCCACCGCATTGATTGTTGGAGTAAAGTTGTTATTTCACTGATTGTTAATGGGTGGTGAAATGTTTACAACATTTTCCCTTTTAACCTAGTCTCATTACTCCATCTATTGTAACCCCATGGTTTTTGTTAAGGATCTTGGGTCCTTGATTGGTATTCCCAACATTAGGATAGGTCGTAGTGTTTTGATTGGGAGTGATTAATTTCCCGTTTTCCATATGTCTTTACGACCACCACTATCTATCATTGATCTATTCGGAGAGCACTCTCAAGTACTTCATCATAAGTCCTTAGTGGGAACTTCTAGACTTCTTCCTTTATCTCTCTATTGAGAGAATGAAGGAATAAGTCACATAGTTCCATTTGATCCATGTTTGGAGCACTTGCTGATGAGTAGAGGACTGTACGCCATCTTTGAATAAAATGGGCAGCAGATTCATTGTGCTCTTGTTTAATATGTAAGAATTCCCTGATTCCTATTCTTAACAATTTGTTCATATCAAAAGCTTTGATAAATTCTGACACAAGTTGTTTGAACGAGTGTATCGAGGCTTCAGGTATTCTATAATACCAATCAAGGGCAATACCCTCTAAGGTTTTAGGGAATATCTTAGCAACAACCGCATCCCAAGGGAGCAATTCTCGAATGGCCATGGCATAGGCCTTGATATGTGCATTTGGATCTCCCTCCCCTTTGTATTTAGGAAAATCGGGAAGAGGTCTTGGAAGCATGACACTTCGTATGGTGAAATCTAGAGGCTCTTTTAAATATTCTGAGTAAGTCCCTACCGCATAGGTTTCACCATCGATGGTGCCTACTGAGGGGGTGGAGGTGGAATGGGTTGTTGATATGGCATAACATATGTATTTGTAGGGACATAAGGAAATCCTTGTGGTTGAGTGAACATCCCGGAGAGAGGAGAACATGTCTCCCTGTGGTGATTTTGAATAAATGTTTAAGTAGGGAGGAGCATTGCTCTGATATGGGTTGTTTGGTGCTAAGCTGGGAGGTATCATACTTTCAACTAGAGCAGCATTTGAAAATGTGGTTCTAGTTGGTGTTTGTTGTGGATAGTTATACAAATGTTGAGGAGGCATGCCTAACGTGCCCATTCCTGTGAGGAGGTCAACTTGGCTGGGATGATGCGAGGGTTAGAAGTTCTTGCTTTCCCAAAATGTGAATTTTGATTTTCTTGAGCAAGTTCTAGTCCTCTAACCTTCTCAACTAAGGCTGAGATGACCTCGATTGGTGAAGACACAATGTTTTTCCTTAATGGTGGTTGTATACCTTGAGGTTGTAGAGGTGTATGGTACCCTGCTATGAATTGATCATTACTCTACCAAGCTTCACCAGAGTATTTTCCATAGGTGGAGGAATGGGGGTGTTTTCTTGGAGCAGGGTATCGGGTTGTGTTTGCAAAACTTCCTATAGGTGGGTACATGTTTTGGAAGCATTGTTCACTTCTAGCGTAATGCGCTAAGTACTCCTCATCCAAAAATGGGAGTGGATCTGACTACCTACTAATTTGTGGTCTGAACAAAACCCGAGGAGATGAAATGGATTCTCCAGTAAATGTCATATTGTTAGAGCCTGAGGGCTCTAGTTGTTGTGTTTGTGTGAGCTGATCCAACTCCTCAATTTGAATGAAGAACTAGAGCTAGTTCTTTGAGGAGGAGTTTGTGATGACAAGTAGTTGCTTGAATAGTTGTCAGCCCATGCAGAAAGTGAGGGTGATGGTTGTCTATTTGTTTGACCATAATATGCTTCGAGACCTGAGAGAGGTCTGCCATATGTGTCGTATCCCGACATATTCGGGGGTATATAAATACCCACAGAATAATGGGAAAGAGAAAGATGGATGAAAGAAATGAAAATAAAAGGGGAATAGTTGTTTGTTTCACGTCGGGTTCACCAATTTTGTACGATAGAAAAGTGACATGCGAGCATGAGAATCTACAAGTAGCCTTCTTCGTACCCGACCTCCCGAGGTCATGCCGAGACAACTGGTGGAAATGAAATATATGTGGATATAGACAAACTAGTTGGGCAATCTTATATCCTCAACACGCAATAATGGGATCTGTGAGTCTAAGGCAAAGAAAGCTCTCCTAACCTAAATTGGTGTAATGGATCATTCAGATATAATAGCTGCTTCGGAGGCTCCAATCAATGTCGAGCTCTACCGAGATCCTATCTATTGGCTATTGGATACGTGGAAAGTGACCTATAGGTGCTTCGTGTATATTTCCAGACAAGGTCATGGAAAATGGTAGTGAGAGGTGTAGTGGATTTGTAGGAAACTATGGGTGGTTTTCTGGTCTAGCCCAAAAAATATTAGCTTGATTGGCTTCTATGTTTAATGCAAAAAATTGTGTTATGATATCCGGCGGGAGTGGTGAGGATCTAAATACCAACATGTATGTAAACTGGTGTCAATATTTAACTAACTTGCAGGCCCATTGGGTTGTGGGACTTGGGGATCACAACCATGAGTTCATGGTTGTTGTGGACCTATTATGGTCATGTGAAGAATCAATCTCTTCTTCCGACTATCCAATAGTCATAAGCCTTTTCAGCTTCTATGTTTAATACCAGGAGTTGTGTGATCTTCTCTAATACCTTACGGGTGTTCTGGCAAACTTGTATACGTAAGCCTGTGTCTATGTCGATGAGAAGGTCTCCTGCATTTGGCTATGGAACTAATGGATCACAACCAAATATTTGTTCTCTTTCGGGTTCTTGTATGGTCATGCGATATCCTATCAAGGCAATCTATAGTTGGGTTGACTTGACCAAAATGTGTATGCTTTTTCATCTTCAATATTCAATTCTCTCAATTGTTCACTAACTACTTGTGGGTTTATTGTCATTTGAAAGACCTGAATCCTAAGCCCTTGATCTATATCCATTAATGTTGTGAAGAGATTTGGCTGAGGTACTACCGGTTCGAATACGTAATCCCTGGGCTCTCTGGGTCCCGTAATTGTCATGCAAGAGATAATCAAACTTTAACTGAAATAAGTAAACTAACTATGAAAGATATATCTACACTATGCTTATATTCCTTTTATTTTTGTATTTTCAATGATGTATATTTGAACAAAATTTAAAGAGCAGCTATTCTAATATATTCAGATAATGAACAATTAATCTAATAACAAAATTAAAACAAGCAAGTTAGCCTGATATAGCTATTTTCCTATGCACTTGTGAATTTATCCTAAATATTTAAATAACTAACTAATTTAATCGAAAGACCTTCAATCTTACCTCAAAAGAGGAATAAATCACAACTTCTCTCGTAAGCTATCATTCCCCACACTTCCCCGTAATACCGAAAGCAAGCTTAATCAAATAAAATGATTTGCTACTCTATTTGATATATTATAACTACAACTTTGATAGTTCAAACCTGGAGTTTTACAGAACAATGGTAAATCCAGTTGTGTCATGACTTGTCCCCTCAGTGTGATCTCTTCATTCCTTCGTTCTCGTGAATCCAGAAAAGTGTGAATGTGATAGTGGCAAGTAGAAGGAGATACTCGAACAATGGCAGCTTGGATGTAAACCAAATAGAATGCAAGTAAGAGAGGGATAGTGCAAGTGAATAGAGCTTGACTATGTGATTCCTAGCAGGATTTATTACAGGGATACAACGCAAATATACCGAGAATTCTAGGATCTATTTCTTGTGACAAAACAACAACCTACAATTCTAAGATTATCAAATGAACTCTAATCTAGAACTGAAACTATCTTATGCTAAGCTGATTGTGTTGAGGATAACAATGGAGCAAAATGAAAGTGTGAAGATCAAGTGATCTCTAAATCAGAAAGGAAGAAAGGAGCCTTGAACTGAGAGGCTGAGAATTCATGCAAAATCTAAACCTATTGAAACTTATGGGAGAACTTCAAAACACACTGAATAATAATTCATAGAGGGAGAGGGGCCATTTTCTTGTAAACAAGCTTGGTATTTATAGCATTTGGATTTACTAGAGGGTAAGTTTGAATTGAACTCTTTTATCATAAACAAAGAGAAATTACTATTTACTAGGCAGGCTAAAACATAAATGCAAGCAAGAGTGGTTGAAGAATGTGAGTGCCACTTGAATTTTTCACGTTGACGAAAGCATCGGAAAGTTCTAGAAAACACGCACACAGACCGCCACCCCTATGCACAGGGTGGTGGTTATAGGGACCACCCCTGTCGTGGTGGTCACGGGACCGCCGCCCAAGCAGGCAAAATGGTCCTAAAACTAAAGACCAAAATGAAAGAAAAGAGTGAACGGGGGTCAAAACAAAGCATGCGGAGGCTAGATACTATGCCAAGAAATCCAAAATTCAAAACTCTAAGTCTCGATTACTTGAGAACCCATCCCAAGAAATTTAATAAACTTATTCAGATTTATCAAAGTGTTGGCGAAATAATTTTTCATAAGGGAAAATTAGGGGTTTTCACTAACGCTCTGGGACTAGGTCCCTATTCTTAGGAATGGGATAATTCCATTTATTTAAAATAGGAAATATATACACTACTCTAACCATCGTGGTTGGCCTTTTGACCGAGAATCACATAGGAATACTCCACTAAACCTCGTGTGCAAAAAGGAGGTATAAGAAAGATGTGTGTATGGAGAGAGGGGAGAAAGTGAGAAGGGGGTTTTAATCAATAAATAGAAAGTTGAGTTTATCGACATAAAACAAAATATTTTCAACAAGGAGAAGAAACCATGTCAAGGAAAGAGGAACTCATAGAGTAAAGTTGAGATGGAGAGGAAAACATAAGACAAAGAGATAGAAGAATTGTAGTTTCTTTCTTGTAGTAAGACAATGAGAGCTATCAACCAAGAAAAACCAACCCTTTGGAATGGAGAAGCCATTCCAATTTATAGCTTTACAATCTGTCTCTTCATCTACCCCCACATGACCTTTCATAGTCCCACCACTTGTGACCTTTCACATTCGTCTAGGAAAGAAAAATAAGCCCCTTTCTTATTAATGAAAAGGGACTTTTACAATGAAAAATTACAATGGTCACTTAAGTGAATAGGACGAAAGAGCCATAAAGTACAATTTACAATGGAGAATTAGAAAGTAGAGAGAGAACAAAGAGAGAAGAGATGCGAGAATGAAGAAGGATGAAGAAGCTCTGAGTTACTTTGTAGAGATGCACTCCAGTGAACTCCTAATCCTTTGACCACTTCCTGAACTTGATGAAGCCTCCTAGTGCACTTAATATTTCAAAACCTACTCTTTTGGGACTCCTCTGAATGATCAATTTCCATAGCCTGATCAAGTACCTTGAGAGGAGTAAGAAACACATGATTAGTAGATCATTGAAAGAAATGAGAAAATCCTTCTTCCACTTGAACCAACCTTCCAATCTCTGAAACACTACCATGTCTCTCTGATCTTTCTTGCATTTGATGCACCTAGTGTGCACAATGAGACAACTTGCTCGCACGAGGTGATCTTGGTGATCATGTCACCAAATGACCATGATGACTTGTGAGACATAATGGATTACAAGACCAAATCCTATGATTTGAGATGGGTGAAAGAGAGATACTTGAATGAATAATGCTTCCAACTTTTAATCAATCCATTTGAGGAGATGAGAATCATTCTAAGACCAATTTAGGGAATTGAGAGGGTTTCCCTTTCGCATGAGCCACAATTCAACTATCGATCCTTTTATAAGTATGAAGTTGTTCATGTCCATTCCTACGGGGTAAGCTCCTAAGAGGTGATCAACGAATTGCTACAGGTGGGGATTTACAAACATTGAGAAAGCCCATTCAGAATGAGGATTTCCAAAATTGGTCTGTCGTTTACTAGAGATATTTTTGAAACTAGGTTACAATGTGGTGCATAAACTAGAACAAGCTTTTTGTTTTGAACAAGTGACCATTTTATCTACATAGGAAGCTCAATATCCTTGTTCCTTAAACAATATCTCGACACTTACTATTTTTATCAAGCCTTATTTTGATAGGTCCATTTTAGTTACCAATTGCTTATGCACTTTTGAGTTTCCCTGATATTCAAGAGGCAATGAAAACTTTAAGAATGAACTATTTGTAGCGGGTAAGTGCACCAAGTTGGGGGGCCAAAAGGGGGTCTTAAGTGGGCACTTTTTTCTGAAAAATAAAAATCTTCAAATTGTATGAGCTACTTGAGATAATTACACTCAAAATTCAAAAATGTTATAAGAACATGAATTGTAGCATTTTGAGTCTAGTTTCTTAACTACTAGATTTTTTTGAAAATGGTTAAGTGTAAGTGGGTTGAATATCGAAAATGTCAATAAGTGCTCCTGTTTTTGTAAAAAACATAGTAGACAATTAATCGTATGCGCCCCATATTTTGAGCACTATTTAGTATTTTTGAAAACCATTTGGTAAAAAGATTTTGAAAATTAAAAAATAACAGATAAATGACCGTGTCCCCTAACTACCTCAAAAAATATCAAAAATTAGATTTTTTTTTTGAGTATGTGTAGAATTAGGCCTAATTTGGGACTATAATTTTTTCTCAATTTGGAGAAGTGAAAAAAAAGGTACATGAAAAAAGATAAGTGTTTACAATCACTAAAAATAGAGGTATAAAAGACATAGTTTGAAATAAATATAAATGAAAACCTTAGAATAATTAGAAAAATATATAAAGTACATATTTAGAAAGATGATAGTTTTCTTGACGTTGTAGGAAATTTTTAAAGAAAGATAGAAAACGTTTTTGTAGGATTTAGCATGGTGGAAGGTGAGTTTTTTCATGTTTTATCAAAAATAGGTAGGTTGTTGTTTAAACTAAAATATAAATTGTAGCCTAATCTAATGTTATACGAGCAAGAAATAAATTATAATAAAATATAGAAAATACACCCAAGCAATCTAAGAAATGAAATGTGAAAACCTAATGTGTAAAGAGGGTTAGAAAGATATTAGATGATTCAAAGATGTCGTGGAACTATGTCACAATGGAGACCAGATGAATAGGAGGAGGAAACCATCACACAAGGGCATAAGAAAATGAATATCCGAGTTGTTTGACTAGACCGGGTGCCCGGAGAAGGATAGGGCCACCTAGGGTGCCCCGTCTCGAGATATGAGCACCGGGTCTAACGAAATGCCCAGTGAAACTCCTTTGAGGTATCACTATATGTTCACCTATATTTTCTTCCCCGTCGCATGAATATCGATGTGTGATCACATAAGTATTGGTAAATATGCAATAGAAGAACCACCGCAAAACCACAAGTAAAGCATCAAAACCCCAAAACGAGAAAGATGTATATTAAGGGGTTGACTGTCCTTAGTGGCCACAATGGTGGAATTACTAACTGAGCATTGTACTACATCTCAGACCCAATGTAGTTTTAGGTGTGTGTGTGTGTGGAATTGTGCCCTTGGTGCTCTTTGTGTGTGACACACTTTGCAGTAGTAACGAGAAATAACTAGATGTATAATGTAGATAAATGGTGCATGGAATAGAATAAAATCCCCTCCTTTGAAGTGTGATGCAAATGAACCAACCTATGTCCCTTGTGATGGAGCTAGATGGATGCAAATGGAGAAATAGAAGCCTTTTATTGATGTAATTTTAGGTGGAGATAGTAAGTGCTTAGTGCTTGCTCCTTAATTATGGTCTCATAACATTATATTTATATGTTTCTCTTGTTTGAATTTTGTAATTAACCCCAAAAAGGCCAAAAACAAAAAGATAGAAAGTTTAAATGGCTAGAAAGTTCCCAAAAGGTGAGAGTAAAGTGAAAAGAGGATCAAGATGCCTAGAGGGGACCAGGGAACTCAGGGGCGCCCCGATCAAGAATAGGGAAAATGCAGTATGAAAGTATGAATTGGGCAAGTATAGGTGCAAGGTCAAAAGTAGAAATAGAAAGAAAAACAAGATGGCTAAAGACATGGGTTAATTATTACTATTTTTCACTCAAGAACCATATGAATAGTAGTATGAAACCGGGACTAAATAATTACCCAAAGTGTGTGATTTAGTGTCTACATTTTCCCCCACTTTATGTTGGTGAGAAGAATGCTCTTTAACATAAAGTAGATAGATATGCGTACTCGATATCCATGTATATCGATATAGAAAGCGTTCCGAGGGAATAGAAAAAGCGTGGATTGGAAAAAAGGTGGAACGTGGAGACTAAAGATGTAAAATTGAAAAAAGTGATGAGAGTGAACCAATGGAGGAAATGCGTGAGTAGATGCCAATGTGTGTGATATAGAGTGATGTTGTTGTTCTTGTTCACTAATTTCTTCCCATACGATGGAAATGCAAAGGAGAAGACGATCAAGTAGTCAAATATGCATGTATATGTGTAAAATCATGCAAAAAGACGTATGTACAAAAAAACAATGTAATGAAAGTATAAAAATGAAAAAGGAACCTGTGCACCTAATATGTGATGAGAAAAATGGTGTAGAAAGGATCCAATAAATTTCGATGAAGAGTGAGTTTTTGGGCGATCTCACACCCCCGGCCAAAGAAGTGTAGGGAGGAAAGTCCGATATATCCTCTAACCTCAGTAACTTCTTCCCGAGAATGTGAAGAGATCTTTGTACTATTTGTTTTTTGGGTGATTTGATGCCACTTTGGAAAAAGTAGTGTAGAGAGGAATTTCTTATTTATCGTCTAACTCAGTAACTTCTCCTCGTAATGCTAAGGACAATCGACCCGTAAAAAGCCGCAGTGTATGGAGTTATGCCAAATGGTATGAACCTACTTACTTTGTGTAACCCACTGTGTGATGGGAAAAAAATGAAAAATGAACTATACCAAAGACTATGCTACATAGTGTGTCTAAACCCAAATGATGCCCCGCATCTTTGGGGGCACATGCTTGAAGTCGTAGATAGGAGAATGTGGCCCAATAGAGGACCGACCGCAAAACTGAAATTCTACCCTGCAGGGGGAAGGCAATGTGCTTGGTAAAAAATAAGGAACATGCAAATAAATGGGTATGAAATTAGTGTTAGTACGAACAAACATACATGTATAAGATAAAATGTAAGCTACACAGACAATGTAGAAGCTAAGAAGAAAGATGATAATGTAAACACCCAAGAAGACAATGTAGGCTGTGAAAAGTGGGTTACAAACATATGGCATCACTCACGATGTTACAACACATTCAAGGCCATAGTGGTCGTATACAAACAAGAAAGTATGCACACAAAAAGGAAAGGCCCACATACAATAGAAAACAATGAAAAAAGTACAAACAAACAAATAGCCAAGGTAGCAAGTTATCCTCAGAAAACAATGCTTGACATGAAGCACCCGTTAGCATGTTAGAAAGATAAATTTTATGTCAAATTTTTTATAACTAATAAATTAGTATACTAAGTACAAAATGAAATAATAGAACCTGTAATGTATGAAAGAGGATGCCCCAGGAGCCATTGTGGGACTGGTAGTGTGTCAAACATCCATACTGTGTAGAAGCCTTGTATTTGTGATCACAACTAGAAAAGTAAGTGAACATGCATGTGTGTATGGTAGAGATAATGACATACAAGAAATCTATCTAGCATGTGTAATAAGACGAACATGTACACGTAAATGCAAGCAAGAGTAAATACAACCAAGATATGTAATATGATGTGGATGGATGGAATGGAATACAAGATGGATGATAGGAGCCACGTGCCCCCGAGTGAATGAAATTATATGCAAGTGAGGTTCATTTGTTTATGCCCCCTCAATAGTCAAGAATGAACCATAAACGAGAGTGTGTCATCAAGAAATGGTTGATTTGTAGATTGTGCGTAGTATGTTGTGTGGAATGTGTATGTGTGGTGATGATATGCAACCTAGAGATGATGTATGAAGATGCATGATTATTTAGCCTAAAACGTATATCATGATGAGATGATTGAAAAGGGTGGTGATGTAGCCTACAACATATACCACTACAAGATGATGGAATAGGTGATGATGTATCCTATAGCATATGCCACTATGAGATGGTGGAAGAGGTGACTATTTAGCCTATGACGTATGTCACAAAATGATGTTAGATGAAGTGATGATGTAGCTTATGGCGTATATCACTAAACTAGGCATGTTGTATGATAAAATGTGGAATGATGAATACACAAATGGGATGAGGTCCATTGGTGATGTATACCCTCAATAGTCTAGTATGAACCATGAGACTAGAGTGTGTCATAGGGTAGTGAGTGCAACATGTAGAAGAATATGTATGTAGTATGTGTGATGATGAGAGACTACTATGTGATGTGTAAAATGTGTAATGTGTAATGTATGCAACTCAAGGTGTGTAGCTAGCATAAGGGTGTGAAATGTGCACTTGTGTAGAATTTGTGCGAGTGTACTTGAGTAGTATGTAATGCAAGATGCATAGAAAATATGAGTGTGACACATGTGTGATGAACACTAGTATGATGTGTAGAATATGTATGATATGTAGATGTGTCAAGGTTGAAATACAAAGGATGTAGTATGCCGATATAAGATGTATAATGCAAGATGTACCGTAAGATGTGTGAAGGTACGTGATGTGTAGTGTCTTATGTCAAGTGTGTGGGGTTAATGTGTACATGATGCCCTCAACAGTCAAGTGTGAACCGAAGCACAAGAGTGTGTAATTAGGTAATGATGATGCAAATGTGTAGATTAATATGTGTATGATATGATTGAAAATGCACTACTAGGAGGGGGCGGAAGAGATAAACGTAATGCGCCCAAGTGCATGTGATTAAATGAAATATCCAATGAAAGTGAAGGATGACAGTCCTCATTTGATGTTGGTGTTTCCGAAAGTGTATGACCATGTTCTAGCGGTGGTGGTATAGTAGATATCCCGTGCGTAGGTGAGTGAAGTATATGAGCATGCAATGGATGAGTTTATGATGAGTAATTAGGTGCAAAAATGCAATGAGAAGCTGACCGTGGAGGTGATGGAAACCCATGGGGAATAAAACGAGGTGGTGACCTACGCGAGATGATGTAACTGTGCAAGGATGGGCCTATACTGATGTGTAGGACTAGCAGAGTGGTAACACCATATAGATTGTGTGTGAGTAGCTGACTAGGAATGGATTGTAATTTTAGTAACATGGAATGTGATATCTTAAATGAGGTAGGTGATGCATTAAGTGGTGCTCTAGGAGATGAAAACCATGGATTAGATGGAGGCACACCATCGATAGAAATAACTTGATTGTTATGAATGAATTTGAATAAAAAATGATTCGTAGAGATGATGAACTTAGACCTACGAATCCAATTGAGGCCTAGAAGCATGTCACAACCATCAAATGCTTTTAGGGTACAAACATAGTAAGAGGTCCTACCATAACACAAAGTTTGACGACCCCATATGAATTTTTCATCGGATATGAAATTTTTGATAGTGGATAGCCAATAGTGATAAGAAGTGGAATAGAACATGTGATAATGGACCAAGATGGGTTAACCTTAGTATTATTGATAGAGATGGATCCAATAGATGTATGATATGTAGGTGATTATAAGTGAAAGTTGCATGGTAATCACAATTGAGAAGGAAATTATCAGTGGATAAATGTTAGTATGTGCAACTAGAAAGTTAAGAGCCCCTGATGCAGGAGGATGCACTACGTGATATGCATGATTAATTGAAGATTCAACTACTTTCTTGTCATGTTGTGGAAGTGGGTTATGAGATAGTTTGAGATTACGACTTGCATTGACTGGTTTAGAGTTTGTAGGCTTTGGAAACTCAAGCTTGTTGTTATCAATAAGATCTTGGATGATGGTGCAGCGATTGATTCATCGATTCATAGAGTGCCCCACATATCGGTGATAGTTGCATCAAAATTTCTCATTGTAATTTCATCCTTTTGGTCACGATGGGTCTAATTCAAGTGGTGGAGGAAGTGTAATAAGATTAATCTCTAGAAGTTTCTGCAATATGATATGTGGGGTCATAGGGAATTTAGTGAATGTGCATTGAGGTGGTTGTGATTGAATCTCTTTAGTAGTAGCTACCAAGTTGGCAGTGATTTTTACGTCAGTGGGTTTGGTAGTGAATGGTTTAAATGTTGACTTATTTTGAAAGTGAGTGGAGGATGATGCTTGTTCTTGATATTTAAGCTTTCCTATGGATAGAAGTTTGGTTTCATGAAGCTTAAGAGTGTGGAAAAGTTGATCAAATGAAGGAGATGTCTCAAAGAGCACACTCTCCTAGAGAGGCGGTAAGAGACTCTAGATGAACAATTCCTAAAGCTCATAGACTCTGCGAGCACATTTGACATTTTAGCTAAGTTGTTTTTGTATCTCAAAACATAATTTTTTAGGTGTTCATTAGATCCCTATTTAAGTTGTGTTAGTTGGGCATAAGAGATCTTGGAGCCGATGTTGATAGAGAAGTGAGTGATAAAATCATCGACATATGCATGAATGAAGTTACCGAATGGATAGGTAGGTCATAAAACCAATGCATCACATAATCATGGAGACTACGGGAAATATTTTAGCCAAAATAATATGATCATCTGCAAAATCAAGACAAGGTACATGGAATTCTCTCGAGATGTTATTACGGGTTCCCATGCCCATTGAAAATGGGAAGCTTAAGGGTGAAAAACTAGGAGGAAGCAAATAAGTGGAGATGGCAGGTGTGAATGGAAAGCAAAACAATTCCAAGCTTGTAAATTATTGGTTTTGGGAAAAATAAAGGGAATGCATAAGCATTAAAATGTGTACGCGTTCTACGAGTATAGACATTATATGTGTTTTTGACATGCTTCTATTTACGTAAATAAATGTTTAAGTATACTTTAAATTTATTTTAGTAAATATAAAAAATTAGGGTCACTCTGCACCTTATGGAACTAGTCTCACAATTACATGAGTCATGGTTTAGGAGATAGTTTTTAAAATATAATCTGGTCAATACATAGGTAATTTTTAGGATTTCAGCATTCAACCTAAATCTTTTAGAATTTAAATTCTACAATCGATGTCTATTTTGGCAATGAATATAGTCATTGTTTAGGTTTTGGGGCCTTTTGGATTGTTTATTGACATTTGTAGGAGTGTTATATGTGTCAAAATTATATTTTACAAACCTCATAACTCTCAAAGGAAACAACAACTGCTCAAATATATGCACTCATGAAATTCCTTATAATACATAACAAATCAAAACACATGTGTTGGACATAATGTCATTGGTGTTGTCATTGATGTCAAGTTGCATTGATGGAAAAGGGTGTCTAGGTGGCATAGGAGTCGAATGAGGTTTCAATCATCAAGAAGCATGAAGGTTGATTGGTAGTGCCTTGTTTTGGTGTCATGAAGTGTTGCATTAGTGAAGTGTTGGTTTGGAACTAAAATGGGTAGCTTCACTGTTTTAAAATTCTTCATGACACCTTCAAGCCTTAGAGAAAAATGGATGTCTCCAACATGTAGAGGATTTACATAGCTTTCCAATGCCTATTTTTTCCTTCTAACTCCTTGTTGAGCTCTTGGAATTTTCTAGATAAGTAAGGTTTCACAATTAGAGTGTTTGTTCCCTGCACCTAGAAAACCCGATGTTGAGAAGATAGTCCTTGAATCATCAAACCTTTCCCAAATCTTCCTAAATTACCTTCAACACTTCCAAGATTCCCTGACATCACCTCTAGAAGAGTAAGATCTTTCCTAAACTATCAGAGAAGGCGTTTTAATAGCTCTAGAATGCCAAAATAACTAACATGGAAATTGAAAATTTTGAAGCACGACAACTAAGCCCTTAATTGAAAATAAGGCATCTCAGTCACTATGCATCCTTCCTCTAGTGATGTAGGAACATCTTGTTAATAATCAATTTTGGTTTTCTTAGGTGATTAGGGGTATCTTGGGTCCATTTGAAATGGTCATAGCTTGTACTAGTCCATTTGGACTCCATATGAAAGAATAGGGAGTTTCCCTCCAAATGTATAATTTGAATATTTTAAATAGCTCTAGGTATGTTATAGGCTTAGGTGTTAAGTGAAACACACCTCTCGTGACCGAGATATCAATTTTTGAGTTTAGAGACTATTTTGCTAAGCAATTTCACTTGTAAATATCTTTTTTTGGATTGTCTTCTTATCTATAATGGTGTTCAAGGCTTCATGGAACCCTCACAGTGTCCAAGGAATGGAAAATAGATAGAAATACTTGCTCAAACCAGACTACACCATGTTTTAGAAGTTATTAGTATGTAGCATGAACATAACGATTCAATGGAATACTTGAGTCTATTTCAGGGCATTGATCACAAGTACTTGGTGTTATAAAAGTCAAGAAAAGGTAATAATCCATCTAAAGGAGGATTTCTTGTATTAAATTTTCGCTTCACAATCCTAACTGTGTGTGTGTTTAGTCTTAAGGTCATAGAGTAAAACATTCATTGTAAAAATTAATACTTATGCATAGTAGATTCCTTGATAAGTGTGGAGGAAGGTAATAAGAAGACCAAGAGTTTCAAAATAAGAATAAAATGAAAGGAATGTGCAAATATAGTCTAGAAATGTCAATGCCTAGTTTAAGGGATATGCCATATGTAAAAAATAGTCTTATTCCATGTGTTTGAAGTTAGTGGAGCCTTTGAAAAGTTTGAGGAAGGCCTATGGTCATTAAGGACTCATAAAATCAGGTCATAAGGATAGAGTATTGAGTGGTTGGTAGTTAAAGGAAGCAATGTACAATCATGCTTATTTCTTGTGACTGTAAAGACCAACCTTGAGAAATAGCAGTCTTAGGAAAGAAACTCATAAGGAATTTGTATCTATCATTGAGGGAGTGATGCTAGAATTTTTTGAATCCTGTAGGAACATGGGAAAATACTTACACAAATATAATCAAGAAGACCTATTGACTATTTTGCATAGTTCCATAAAGAATCCTAGCGAGAGTAAGGGTTTGTATGAAAATCCTTGAGTGAAAGAGGAAGAGTTGAGTGATTTGCATTAGGGATTAGGAGAGGGGTAATGTAATATCCCCTTCCCAATTGAAGACCTTTGGCCTATTTTGTCTACCCGATGGCCAAAGGATGAACACAAAGGTGACTTAAGCCATATTAAGTTATTACAAAGTGCTTGTAATAAAAGGAAAAGTGTCCATAAGAAAGGGTAAAGTGCCCGTAACAAAGGGGAAAGTTCCTGTAGCAAAGGGAAAAATAATAGAGCACTTATATTAATTTATTTGGTTTAATTATAAAGTGAATAGAGGAAAACACTAGAAAGTGTGGATTGCCTAGGGGCAAATATTTGTGACAAAAAGGGGTCTAAATATATATTTATCCTTCCTAGGAGAAATGATGACTTGCCTTAGAAAGAGAAATAAGTACTTAGAAAGGATAAAAGCCCATTTCACTATGTATTCCCTTTAAGAAAGTGCGACCAACTTTGGGAGAGAAAATATGTATTAAATGTCTTTGTATCCTTCCCTAGAAAAATGTGACTTGCATTGGGAGTGAAAATTTGTTGGGAAAATCACTTAATATGGGAAAATATTAAATCAAACCATAGGGAAAATCATTGTAATCCGGTTGGTTATTTTGGAGGTTGCTTTGGGTCTCTTCTTCCTTTAAAAGGAGAAGTCGACTTGAGGAGAGCATTCCATTCCATAGTCATCTTATATTTTCTGAATTGTTGAAGCTTTGAGCTTTCATCATTCTAATCCAAGGATGAAAACCCTTAGGATTTATCCCTCTTGTGGACCAAAGCCCCAAGAGAATATGAGGAATTTCTATTTCAGGAAATTCTATTGAGCTTACATGATTTTAGTTATTTCCAGGTAGTTATACGAAGGAGTTTTTGCAGTTTTGTATCAAGGGTTTGAAGACTAAATTGCAACTGTTGTTATTCTATTTTCTATATGTGGAGCAACCCACTTCTAGAATGATTTATGGTATATGTGAGACAATTCAGGTCTGTTTTGTGTTGGCATCTTATATTTTGATTTTTATGAGTCAAGGCAACCTATTTTCAGTATTTTTGGGTGACAGTAAATGCTATTTTCAGACCTGTGCATGGCAACGTGTTTGCAGATTTTAATTAATTAATTTCAGCCTTATTTACTTATGAAATTTGCATATTTCTTCATAATGGGCTTTATTAATTTTTGGTACCAAATATGAGCGGAAATATTTAAATATAAGGGTTGGTTTGTGTGGGTTTTCCACTTTTTTATTAGATTAGGTAAAAATCAGATTTTGAAGGGATCGGGAACCCTATACATCCGAAGGATAAACATTAAAGAAAAAAGTGAAACACCAAATGAACAAGGTCCCATGGGCCCAAATAGAAACAAACAAACAAACCAAAACCGAAACATGAAAGCACCAAAAAAGAAGAAAGGGCACCACAAGGTAAACCAATCAAATCAATTTGGCCCATTAACCAAGGAACACTAACTACCATGGTTTTTTGTTATATGATATTTGAGGCTCATCTCGAGATGCAAAATTCCAGATTTTCCTTTCTTCTTGTTGTTCACCACCTCCCAACCATCATCCCCATTAGGATCTACATTATCATCCGAGTGTATAGAAAGAAAAAATTCAACAGATTATTTGAAATTATTTCTTTGAAACTGCAAAGAACCTGGGTGGTGTGAAGGAGAAACCTCCCCCTTGTCTACAACTTTTTTGAATCAGAAACCGACTTAGTGGGATGTGAAAAGGTCCCACCCTTCTTCTTTTCCCTCTTCTCTTCCTTCTTCTCTTCCATTTTCTCTTCCTTCTTCTCTTTCTGATCATCTGTATTATTATTTGAAAAATTATTACTATCATTGTCCTCATCAGCATGTACCACCAAATTATCTCGGATTAAAATATTTCCACCATGATACCCATCCCTTAATCTGCTTCTTGACGCGAGGCAATCAAAAGGAAGATGATCAAGGGAATTTTTTTTTACATCTAAAAGGGAGGCCTTCATAATCCAAGATTTGAGTCCATATTGTATCCATGACTTTAAGCTCCATGGTGGCCGAGAAATCAACATCATTATATTCATATCCACCGAATACGAGCATAAGTGGTGTGATAAAAGAAATCTATCCTAGGGTCAACATCAAGGAATTTACCCAAAGTATCCCCCATAGATATGAATCACTCCTCACTCCAGAAGTGTAAAGGCAAGTAGGGAAGCCTAATCCATACAGGTCTGATAGTAAAAGTTTCAGTTCTGAGGTTAAAATTAGGGAACCAGGGCTTCATGAGGAGATGATGTGACTGGAAATCCCAAATTTTTCCAAAAATCAAGTCCCTATCAGTGGAATTGTAAAAAAATGCTATGAAAATACCACGAGTAGAAGGATAAATGTTGACTTTACCTTCAATTAAGGGATGCCATTGTTCAGATATCCATTTATGGAGGGCAAGAAGACTAGGGCAACAACTAGAGAACCTGAAAATCAGTCCTCTATCTTGGTAGAACTCAATTGATTCAGAGACCTCCTCTCCAAAGGAGACAATAGACATTGATTTGGCATAAGCCATGGGTTTGGCTAGAGCTCTCCCACCAAATATCACTACCTCCAAAAAGGAAATGGGCTCTTCTTGGTCTAACCCCGCATTCTGCACTCTGAAGCAGCCGGCCCATCACCTCCGCTCACCTTGAAACCACCGTCAATTTGCAAAAAAGAGTCATTACGAGGAACACCCATAACCAAGCCACCAGTGCCAAAAGGACCTCCCTGCACAGAGGTCAAACTAGGCACCATATTGGCACAAGGAAGGAGGCCGCCATTGGGGCACATGGGAACACCACAAGTATGCCCACCATCGCCATACGTTAGGCTAATAAGTGCCAAACCATCACTTTACAAACCCTGTGCTAAGCCATTTGCATGAGGGGAAGCCAAGGAAACACTAGTAATGCCAACATCAAGCACATATACGATAGGGTTAGGGAATCGTTAACTCATCACGCTAAATTTTCCAGGCATCCCCAACTCATCACAAATAATTATGGTTTTCCACTTAACCCAAGTCATATTTACCTTATTTAATTCATATCTACATGATACTTGTTTGTTATTTTGTCTATAAGCATCAAGTAGTGTTGGGATTTGCCTAAAATCCATCTAGGGAAAAAAATGTCCATTTGGGGACATTGCGATAATGGTATCGAGCATGAAATCCTCCCAACCTATGAAGGAGAGGAAAAAAATCAGATATGTATGCAAATATGAAGTGGACCCAAGTCCCTTTCTTTGATGGAACGGAGGAGATCTCTGCTAGATGTTGGTTGGAAAAATTTAAAACATTTTTGTGTTATAAGCCTATGTGTCAAGATGATGCCCTCAAGCTCATCTCTATGTACATGGATGGAGTAGCACATAAATGGTGGCATCATCTATTGAAGACCCAAGGGGTTGAATCGGTTGATTCACTTGCAGATTTCTCACAAAAATTTCTAGAGAGATTTGATGTGCATGATGAAACCACAAAGTCTATACCCACGAAGGAGGATACATTAGATCTACAACCAAGGGAAGGAAAATAAGAGTCTAGAGAGAAAGGCATGGTCTCTATTGAACAAAATATTTTCCTTAGTGAAACTTTTCTTGGTAGAGAAAATATTCCCGTGCAGGAAAGTAAATTTATATATGCAAGCAAGGAAGATGTAATGGAAACTCGAAAAGGTGTGAGGAATGAAATAGCTAAAGCCGTGAAACTAATAACTGCTCAAGCAAGAAAACACCTACAAAGAGTTAAATGAAAAGATGTGTCCGAATGATGCAAGGAAGTATACACCCACAAAAGAAGACTCTATGGAGTAGCTGACACATGAGGAGGAGCCTCACATGGACACTTTTGTGGAATTGCAGCCTGCTGCAATTTCCAAATCAACAGCCTTGGATCAATTTTCAGATGTGCCACTTTCAATTGATAGACACCCTAGTGAGGGGGAAGAGTCCAAGGTTGATCTTTGGGATAAGGATGGTGAAGAAAGAGGTATGACATCTAATTTATTGCAGCAGTTGTATGGTGAAATAATTCAGCCCTTTATGGATCATGGAGACATCACAAGGTATGAGACAATGTCATATATTCAAATTTATTTTCCTTTTGTGAGAAATGGTGAAATTGAGGAACAAAGCTGCAATAATAAGTATGTGACCCCTTTGATGCAAAATTGGTTATATAATCATCATAAGAGCAGCATGTGGTGGCAAGATTTGTTTCACTTGATAGGTATAGGGCCATGCTTTGGTAGATCACTTCAGCATTTTTTGTCTATTGTGCATGGCACTTAGACAAAACAAATTCAGAATTTCTTGAGGAAAGAAAATTTGGGAAGGGAGGACTGTAATATCCCCTTCCCAATCAAAGACCTTTGGCCTATTTTGTCTACGCGATGGACAAAGGAAACATATAAGGGTGACTTAAGTTAATTTTTATTTATTATAAGTGCCTATAACAAAGGGAAACTTTCCTACAACAAAGGGAAAAGTGCCCGTAAAGAAAGGGAAAATATGTAAAAACTTATAATAATTTAAATATCTTAATATTAGGGCAATTCTAAGTTAGAAAAAGGTCCAAATGTAATTTTATTCTCCTAGGAGAAATGGAAACTTGCCTTGAGGAGGAATAATGGAATCTTAGAAAAGATAAAAGCCCATTTCATTATGTATTCCCTCTAGGAAAATGCGAACAACTTTGGGAGAGAAAATAAGTATTAAATGTCTTTTGTATTCTTCCCTAGGAAAATGCAACTTGCATTAGGAGTGAAAATTTAATATGGGAAAATATTAAATGAAAGCATAGGGAAAATCATTGTAAGATGGTTGGTTATTTTGGAGGTTTCTTTGGGTCACTTCTTCCTTTAAAAAGGACAAGTCGACTTGTGTTTGGGCATTCTATTCTATGATCAATATACATTTTTGAATTTTGTTTGAAGCTTGATGCTTTAGTCAAAATATTCGAAGGACAAAAACCCCTAGTATTTGGCTCTGAGGATGAAAACCCTCTTATAGTATTTGGAGATTTTCCATCTAGGGATATCCATTGTATTTACACAGATTTTTGCTATTTCCAGCAGTGATGTTGAGTTTTTGCAAGCTGATTTTTGGACCATTAATTCCATTTGGAATGACCCAACTATTCACAGATTTTGGCGGGGGGGTTGGGAAGAGAAATTGTCATCATATTTTTCTATGCCTTATTCCAGTCACATTGACTACATATGGGGTTTATTCATGATGTTATAGGAAGATCTAGAGCTGTTTTTAGTGGTCATTATTGCTCCATATTTTTATACATCGATTCTCCTATTTTCAGAATTAGTGGGTGTTAAAAAGGTACTATTTTATTTAATTTATAGGGCAGAAAGTCTGTAGATTTTGTAAATTATTTCTAGCCTTGTGGTGCATTGAAATATATCTCGATTTTCCATATTTTGGATTTATTAAATCAATATATCGATCTGCTTGGAAAATATTAATATAATTGCTGATTTATGTGGGTTTTCAACTCTACACTAGTCACACTTCCCTTTATAAATTCAGATCTGCATAATACACATTTGGTATTTTGTCTATAAGTGGCATTTAGTGGTTGAGGTTTTCCTAAAATCCATCTAGGGAAAACTCATGTCCATTTAGGGACATTAAAATGGTATTAGAGTGTGAAATCCTCCCAACCTATGAGCGAAGAAAAAAGAAAAATCAGATTTGAATGCAGTTGAAAGGAAAGATGAAGTGGTACCAAGTCCCTTTCTTTGATGGGACGGAGGAGATCTCTGCTAGGTGTTGGTTGCAGGAATTTAAAAAATTTTTGCGTGGTAATCCTTTGTGTCAAGAGGATGCTCTTGAGCTCATCTCTATGTACATGGCTGGAGAAGCACATACATGGTGGTGTCAATTGTTGAAGACCCAAGGGGTTGAATCAGTTGATTCACTTTCTGATTTATCACACGATTCGTAGAGATTTGATGTGCAGGATGAAACCATGGAGTCTATACCCACGAAGGAGGAAAAATCAGATTTGTAGCTAAGGGATGTGTTGGTGCTCAAATTAGTCTCACCCCATTTTTCATTGACATTTCTCGGTTTGGGCCTCTGTCATGTTTTCTATCTCCTCGTGTTGGTGCTTAAAAAGACCCCATTCTCCATTTGGTTTCGTGATCAGTCCCTTCTTGGGTTGAGGATCACTTACAGGTCTAGGATCTTTTTTTCATTTCTCTGTCCATCGAAGGAGACTGTCTTGGACCTTAGACACATGGTGCCTTCTCGGCAACCTTCAAATTTTGAAGACTTTTTTTTGGACTGAGACACATGTTGAGCCCGCACTTGTTTGGGGTCTCTACTTTTGGGACCATCTCAAAATGCACCATTGAGACACGTAGCAGGTGGGGAAATGGAGAAACGGAAAATTCAGTGGTCCTTTTTTTGCCTTTTGTAAAAAGGGATAAAATTGTATGTTGAAGCAGGCCATCTGATAGGAAAGTAATGCCCATTATTGAATAGTCAAAAACAAAGGTGCGGGCCTATGGGGGAAAATTTGAAAATTTGGAAATTGCCTTTAAGGTTTTTTGCGTAAAAAGGATAAAATCCAAAAGTTATAAAATGTCAAAAAGTGCTCCCAGTGCCCATTTCCAATCACATTTTGCCATGTGGAGGGCTCAGATTAAAATTTGAAAGGAAATATCAATGGTAGTTGTGCATTTCATTTGATTTTACCTCCATTAAAGCTCCAGATGTTTGGAGATGCATTTTTGCATCATTCTTCATCAATTTTTTGGCAAATTTGTGTCGTTTTGGTCTGCAAAGTTCAATTGAATCAATTTGGGAGCTCAATTTGTAAATATGAAGTACTTTTGAAGTGGATTTTTGCTCGGGCTCATGCAAAAACACAAAATGCTAGATCCAGAAGTTAGAGTAAAATTTCAGAGGAAAAGGAGGGAAAAGGGATGAAATGATGAAAGTGTAGGTGCAAAAGGTGAAAAAGGCATTGCCTCGAGAGCAAAAAGGGATGACCTGTCAAGTCCAGCTATGCAGAGGCTCTAAAAATGATTAAAAAGGGGATTTCTCATGATGAGAATCAAAATGATTAAAGGGACTCCCAAAAATTTGTGGCATGGCATCCTAGTCATTAGTCGAGGGCCCAAGAAACATGATTTGTTCACAATTGGTCCACTTGGCAGATTTCGGATCTGAATTTGTTAAACGTCGTTGTCTGAAACAAATTGGTAACAAGCAAAGGTCCCTCAAATATTCTTCTCTTTTGGGGAAAATTGAGTGGGAAAAAATGTATAAATGCAATGAGAATACTCTTGCAAATGGTCAGAGTATGAATTCTTGAGAAAAAAATTTGAGAAAGCCGTCTTCCCGAGAGGCCAAAGCCGAGATTACCTGTTATTTTATTTTGTGTTAGATTTTCTATCATGTGTCAAGTTGGTTGTAGATGTATAGCCATTGACAAGCACTGAGATTTCTCTGGAAGCTTTCCCACTGATGAATCTAAGCAATTTTGGAATTAATTTGTGTCTAATCTCTAGCAATTTTGTGTCTGCTTTATTTTCAGAATGTCTGTAAATAGTTTCTTTTGTTCCTATTGCAATCTTATACTAAATTTTTTGTGAAATCACACAGATCTCATCCCTATGATAGTCTAATGGTATTTGCAATTTCATTTCAAGAAGAGCCTTCATCTTGGATGAGATAAACAAATTTAAAATCAATTCATTGTCATTTGTTGATAAAGATTGTCTGTAAGTCTTCGGGTGTACCTTAGGCGTGATTAATCAGAAACTTTAGTGTTTAATTGAGTCTTCCAATTCGAGCCTTCGTGTTGGAGTCTCAAAGATTATGTGAAAACATGCTGATTTGGGCCTCCATTGAAGCACACCTTCTGGTTGAAGGAACGTCTTGACTATTCTGAAGCTTTCTGTTGTGAAGTTGTTCATTATTGTGAAGTCCCTCCAAAGATCCGGTATAATCAACTTTATCCTACTTCATCTCCCACCAAAATCATTTAAAACCATTGATCCACCCTTGAACTACCCCTGTTTTCCCTGTGTATCAACAAAGGAACAAAATCTACTTGCAAAAATATGCAGAACAATCAAGATTTCTTAATGTCTTTAGTAACCTTTGCCTTGTATTGAAAATATCTCCATAATCTGGAAGTGACAACTCGTGAGAGTCAAATTTGGTGTGTTGATCATATTTTCCCAAGGTCTTCTCTATAAAATTTATGCAAAAGAAGGATTTACCAACATTCTTCAATAACAGAGGTTACAAAATAGGTTCTCTTACCTTGGTTGAAAGGCACAACCTAAAATAGTTAGGATAAGATCAAATCCTTTTAAGGTGCTACCCACTTCTTCAAAGCCTGAGTGCTAAAAAGTTAGATAGATTTCTTCCCTAGCTATAAAAATGACATACATAATCATCTATCTACCTCTGAGTGTCTTGTCAAATCCATGATGCTATTCGCTCCTTTGAAGGAGATTAAATCTAGGTACCAACACACTTTTAAGGTGCGCCACCGCATTTAAGATTTTAACGAGATTTACGCGGGAACAAATTTACGTTGTTTGAAAGATTTGTGTTGTTGAGATTGATTTGTTGATTTATTTCTAGTTCGTATCCATTTGGCCCATTAACCATGCTTCTGGCGCTGTTGCCGAGGATTATTTGAAGAATTTAAAGTTTTCCAAACCCTGTAATGTTTCTTGTAGTTCTGTGTGCAAATACATTTTGTAAACATCATTCTTTGATCAGATCTGTAAGAATTGAATAAAGTTATAAGTTTTACGTGTTGTATGTCCAATTTTCCAGTAGTTATTGTACTAAGTTTGCCTCACCATTGATAAATTTGGGTGAAGGAAGGTCTGATTTGTAAAGCTTTACATGATTTTTAGTGTTGATAGACATTTGATAGATTATTTTAGTGCATTTGCACAACTAGGGTGAAAATCCTTAGTGGCGACTCCGTTGATTTGTTTTTGGTAAATGCCAGTGTCTTAACCTCTGTCAATGTAAATTTGTTACTAATCTTTACAAAGCTGGAAGGAAGAAGATCTTTCTTCACCGCCCTAGTAGAAGGTTGTTTCTAGAGTTTGGAAAGTCTAATTCAGAAGGAGGAAGAATTTGGAAGGTTGTTGGAGATCAAGCATCAAGAAAAGAGATCTCCATTGGTGAAACTAATCGGCACATGATTGAAGATTGCAATGCTTCCTCAACTACTTCTGAATCAGGTAGTCTCTTTGTAAATATGAATTCTCCATCTGGAGAGGGGCCTTCTCATTCCACCCATGTATTTGAAAGATTTACATCTCATTCTACCCCTATATTTTCCAAATTTGATAGTGTCTACCATGAAAAAGAGCCATTAGGGGATAGTCATTCTAAAATTGTATCCCTGTACCACACAGACCCCTCACTCCTCATCACTTTGTTTCTCCTGTAAGATCACCTCCTCATAATAATATGGCTCAGCCTCCACCCAGACCTCCATTTTTTAATACTTTTGGTCCCATCAATTTTAGAGGTATGGATGGCTATCCAAATGTTGTGCCACAGGATGTAAGAAACAAATTGCCTAAGTTTCAAGGAAATAATGCAATAACTGGTGATCAACACTTGAAACTCTTTGTCAATATGATGGAGGATTTCAAATAGAGTTTGAAGATGTATACATTAAATTATTTATTCATACTCTAGAAGAGGATGCAAGGGACTGGTATAAAGCTCTACCTGATAACTCTATTGATTCTTGGACTGAAATGAAGAATGCATTTAGATTGCAGTATGGTGACAAAATAGACCCTAGGTTTCTTTTGTTAGAATTTGAGAATATTAAAAAGAATCCTAATGAATCAGTGCATGATTTTAATACGAGATTCAATAAGACATTGAGAATATTTCCTGTGAATTTGAGGCCATGTGATGAATCTTGTCTTATAAAGTATGTTGATGCATTTGAAAGAAGGCTGCATACTATTTGAGGGATAAAAACCCTGCACTTTAAGGCAAGCCTTTACCATGGCTCTAAAATTGAGAAGAACAACATAAAGGAGTTGAAAACCTCCTAAGAGGGAGGGTGTTAAATTGATAAACCTAGAAAACCTCAAGCAAGCAAGAGTGTGGATCTTGAGGAGGTTATTAAAACTTTGGCAGGGGTCATGTCAAAGAAATCTCTTACAAACTAGCCCGAGAGAGAAAGGAATTGGGCAGAGTTCACAAGGTCAAAAAAAGGCACAAAATCATGATAGATTTGGAAATCATCCTAGGGGTGATCAGAGGTCAGATGACAGAGGTAAAGGACCCATGGGATCTGTAAATAGACATCCCCAAGCACGTGAAAGTAGAATGGTGCCTGATCCTCTGACTTCCCAGGTTGTTGTTGTTGATGAAGCCAATGTGATTGATTGGTGTGATAGATGCTTTCTACCCCATCCTCCATGTGAAGTAAATCAACAAGAAGAAGAAGCTGATAATGATGATGGTACTGATGATGATGTTTGCATGATGGGTTTCTCTTCAAGATCACAACAAGGAGCAACTTCAACCAAGTGATAAGTGCTCAAACTGCTACAACTTTTTGGGATTGCATTCACCGGTACCACTTCTTCCTCCTTCTCATACTTTTGAAGTAGATGTAGTGCAAGCTTTTGAAATACCTAATAATGACTTTGAGTATTTAAGAGCTTTAATGATAAAGAAGTATGATGGAGGAATCCCTTCGGAGGAAGATAGGCAATTATTGATGAACGTTGTTGTTGCTCAAGAAAAGGATTATAATACTAGGAGTAGAGTTGTCAAAGGAGCAGGCCTCAAGCCAAACCTAAAACTCCATTGCTTACTAGTATTCCTAAAGAGGCTCCTAAGAAAGATACACCTTCCAAAGGCCTTGTTGTCCCAAACAAGATTCATACTTCTCCTCATGCCCAAACTATCAAGAATCCCATGCCATCTGATGAGTTTGCTAATCTCCCTTCCAATGTTGCCTTGCCAAAGAATGTTCCATATGACATTGCCCAAGTTTTGAGTCAAATCAAAGTTAGTGTTCCAATTGTTGAGTTGCTTAGGATTCCTGAGCACAAGAAGAGAGCATTTGAGTACTTGGGATTGAAAGAAGAAAAGAGTACCCCAGAAGAAATGTAAACATTGTAGAAACTCCTCCTCCAACCATTGCAAACCTTGAAACACCACCAACATTGGAAGAGCTTGGAGAAGCACTTGAGGTTTACTTGGGGACATCTTTGGTTGAATCCCAATTAAATGTTGATCCATTTTTTACAACTTTGATCATTAAGGACAGATTACTGCACAATTGTATGTTTGATTCCGGAGCATCATGCAATGTCATGCCTCTTGAGGTCATGAATGAGATGGATATCAAAGTGACAACAACATATGGAAGATGCACTACCATGGACTCTAGAGAGGTGCCCGTTGTTGGATGTGTGAAAGGATTGGTGGTACAACTTGCAGCTTATCTAGGTAAGAACCTGAAACTTGATGTTTTCATTGTTGATTGCCCTGCCAAATGGGGCATGTTGTTATCAAGAAAGTGGGCTGCAAGTGTTGGTGGAAGTGTTCAGATGGATATGTCTTTTTCCACCATTCCAATTGAAGGCAACCTTGTAAAGCTATATGGAGAGAAGAAAATGTTGCACCTCATTGAGGATCCAAATAATGCTTCTTATGAAGTGTTATATGCTGATGTGGATGTAGATAACTTTGTGGGGTTTGTTGATGATATGGAGCACAAGATTGATCAGTGTGAATGTCTTGAATAGGCTGGTTTACCTTGGACCTTGTTATTTGATGGAGCATGTTCCAAGTTTGGAAATGGTGCCGGCATTGTTCTGATCTCCCCAAGCCAAGAAGAGTTTGTATTTTCTTTCAAACTTAACTTTGAATGCACTAATAACATTGCTTGAGTATGAAGCATTATTATTAGGTTTGAGAATTTCTTGGAAGTATCATATTAAAGATATCATTGTCAAAGGAGACTCAGAACTGATTGTCAAACAAATTAGAAAATTGTATGCTACTAGAAATCAGAGAATGAAACAATACAAGCATGTAGTTTGGGATTTGATTGAAATGTTTGACTCATTTAATATTGTGCATCATGATAGAAAGTTCAATGTTGTTGCAGACCAGCTTGTAGTCTTGGGATCTCAGTTTGATGTTTGTTCAATGTCCCCAATTGTGAATATAATGTTGAAGTACTAACAAGGCCATCTATCCCTGACAACGTAAAAAATTGGCAAGTATTTGATGATGATGCCTAGGTGAAATGGTTTCGAAAAAAAAAGGGGAGTTTGCTTGATCAGTGTATTGATTGGGAGCCAATGGTGTGTGCATCAGAAGGAAAAGAAACTTTTTTCAGCAAAGACATCATCCAATTGAAAACTAATACCATTCCTAGAGGGTTGGTTGCTCTTGAATCAAACTTTGATAATGTTGATTGCATTATTAATAAATGTAGCAGCTTTAAGGGATGTTGAAGAGCATGACCTTGGCACAAAGGAAAAACCAAGGAAGATCTGGTTGGGAAGTAATCAAACAAAGAAGAGAAACAATCCTATGTCCAATTGTTAAAGAAATATCAGATTGCCTTGCTTTGGTCCTATTCTGAACTGAAAGCATACAAAGAGGACTTGTTTCAACATGAGATTCCTTTGGAATCTAATGCAAAACCATTCAGAAAAAAAAAGGCCGATTAATCCACTCCTCTCCATGAAAATGCAAGATGAATTGAAGAAGCTAAGAGATGGAGGGATCATTCAGCCAACAAGGTATTCTTCTTGGGTTGCAAACTTAGTGCCAGTAAGAAGAAAAAAAGAATGGTGATATCAGGTTGTGCGTAGATTTTAGAAATCTGAATAGAGCATCAATGAAGGATAATTATCCTCTGCCAAACATGGAAAATATGTTGCAATTAGTGATTGGATCTGAGTTGCTTTCTACTTTGGATGGTTTCTCTGGATATAATCAAGTTGTTGTGAAGGAGTCAAAAAGAATAAAGACTACCTTTACCACTCCATGGGGCACATATGTTTATGTCAGGATGCCATTTGGTCTGATGAATGCTGGAGCTACCTTCCAAAGAGCAATGGATGTTGATTTTGCTGGTTACATTAATGATTTTATTGATGTTTACCAAGATGATGTGACTGTGTTTTCCAGAAAGAGAAGTGATCACTTGCAAAGACTTGGAAAAAATGTTGATAAGATGCAGAGAGTATGGCATTTCACTCAATCCAAAGAAGTGCCATTTTGGAGTGCAAAAGGCCAAGTTGCTTGGTCACATTGTATCAAAGGATGGTGTCATGATTGATCCCAAAAGGGTAGAGGCTATCAGCAAGGTTCCAATTCCAAGAACCAAGAAGGGAATCCAATCCTTCTTTGGACAGATCAATTTCATTAGAATATTTGTGTCTAACTTTGCTGAGTTGACTCTCCCCATCACTTGCATGTTGAAGAAAGACCAGATTATCAAGTGGGAAGAAGCAACCATTCAGATTTTGATGGGATCAAAGAAGCACTAAAGCATGCCCCTATTTTGGCAGCCCCAAATTACAAGAAACCTTTTCAAGTGTTTTCTTTTGCTTCAGAAAACACCATTGCCTCTATTTTGTTACAGAAGGATGATGAAGGGGTTGAGAGACCAATTGCATTTTTCAGTAAGGCATTACAAGGAGCTTGAGTTAAAATACACCATCATGGAGAAGCAAGCATTTTCCTTGGTGAAAGCAACAAAGGTTTTCATACCCTACATCTTGAGTTCTAAATTTGTTGCTTATGTTCCCCACACCATGGTGAAAGACATCTTATCAGAGATGGAGGTCTCAAGAAAAAGATGCAGATGGGTGAACAAGTTGCAGGAGTATGACATGGATATCCAAACCATGAAATTGGTAAGAGGTTTGGGTCTAGCTAAGCTTATGGTTGAGAGAAACCTACAAAATATTGAGGTAAATGAAGTAGAAGGAGAAAGGGTGGATGTCCTTGAAAATTTGGTAAGTTCTAATGGTACAAAGATATAATATTTTATCTCAGACATCTATGCTGCTCTGAAAATTTGAGTAAAAATTAGAAAAGAGCTCTTAAGTTAACCTCTCATAAATATGTCATTAATGATTTTGGGTTAGCTTAGAAGAACCCCAAGGGAGTGCTCTTGAGATGCATTACTGAAAATGAGGCCCCCAAAATAATTGTTGATCTCCATGGAGGGATCTGTGGGGGACATTTTTTGGGAGAGTTACAACACATAAAATATTTAAGGGTTAGTTATTGGTGGCCAACTCTCTTCAAGGATACAACTCTATTGGTGAGGAGATGTGAAAGTTGTTAGCATTTTTCTGGAAGAATGAAAGCTTCAAGCTCCCTTCCTTTGTATCCTATGTTAGTTGAAGCCCCATTCAGACAATGGGGAATGGATTTCATAGGGGAAATTTCTGATCCTTCCAGTGCTGGTCATAAATGGATTCTTGTAGCCACTGATTATTTCACTAAGTGGGTAGAAGCAATCCCCACCAAGAAGGAAACACACCAAGTGATCATGGACTTCATGCTGAATCAAATCATATGCATATTTGGAGTGCCAACTAAAATTGTTGCTTGATAATGCCATGAGTTTTAGAGCCAAACCTTTGGTGGCAATGTGCAAAGAGTATGGGATCAATTTGACATATGCTTCTAACTATAATCCCCAAGGAAATGGAAAAGCTAAGTCTAGTAATAAAAACTTGCTAAAGATCATTAGAAGAACCTTGGAGCTGAACAAAAGGAAGTGGGGTGAGCAACTAAAGTTTGCTGTTTGGGATGACAAAATCACTATCAAAAGAGCTACTGGTAAAAGCCCGTTTGAATTGGTATATGGAACTCAAGCTCTGTTTCCCCTCCATTTGCAATTGTCTTCATTTCAGTTTGTTTAACAAATTGAAGACCAAGGAGTAGTTCATATGATGCTCGAATCAATCAGATTATTGAGCTGATGAAGAGAGAAGGGCATCCCATCAACGACATGTGGAAGTTCGAGAAAAGTTGAAGAGGCTATTTGACAAAAAAAGTGACACCCGTAGCTTTCAACATTGGGGATCTTATGCTTTTATGGGATAACATGCATGAAGATAAGGGCAAGCATGGTAAATTTGATGTATTATGGATGGACCCTTATTCAATTGATATTCAAATTGGTGAAAATACCTTCTTCCTAAAATACCTAAATGGGGAACTACTTGAATTTCATGTTAATGGAAGGTATTTGAAGCATTTCCTTAATTAATTTCTCAAATCAAGGTATATTCCATTTGTATAGTGTATAGTTTTTTTTCTCGTCTATTTTTGTGTTTTTCTCGGTCCTTGGTGACCTCATTTTGTTGGCTTATCAGTTCGTGTTTTAGAGGATGGTTATGGTTGTTCTATTCTACAAGCTTATTCTTTGACTTTGTTGCCTAATGGTCTATTTTTTACACTTGGTCTATTATTTGGTTCTTCTCTTGTGACACTCGCAGGAGTGCCCATCCTCGAGTCGAGCCGATGTTAGTGTTCAAATTAGTCTCGCCCTGTTTGTCATTGAAATTCCTCATTTTCAGCCTCTGTCATGTTTTCTATCTCCTGTGTTGGTGCTTGAAAAGACCCTATCCTCCATTTGGTTGCCATGATCAGTCCCTTCCTGGGTCGAGGATCACTTAAAGGTCTAGAATTTGTTTTTCGTTTCTCTTTCCATCTGAAGGAGACTGTCTCGGACCTTAGACACATGGCACCGTCCCGGACCGAGACACATGTTGACCTTCAAATTTTGACATAAAATGCGCCATTGAGATTGAGACAGGTTTTTTGTTGAGCCCACACTTGTTTGGGGTCTCTACTTTTTAGGACCATCTCAAAATGCACCATTGAGACATGTAGCAGGTGGGGAAATGGAGAAATGGAGCTTCGGGGTCATTTAAAGTTTTTTTTGCCTTTTGTAAAAAGAAGGATAAAATTATACATTGAAGTGCGGTTCCTGACCCACATCGAAAGACATGCAAGCGTATAGTCAAAAACAAAGGTGTTGGGGTGGGGAAAATTTGGAAAATTTTCCTTTTTCCAAAAGTTATAAAATGTCAAAAAGGTGCTCCCAGTGTGCCCGTTTCCAATCACATTTTGCCATGTGGAGGGCTCGATTAAAATTTGAAAGGCAAGATCAATGGTAGTTGTGCATTTCATTTGATTTTTCCCATTGAAGTTCCAGATGTTTGAGATGCATTTTTTCATCATTCTTCATCAAATTTTTGGCAAATTTGTGTCGCTTTTGGTCTCAAAGTTCAATTGAATCAATTTAGGAGCTCAATTTGTAAATCTGAAGTACCTTTGAAGTGAATTTTTTCTCAGGCTCATGTAAAAATGCAAAATTCTAGATCCAAAAGTGATGGAGTAAAATTTTAGAGGAAAAGGAGGGAAAAGAGATGAAATGATGAAAGTGCAGGCACAAAAGGTGAAAAAGGCATTGCCTCGAGAGCAAAAAGGGATGACCTGTCAAGTCCAGCTATGCAGAGGATCCAAAAATGATTAAAAAGGGATTTCTCACATGATAGAATCAAAATCATTAAAAGGACTCTTGAAAAGTTGTGGCATGACATCCTAGTCATTAGTCGAGGGCCCAAGAAATGTGATTTGTTCACAGTTGGTCCACCTGGCAGATTTTGGATCTGAATTTGTTAAATGTCGTTGTCTGAAAACAAATTGGTAACAAGAAAAGGTCCCTCGAATATTCTTCTCTTTTGGGGGAAAATTGAGTGGGAAAAATGTATAAATGCAATGAGAATACTCTTGCAAATGGTCGGAGTATGAATTTTGATATTTTTTTGAGAAAGTTGTCTTCCCAAGAAGCCAAAGCCGAGATTACCTGTTATTTTCTTCTATGTTAAATTTTCTATCGTGTCAAGTTGGTTACAGATGTATAGCCATTGACAAGCACTAAGATTGCTCTGGAAGCTTTCCCCTGCTGATGAATCTAAGAAATTTTGGAATTAATTTGTGTCTAATCTCTAGCAATTTTGTGTCTGCTTTATTTTCAAAATGTCTGCAAATAGTTTCTTTCATTCCTATTGCAATCTTATACTAAATTTTTTGTGAAATCACACAGGATCTCATCCCTGTGATAGTCTAATGGTATTTTCAATTTCATTTCAAGAAGAGCCTTCATCTTGGATGAGATAAACAAATTTAAAATCAATTCATTGTCATTTGTTGATAAAGATTGTCTGTAAGTCTTCGGTGTACCTTAGGTGTGATTAATCAGAAACTTTAGTGTTTAATTGAGTCTTCTAATTCGAGCCTTTGTGTTGGAGTCTCAAAGATTATGTGAAAACATGCTAATCTGGGCCTCCATCAAGCACACCTTCTAGTTTAAGGAACGCTTTGACTGCTTTCAAGCTTTCTCACGTGAAGCTTTTCATTATTGTGAAGTCCCTCCAAAGATCCGGTATAATCAACTTTATCCTACTTCATCTCCCACCAAAATCATTTAAAAACCATTGATCCACCCTGAACTACCCTTGTTTTCCTATGTATCAACAAAGGAAAAAATGTACTTGCAAAAATATGCAGAATAATCAGATTTCTTAATGTCTTTAGTAACATTTGCCTTGTATTGAAAATATCTCCATAATCTGGAAGTGATAACTTGTGAGAGTTAGATTTGGTGTGTTGATCATATTTTCCCAAGGTCTTCTCTATAAAATTTGTGCAAAAGAAGGATTTACCAACATTCTTCAATAAAAAAGGTTACAAAATAGGTTCTCTTACCTTGGTTGAAAGGCACAACCTAAAATAGTTAGGATAAGATCAAATCCTTTTAAGGTACTACCCACTTCTTTCAAATCCTGAGTGCTAAAAAGTTAGATAGATTGCTTCCTCAGCTACAAAATGACATACATAATCATTTTTCTGCCTCTGAGTGTCTTGTTAAAATCCATGATGCTACTCGGCCTTTGAAGGAGATTAAATCTGGGTACTATCAGGATGAAGAAGAAGATTCTAGAGAAAAAGGTATGGTCTCCATTGAACAAAATAATTGCCTTAGTGAAAATTTTCTTATTAGAGAAATTATTCCCGTGCGAGAAAAAAAATTCATATATGCAAGCAAAGAAGATGTAATGGAAACTCTGAAAAGGTGTGATGAATGGAATTATAGAACTAGGGATTCTAAATTGATAGTCGCTTAAGCAAGACAACACCTACAAGAGTTCAAGGAAAAAATGTGGGCAAATGATACTAGGAAGTCTACAACCATGAAAGAAGACTCTATGGAGCAGGTGACACATGATGAGGATCCTCACATGGACATGAGTGTGGAATTGCATCTTGTTGCAATTTCCAAACCAATAACCTCTTATCACTTGCAAATACATTTAACGGGAACATGGAAAATAGTTTGGAGGCAGCTAACATATGGATGCTTGGAGCATATTAATGGCATTGAAAGGTATAAAAAAGTATAAAATTTATTGATGCATAATGAAACATTTTAGTTTTTCTTCATTTATGAGGAGTATGGTAATGCACATTGTAAAATGAAGCATGTGAGTCCCTTGTTCCTATCTCGGGATGGGGAGTATTATGAGAACTATCTACTTTTGAAAAAGCTCTCTCATTTGATTCTGATAAGAGCAAGGCTATTGGAACACTTCAACATGTTTTGTCTCTTGTGCATGGCACTTGGACAAAACAAAATCAGAATTGCTTGAGGGAAAGAAATTTTGGGAAGGGAGGACTGTAATATCCCCTTCCCATTGAATACCTTTGGCCTATTTTGTCTACTTGACGGCAAAGGGTGAACACAAGTGTGATTTAAGCCACAATAAATTATTATAAAGTGCCCATAGCAAAGGAAAAGTGCTCATAGTAAAGGGTGAAGTTCCCAGCAAAGGGAAATTTCTGTAGCAAAGAGGAAAATAATAGGAGACTTATATTAATTTATATGGCTTAATTATAAAGTGAATGGAGGAAAGAACTAAAAGTGTGGATTGCCTAGGGCAAATATTTGTGAAAAAAGGGGTCTAAATATATTTTTATCCTTCCTAGGGATAAATGATGACTTGCCTTAGGAAGAGAAATAAGAACTTGGAAAGGATAAAATCCCATTTCACCGTGTATTCCCTCTAGGAAAGTTCGACCAACTTTGGGAGATAAAATATGTATTAAATGTCTTTGTATCCTTCCCTAGAAAAATGCAACTTACATTGGGAGTGAAAAGTTGTTGGGAAAATCATTTAATATGGGAAAATATTAAATGAAAGCATAGGGAAAATAATTGTAAGGTGGTTGGTTATTTTGGAGGTTGCTTTGGGTCTCTTCTTCCTTTAAAAGGAGAAGTCGACTTGAGGAGAACATTCTATTCCATATTCATCTTATATTTTCTAAATTGTTGAAGCTTTGAGATTTCATAATTCTAATCCAAGGATGAAAACCCTTAGGATTTATCCCTCTTGTGGATGAAAACCCCAATAGAATATGAGGAAGTTCTATTTCAAGAAATTCTATTGAGCTTACACATATTTTGGTCATTTCTAGCAGGTTGTACAAAAGAATTTTTTGTAGTTTTGTATCAAGGATTTGAAGACTAAATTGTATCTTTTGTTATTCTATTTTCCATATGTGGAGCGACCCACTTCTGGGATGATTTATGGTATATGTGAGACGATTCGGGTCTATTTTTGTTGGCATCTTATATTTTGCTTTTTATGAGTCAAGGCAACCTACTTTCGGTATTTTTGGGTGATTGTAAATATTGTTTTGAGACCATGCATGACAACGTGTTCATATATTTTAATTAATTAATTTCAGCCTTATTTACTTATGAAATCTGCATGTTTCTTTATATCTCGGCTTTATTAATTTGCGGCACAAAATACGAAAGGAAATATTTAAATATAAGGGCTGGTTTGTTTGGGTTTTCCACTTAACCTAAGTTACATTTCCCTTATTTAATTCAGATCTGCATGATACTTGGTTGGTATATTTTCTACAAGTTTGTAAATAGTGTTAGGGTTTCCTAAAATCCATCTAGGGCAAAAATGTCCATTTGGGGACATTATAGGTAAGAATAGTGAGATGAGTGAAAAGAAGATTGAGTAAAAGTCAAGGTGAAGGTGAAAAACAAAGTTGAGAAGATTGTTTAGATCTTGAGCAAACAAGGAGTCCTAAAAGTCCAAAAGTTGAAAATCTAGCAAGATGATGGATAACTCGAGTAATGGAGCATTGAGGTGTGTTCTTGAAGGTGTATGGGTGTGTTGAAACATGGATGTAAGGATGAAACATGTGGTAATCCATTAAACCCTTAATTTTTCTTTCAAACTCTAACCAAAGCTACTTGAAACAAGGGAAAATGATAAAGTTGAAATGGGGAAGTTGTATTTTGAGTTGAAGTTATATAAAGAGGATTGTATGGTACTCTATATAATCTGACCACTGTCATGAGTTCAAAATTTACCCTATCTCAAAGTAAATTCCTAATAAGATCATTTAGTGTGTTTCAGTGTGTAGGGAATAGTGTCTAAGGTGATTGATCAACTCATTTAGTTTTGATCGAGAGATTACTTCCTTGGAAGGCTTAAAAGGGCCATTTTTGGCTATTCTCAGTAACTAATTGAACACCTCTCTAAGATTTTAGAGAAAATATAAATCATCTGAGGGTGATTTAAGAGATAATTGAATATTTGTAAGTAAATTTAGGAAATTTTTGGAAATAAAATCTCATTTAGGAGCAATATGTTCAAGATTGGTTTTTCAAGTGCGAGGAATGAAAGCTAAAACAATGAGCGTTGAATTATTTGGATGATTCTAGGAGTTTTGGAAAGAGTTAGGATGAAAAAAATAGGAATTGGAAGTATATTAGAATAATGTACAAGGATGAATAATCAATATTGATTCAAGGCTTAAATATTTTTTTAGGTATGCTAAAAACTCTTGATTTGCCCCTCCCAGATTCAAAATACAATATGACCTAAATTTTGAGTTGCAAACATAATTAAATTTTAGAATAGTTTCATTGATCATAAAATGGGATTTGTAATGTTTTAGTGAACTATGGAGGTCAAGAACATGTAACTCATCCTCAAATTTATTTAAGTGATTCATCCCCTATCTAGAGGAGGAAACCCATTTTCATGAGGAACAACTTGGGAAAAAATGTGTCCATGTACCATAAGCATGCTTACACTCGTGTTTCATCTTGGTCAATAAATTGAATTGTGAAGGAGTCATCATTTTTAAAGGTGAAATGTGCACCTCAAGGAGTGACTTGATGATCATCATATCTGACTCTTTCATCGTACCCAAATCTCTCCAAAGAACAAGCTAAAATGAGCTAGTCATGCCACCGAGGTATTTAGGACCATCATGTGTGAAGTATTAAAGCATCATCTATCTCCATGAGAGACATATGAGAAAAAACATGTATGAGAATCATGAATTTGATTCCATGAAAGGATGATTTTAGAGCCAGGAAAGGTGAGGGGATGATCTTTATATGGAGCACCCTATTTCTAAGAATGAGAAATCATTTGAGTTCACTTGATGCAATTGACTTGGTACTATTCGTAAAAAATCATTCAACACCTAGTAGTATTTTCACACCTTAAGGAGGAGGCACATTACAATCACCTCATTTTTACCATAGGACATGAATCCCATTTAGGGAGCAATCCTCTATCTACAAAGTGAGTATCTCATTTTAGTAAGAAGTAGACAAACATCATAGAGTTGATTCATGGTCACTAAAGTGAATTATGGACCAAATTTCAAAATTGGTACCAATTCAAGTAGTGGTAGGGCCAAAATCCTATCCGAAGCTTAAAAATCTAAAAATGACTATATGTTTTCCCAAAACAAAGACTGACTACAATATATATGCCTGAAAGTTTTAGGTCCTTGCTAAAATCTTGAAAATGAGTAAGTACTTGATCATATTATATTTTGAAAAATGGTATTCTAGATTATAAGCTCGCCTACATGACCAATTCCATCAGTGCAAAGGACCTAATTTCTTATATTTACTAAAATAAATTTAAAGTATAAGATTTCTTTTATTATTTCTTTATACTTTTATTATTATAAAAGTATAAAGAAATAATAAAAGAAATCTTATACTTAACATTTATTTTAGTAAATATGGCTCCTTTGGGCCCTTCTAAACTTCATATAAGTCAAAATGTGTATGTGTTTAAGAAACACGTACGTGTTATAACGCATACGGTTTTAGGCTTGGGAAACACCAAACTAAAAATATATAACATGTACGTGTTTTGCCTAATTTTGGATTTATGTCTACTTTTTGCCCCCAGTTGGTGCACTTACCATAACACTTAATATTTATAGACAGTGAGGTTTAGGAAGGATTACTATTTTTAGAAGTGGGTCTTCCTTGTGTTGTATTGGAATGAAATCAATCTTAAATGTTTCTTTTGCAATGTGAGGCTTTGCTCCAAATTTCAAAGGATTTCAATCGCTAGGTTTTTGTAGATATGAAAAATGAATTTTTATGGATGAATATTTCAAATGACTGTATAAAATGATACAAATCATCAATGGAGACATGTAAATAAGATTCTTAAATGTATTTTTTCAAGGAAGCTATAGTCAAGTTTCATGGAAAACGGACACAAGGTTTGAGAGATATGAGTGCAAATGGTTTTTGGGAATGGAGGACATATGAAGAATTTTGGCAACATAACAACATACCAACAACAATGGAGGAGAGATAAAATTAAACAAATGAGCTTAAAAATTGGTTAAGTGTTGCATTTTAATGTTTTCCCCCTTTCAAACTCGATTTCCCTCTCATTTTCACTTCTTAACTCATATTAAACCCAAACAAGCTAACTCGAGTCTGGTGGAGGTTGGATTTGTGGTTTCACCCTAAAAATATGGGAAAAATGGAAAAAGGGACATCAACCTCTCCAAAATTTTCCATGGGTGCTTGCTTCATGAGGATGAGGCCAAATTTGGTGAAAATGTGAGTTGAAAACACCTTTCTAATACTTTGGGTTGTGAAATTAAGTGATGAAAATCATCCAAGGATCGAGGGGTATAATTTTGTGTCCCCCATGTACCATTGGATGTTGGGACAAATGGACATGGGGACATAAGATCTCCAAGTGGCTACTAAGGTCATCTAGTCATGAAAAGTGGTCAATAACTAACTTTTGGTGGGTTTATAACCTTTTCCCAACACTAAAATTTGTCACTTTAAGTGACACAACATAACACTCAATGGGGGAGAAAAAGTTGGTGTCACCCTTGTAAATTTACATTAAGGGAAAAAGGGACTTCAGGCATCCAAAACCCTTCTCAAGCTTCTTGGAATGTTGTTGTCATCAAACATAACATGAAAATAGACCAAGGAGTGGATATGCGGGCCCAGGACCGAGATATGGAGTTTAGAGGGCCAACCTTATATTATTTTGAATCGAAAGGAACTAATGAATCAATTAACACAATTTTCAAGACTTGGTTTAGCTTGAAATTTTCCTTTTTAGTCCACTTTTCACTTTTGCCCATGTGTGTGTGCTAGTAAGTGGAGTTACCACTAGATTCCAAAAGGAGTATGAGAAAATATAACACATGTACCATAAATAGGGTCAAGTTTAATCCAATTTGAAAATTTTTAGGCTCCTAACTCTTCCTAAGTTGTCTGAAACCCTTTGAGCAAGTTCCACCTTGTAGAAAGACTTTTGTGATGCATTGATGCACTGTTTTCCATATTTTTACACTCCCTAAATTTCATCTTGATTATTACACCATGAAGTAGGATTTGTTATCTTTCTAATTCCTAGGATATGATCTCCCAAAACTTCATAAGGCATCGACATCCTTTAAATAAGGTAACTTGCTCCTTTGGAACATGCGAGTTCATAGTGCCTTTCCCAAAAAGATCATATTTTTCTTAACTTGTTCTTAACCTCAATTATTTACATATAATTTCCCTAAAATTCCTTACAAAACTTCATTTATTTCCCATAAAACTCCCAAATGGTTTGAATTTTCCCTGTAATTTTCTGAGGGATGTCCTCCTATGAAAAAAAGAAAAAAAAACCCTTTTAAAGCCTCTCGAGAGTAATGCTCTTTCATAAATCTTGGTAGCTTTAAGAATCAAGCGATGTACACTTATCTACACACTTGAAAATCATGTTAGCACATTCCTCTCGAATAGAATGAGGGTGACACAATAAAATGCTAGTTGGAAGAAAGGTTTACGTTAATTGGGAAAGGGAATTTCAAGTGTGGGTTTGGTTATCATGACCAAAATTTTAAATTTTGTATGCTAGAAATTTAGAATGAAAAAAACAAATTAAGTTGTTAAAATTCATGTTCCAAAAATTCCATCACTAAAGAACCACTTCCTTATCTCAATACCACTCCTTCTCAGAACCTTCTTACATTAACATCCTCCACTCTTGGGAAAGTAAAACCTTTCTCTCATGGATATAAATTGAATAACTACATTATTGAATTTGGTGCCTCTGACAATGTTATGCCCACAAAAGTTTCCAAGGATCTTAGTTTCTCTCTCTCTCATCCCGCTACTAGACTTTGTTACTCCATGAAAACAAAATAATTACCGCTCATTAACCAGGTCAAATACTCTCAAGTAGCGTTTGCGGAATTTACTGACAAGAAAATCATAATGAAACTACTTGTGGCAACCATGCCAACTTTGTATGGTATGTTGTTGAGCTGGAGTTTCTTTCGGGATGTTGGTGAAGATATATAGATGGATTGGTCATATGCCACCATACTAGTCAATGGTAAGATGAAGAAGCTCCTTCCTATAAGGAAGATGAAATACCCAATTCAAAAACCAAATGACCCAAGGGCATACATCCTATACCAAGATTCAAGATATGCTACTTTTTTCATAACTTCAAAGGAAGATGCCGAGTTTCCCATGTTGATGGAGGAGTACCCAAGTTTGATTGAGCTAGTGGAAAAACATCATGATGATTTTATGGAGCCAAAATTTGAAAATGTGTACTTCCCATTAGATATGACTATAATATCTCTCGCTTGGTGATGATGATGATAATGGATGCCTTTACTTACAATAAAGAAATCTCAAGATGATAAGTAATATGGGTCATGAAGGAAAAATGACATCAAATAACTTCTTGGCAGGTGAGTCCCAAGTTTCCAATCATGTTCTCAAAATCCAACATGAAGATTTTTTTGATGAATATGAAGTTTTCTCCTTCCCATTAGGAGAGGACAAATTTTTCAATGAGGAACACATAAATGATAAAGTGTTTGAATCTCACAAGGTTGAATCTATTCAAGAAGGAGGTATCTCCATCATGGAGATGAATTTAGAAGCTCAAGATGGTCAAGATGAGGAAAATGATGATTTTCATATTTCATGCCTAATCTTGTGCTCATTATCCTTTTAAGGAGATGAAAAAATGTACACATCACACCATAGTGAGCAACATATCAAAGATGAGCCAATATGTGTGAAGGATAATTGTTTAGAGCAATTGAGAAACATAGAATATAAAGATGCTTGTGATAGTGTTGAAAAACTTAAAATATTTTTCGAGAACCAACTCATGGAGAAAATGGTCGTGAAGCGTATGACAAGAAAATATAAAATTCCCATAAAAAAGAACAAGTCTTGTTATGAAAATGATAAGCTTGGTATGACCAAAAATCATTCTTGTATGTGATAATAGAAAATTAGAAATTGGAATGAATTTAAAAATAGATGAGGAAATGAATAGGATGTCAGAGAAATAAAGGAAATGAGCTATCTCGAGTTGGCCCTCGATTACAAGAAAATCATGCGAAATTCCCCAAAATTTGAGAAAGGGGTCATATTTCATTGAGCCAACTATAGACACCCTAAAAATGCATGCTTATTTCTAGACTATCCTCAATTATTCACACCCCCTTTAGAATTAATTAAATAAATAAATTAATTCATACTTTGAGTATTCATCCCTTTAAGATTTAATTTAATTAAATCTATCACATTCCTTTAGAATTAAATAATGTAATTCTATCATGCTTACATATCTTTATATTTAATTAAATTAATTTTAATTACACTTAAACTATACTCCTATGACCCTTGGCTAATTTAATTAAATAATTATTTAATTAAATGGTTAATTACCTACTCATCCTCCACTTAAGCTCCACTTCACTATCCTAGTCACCCCACTCAACTTCACTTCTAGAATCCTACAAAGGTGGAAGTAACAAAGTTGCATGTACAACCACCTTCTCGGATACAAACTTATTGCCAACTGAAAATTTATCCCCTCAATGGATATTCAATCCATTCAAACTGCTATAACCTCCTCCAATGCTATTTTAAGAATATGCATTCATGATTTCATTAACAACCTTCAACCACTCCATGGCCTCTCTTGCAATTATAAATAACATGCCATATCCTTTACAAACCATCCTGGAAGCTTTGTGTAAATTACAACTAAGCCCTTTCAAATTTTCCATTCAAAATCTACATCCTTGTGTCTAATTTTCTCATAGCATTATCATTCCTTCATTTGGAGATTAATTTAGAGCATCCAAAATCCAAAAACCATAAGAAATTCAACAAGTGTGTGTGCACTTCAACAATTTCATCATTGAGGTTGCAAGAGGAGCTTGGAGAAAGGTTTGTTGTGGATTATTTGCTTATCTTTCATTTTGTCCAAGTTTTTCTTGTATACATTTCCGGCATGCTCGGTGGGGACGACACCATATGTTCTATTATAATTTTTTTATTAAAATAAGTTTATTTTTGTTTTCTTTTTCTCATTTCAGACTTACTATCAAAATTTGAGGTCATTTGGTGGAGAGAAATAGGAAATATAACCAAAAAAATCAAAATTCTATTTCTCCAACTAATTTTGACCACCTATAGGAAGTCTATGCTAACATAATATTGTGTGCACTAGTTTCACTTAATAAGTGTGATAGCATAACACTTCACACGCTATTATAGATTTTCATGCACTAGTGTACCGCTCTCTATGCGCTAGCGTAGTACTTTGTTTTTCCGCACTTGCATGTGTTTAGTGTATCTATGCACATGTTAGCATAAGAGTGCATGCACTAGCATTAAGTAGATTTTTTCCTCTATTTTAATATATTTCTTTGTTATATAGACACATCCACCTTCATGTGCTAGCATCCCCTATCACGCTAGCACACCCCATTACATACACTAGCATCTCATTGTATGCACTAGCATTGGTGTCCTTGAGATTTCACCCTGAAATATAGGACTAGCCCTTTTTTTAAAATCATTCTTTTCAATGTAACGGTCGTTTTGTATTTTTTCCCTACAATTGTTTGCATTGCTCTAAGGTATCCTTATAGAGTCATAAAATCCAAATTCGACAAATACCCACATGCCAAAGCTCACTTAATCCCTTCGTCAGACCTTGTCTGCAAGCACTTTATTTATTTATTTATTAAATAAATAAAGTTATTTTAAAAATAGATTGAGCTAAAATTTGAGGATTTAGGTTATATAAAGCACTTCACCCCATCATTATTACCACAAAACATTCACTCGGGGGGAAGAATTTTTTGTAGATCAACTAATTTAAGAATTTTTTTGAGCAATTGCCTCCAGCTTCTTTTGTTTTTTTTTTTTTTTGTGTTTTGGTTTGTTTTCTTCAGAAATTCCCATAGTCTTTTCATTCTTCCTGCCAGACCTTTCCCCAAGCCTAGGGTTTTGAAATTTTATCCAATATTTTTAATTACTAATCTGTCTAAAGGTGATCAAAGCTCATGATTCTTTCACGAGATTGTAAGAAGTTGCTTGGTGCAAAAGGTGCAAAAATAGATTTTATGAAAACAAGGAAAATATTGCCATCAATGCATAGAGCTTGAGAAAATATGCACTTTTAGAGAAAACGACACCTAAAATGGAGCCACAGAGTGAAATTTATGGCACTTGCAAGTTTTTGCTACTACATCTTCCCTGGACCCTTTCCAAAAATGGAAAGTTTTATTCTATACTTAAGTCATGCAAGTCACACTTTTTGGGAAGAGCAATTTCTTAATGCAAGTCACACTTTTTGGGAAGAATCTTTCTTCCATGCAAGTCACATTTTTTGGAAGGAGGGATTTTAAGTGCCAATGGGAATTTTGGTGGTGGAAGGAAGGTGGGAATTTGGAGCCTTCCTGGAAGGTTGTTTTTTCCCATCATTAAAGTTAAATCACTTAAGTGCCAATGGGAATTTTGGTGGTGGAAGGAAGGTGGGAATTTGGAGCCTTCTTGGAAGGTTGTTTTTTCCCATCATTAAAGTTAAATCACTTAAGTTCCAATGGGAATTTTGGTGATGGAAGGAAGGTGAGAATTTGGAGTCTTCCCGGAAAGTTATTTTTTCCCATCATTAAAGTTAAATCACTTAAGTGAAATATGGGAATTTTGGAGCTTCTGGAAGGGTAAAAATTCCCACTTCCTTGCCTTCTTATTTTTAACATGACTTCTAGCCAAAAAGTGTGACCCATTCTGACATAGCTAAATGCCTAAAAGCTGATTTTTTTAAATTGTCAAGAAGCATCCAGTTTTGACACCTAGCGTTGGAATGGCTTCATTTTTATTATTCTGGATATCTACATGTTGATATGAGTGCACAAGTGAATAAAATAATATTTTAACTTGCTTGGCATGCAAGAAAATTCTAAAAATAGAGGGCAACAGGCTTTATAATCAGATCTCGGTGAAGAAATTAGATATTCATGTTATGGATTGCATACTTGTCTGAATTATTTGCAAGAATACTTCACTGGTGCTCATATTGGTGAAAAGAAGACGAAGTCAATGTATGATACATTGAATATATCTTCAAAATTAGAGGAAGAAATAGATCCAGCTCTCATAATTGCAAAGGCTTTCGGAAAAATTCATCCTCTTGTTTCTAATGCAGCCCAAGTGGAAGTCATTGCATGGAAAATTCCTTCCAGGAGCTTGTGCATGTGCTCCCAATATTCCAGTTGAAGCCTTCATTGAATTTACTTGTATTTTCCTTCACCCAGAGTGCTTTCCAGAATTTAAAATTTCTCATATGTAATTAAAAATAAAAGATGATGATTTTTTTCTGAATTGTTTATGGAAAACATTTTACTTGGTGCACGTAATGGAGAAGAACTGCAAAAGCTTCAAGGATAAGAGGGAAGACAGGTTAGAGGTAGCACCCACAAGAAAATATCATTCAATTGTTTCCAGATTTATTTTGGTGAGAATCAAAGGAAAGGATTCAACAACATATGGGAGAAAAAGGAAACTCATATTCAAGCTAGAGATATCATTCAAATCATTCATTGCTAAAGTGAATGAAGGCAGGTGCAAGTGCAATAGTTGATCGGTTTGCAAAGTATGAAAGAAGAACCTGATTTGAGAGTGTTGTAAATTTATTCTAATTTCATCTCTTATTTCTTCTTCTTTCTTTTTATTTTCTCCGATTAAATCAATTGAGTCAGAGACACCAAATTCATGTCTTACAACCCTCGTGACCCGCATCCCATTTCGCAACCTAACCTCATTACCTAAACCTTACACTTGATAAATCCCCATCACCTCACCTACCACCTCATTTTGCCACCTCATCATGACCTAGCCCTAATCCTAAACTAACCTAATTAAAACCTAAAACTTGGTCTACACCTACACCCATGACTAAGACCCTTTCGCACCTAAAAAACGACCTTCTAGTCACTTGACCAAGCCCGCAACTAATCTCTCTGAGAAAAGCAGGAAGGTGGGCTGTTTTACTAAAAATAGCCTACTTTTTTCCTTACCGATGCCGGTTTCCTACTCGACCACCCGCCGGTTACGTGTAACCGCCATCGGTTCCTCCTAGAATGGGCTCCCCAAACCAAAAAAAGGATCGGAATTTCATTTTTGATCGTAGAAAAGGATTTTTGAATCAAGAAAGAGCATCGAGCGATCGAGAAAACCCCGATCTTTACTTGACCGAGCAGAGACAAGTGAAGAGACAAGGAGAGTTAAGCAGCAAGGGAGAGCAAGCCTCAGATCGCAAAGATACCGAGCCCCGTGATACTCAAATGATTTGATCTCGCAGTGCCGCACTCATCCTACCTCGCCGCTTTTGCCATCGTGAGCTCTTGACTTGCATCTCCGCGAATAATCGCAAAGCTACTCTGCATGTACTCTTTAATAACATTTCTTCGACTTTTTGAATCATAAGTCCTCACAAATCCATTCTCGATCCACTACCCAACGTGTCATTGCATCTAACTGCCATTCATCTAGATCTCATCACCCTATTTCCTAATATTACCTATATACAACTTCTACAAATAACACAACTACCAAATAACACCACCACCCCACAAAACAACTAACCTTCGTATCCTAGACTCTACCGATATCGGTCATCAAGAACGCCATCGCTATCAAGAATCGCATCGGTTATACTGACTATAACCAATAACCAGCCTTTCCCCTACCCAGTTCAACAAAGCAATTTAATTGATATCTTATAGTCTTTTGTGTTAATTCATATTAGCAAGGGAACTGACCACCTTCGAAAGGAAGTTTTATATTTCCCGGCCCAAGGCGCTTCTCATTTATTGTCTAATTAAAATCTTGTGGTCTTGTGTTCTTATTTAAGTAGTCCTTCCAAGACAAAAAGGAGTTCTTCGCAGTCAGCCTGATCTTTCTCTACGGTACGCGCACATCATCTCGACATTCTACAGGTATTCCTCCTAGCCCCAACCCTTATCTGTTTCTAAAAGGAACGAAACATTCCGAGTGAAACATTTTGGCACACTTTGGGGACCCATCTTGGGTTTCTGCTTTCTTGCTTATTTTCATTTTAGGAAGCATACTTGTTGTTGCTATTTTGTTATATATTTCCGTAAAGAATTTGTCTTGCTTTCCTAGTTTCGCATTAGTGAAAGTCATCTCTCTTGCTTCATCGAACATAATTTTCGATTTGGGTTTAAAACACGTGCATCGCATTCCTCGCTTGTTGTTTTTCAATTCTAGTGAACGAGATTAAGTAATGTGTCGTACACGGGGGTGATATCCACGGTATTGACAGGAAATTAATCTTACATTCACTGCACAACACATACCGAATCACTTCACAATTAACACAACAGCTCAAACATCCCCCCTTTTTCCGCGGTATTCCTCCGCCCGATTGAGGTAACCTTATAAGCCAAAACAACTTGACATTTCCCCTAAGTCTCTTGTTTAGGATTCTGACATCATTCTACGTCTAAAGGCATAAGCCCACGATAATTAAAATTAACCCTAGGGTTAATCTCTGGATTTGTGTGCATCTTGCTTGTTTTTAGTTCTGCTTTCTTTCTCATACTCTATCTTCTGTGATCAATAATTGGACAAGTATACTAAACGTTGTTAAAAATCAAATTAGCAGCCTTTTTATATCTTGTTAGCCCAGACTTCTTACACCGACATCGGTTACCTGACCGACGTCGGCTATAGTATAACCGACATCGGTTACTAGACCGATATCGATTCGCCATCGCTTTTTCCAATTCCCGACAAACCAAAGAACCTACCAATTTTACTACCTGAGTTTGTTTCTATTCCCGATGATTGAAACCCTACCGTGAACTCCTGTCCATGGTTGTTATCACTGAAGCAAGCCGCCGCCATGGTTTCACATGCTTGCTCTGCTTTTTTGCCCGAATCACCCCTTCACATTCTCGTGGGGAATCCTACTGATACCAAAGGGTTCCTAAAATTCCCGTGGGAGATAAGGACTTCGCCAAGTTTCTGGATGCTAATTCTAGCGCTGTATAATACTATTTGTCTCATACCCCTGACCGTACGCCTGATGGTCAGCTCCTTGTTGGTATGCCTATTAGTATAGCTGCTCATTTAGCTCCCACTCCGCCTGATAATACCGCCTTGCTTCCTGCATCTCTAGCCCCGTCTCCCAATCCGACGGCTTCAGAGGTTCATACGACTCAGATTGGCTTTCCGTTGGTTAACCTCAGACCCCACATATCATTACCGCCGACTGCCCCTACCTCATCTCTCTTGCAGACTGCTCCGTTCATGACTTGCTCTCTGCCACCTATCCACACGAGCTTTCCTTCTCAAGCTCCGCCTACCTTTTCATTCCCATACACGTATCCAGTGACCTCAACATCCTATATGGGACATCCCTATTCGGTTGCCTCAACATATTCATCCTCCACACCTTATCAACACTTAACCCCACCAGGGTCTAGCGGTGGTCCTTGGCCCAATTTGCCTCCGTTTACCACAACCACACCATCATCTCATCCAACTACTGATCTAATTAAACAAATGATGGACAAAATGCAAAACCTGAGGCTTCGCTTCAGAAGTCGTAGCGCCTTGACATACGAGCAAGTTTGTCGAGCCCATTCACCCTTCTCGTCCCCTTCATTCATATCCTCCTCAATGGGAGTTGCCAAATTTACTCGCTTTTAATAAGAAAGAGGATCCTCAACAACACTTCATGATCATTTAGACATGCTTGTTATTTGATTGCCCATGATGATGCCTCTACTCCACACTTTCCCATGTCCTTATCAGACTCGCCTGAGTGGTACAAAGGTTTTTAACCCAAAGACTCAATCTTCTCTTTTAACCAACTAGCCCAATCTTTCTTGATCACTTCTCCATTAACATTGCTAAGAAAGTATCCATCACCGACCTTTATGCCATTCGACAATTCAAGACGAATCTATCGCAGATTTCGCTTGACGATGGCGCGCCTTATCAACCAACTTACATATGCCTTGCCTCGATCAACTTATCGAACTTTTCACGCGGCATGTGCTAAGCACATTTCTCCTACTCTCCAAATTCAAACTTTCCGTACATTCGATGAAGTTTTACTATGGCTCGAAAACTAGAGATTCGAGCCTTAGAGGAAGAGAAATTGCGGTCACAGAACAAAACCCCACCTCCGAACTCCCGATTCTACCAATAAACCAAATACCACCACTCCTCACGCGTCCACTTCTTCTAAATCAAAAGGAGCTGTCCACGCGGTGATGGTCAAATCTCAAGCGCCGCCCAATACTCCACCAAAACCACCTATAAGTACAAAGCCGAGCCCATCAACTACACTCCTCGGGAGAAACATATGGTGTGATATTGGAAAATTGCTCAAAGCAGAGCCATTACATTACCTCCTCGTTAAACCTCATTCCGGGTTTGATTCCACTCGCGCCATACCTTCCTCGGTACAAAGAAAATGACTTCAGAATTTCCACCGCGTGAAGGGACATAGTCATGAAAACTGCAAGATGTTGAAAAACATAGTGCAGAAATGGTCGACGCAGGGATATAACCTCGATAATCCTAATGCCCCCAACCGAAATTTGAAAATCTTTAACAAACCATTCCCGAATCACTCTTCCAACAAAGAACGTAAACCAGATATCTTAGCCGAGGAGAGTGTTCATGAGATCCATGCAGCTTTTGATACCTCACCCAAAGCCTCTATCGAGAAAATTTTGAATCAAGCCTCTTCACTAACACAGGAGCCCGAACCTCCTTTACCACCATCGAACCAAAGTGAAATCATTCCTTTACCCATAAAGGAGTTAACTTGCCTAGACTTCTCTTCCCATCGATGAGTCTTCTTATACCACATCCCTACAAGATTGCGAACGGATGTTATCTAACCTATCTATTTCCCATTTCCTTCTACCCCTCTCACGCACACAAGAGGAAGGTACGCCACTCCTTTTGACATCCTTAGACGAGGAATCTCTTGCACCGACATCACCAAATTCTTTAACCATGACGGATCCTCTCGAACATGCCCTCCCGCCTATTAGTTCTTCATCGCCTAAATCTTTTCAACGACCGGTCGACCTCTTGACATCTATTGATACAAAGGCCTCGCTTACCCCCTCGTATCACACCCACAAAGGGACCGGAATCACAACCCACCTTTCTTCCGTATAAAATTTCACATTCAAACTCAAGACTGCCATTCTCCGTAAGATAGACGAATCCTATGGGAACGCTTGAGTACTCCCTATTCTACTCAAATGCAAATGACCGATCCCGAGACCCTCTACCATATACCCGAAGTGTTTACGTAAACTCAAAATGCCTATGTCCTCACTCTCACCCCCGTATCTATACTCAATATCCCATCCACTCTATCAACCTAACCAAATCTTCCCCTACACTTGGGACCTCGCCAATACCTGGCCTAACACACCCGCCTAAGCGACTAGATTTGTCCAAGAATAAAGCCGCCCCCCACTTAGAGATACACTCAACCCGTGCCTCTATCACAATCAAAACCATCATCGCCATACCTACCTTCCATATCGGGACCTCATCCTTCCACCTTGCACCAATATATCATACCTCCTGCGTTTTCTTCAAAACGACCTACGCCTTCTGCACCCATACAGGGATCAAAGGGTATATCAACATTATCACTCCGCGTATCCTGTCCACCTATCAACCCTAAACAAATTCCATCATCAAAAGATTTGTTTTCGGTCACTCCTATTTCCCCGTGGTTGTTTTCTGATACCACACCATCTGTGGCCTCATCATCCAATATAGCTTCTGCGCCAAAGAAACCACGTTTAGTGAAAAACACGTGTCAACACCCCTCGGCTAAACCACCACCCATACGAACCAACCACGCCCAAACATTACCAAAACCCGCGCAATCAATACCCTCATCCTCTTCTGATTTTGACCCACTCAAAGGATCTTACGCCAAAATCCTTGCTATGTTAGTAGAGAATGCGACCATTTCCCTACCCCCACTTAGACCTTATGACCCGTCTAAACCTCGACCTATAGGTTATGATGAGTCTAAGATCTCGCGCTATCACCGCACACCAGACATGATGTGGAGGGATGCAAAGCTTTAAAACCATCCTTCGTCACCACCTCTCCCTGATAGAAAGGTTAAGAAAGACAACTTACGAAGGGAGAGACCTTTAGTTTCCATTCCCTCTCCTATACCATCTGTCCCCGCCTCACCAAGATCTCGTCATTATTACAACCCCACCTCTCAAGACCATGATTTATCCCAATCATCTTCTTCATCTCTCCGTGTCTACGAGATTAATATGATTAGTGTTGCTACTCGAGCGCAGAAAAACAATGAGAAAGCGAAAGAAAGCACACCTGCATCCTCTCCTTCTCCGTCCAACATCCCGATTGCACCACCACCCAAAGTGGTTATTCGTGGACCCGCTTACCCCGTCTCTAATGGAGCTGCCCATCGAGCCATGATTAAACAACTTCACCAATCACCCGTAAAAATGACACTATATGATCTCATTCAGACTTCTGAATCTCATCGACAAGCTCTCGTTGAAATTCTTCAGGGGATCGAGGTCTTACCTAATGAAACCCTGCCCGTTGCCTCCATTCTAACACCCAATCACGTTGCCTCTCTCACCAAACAACCCACCGCCCCAACCACTTCGCCTCTCGTACTACAAGCCGCCGCAGCTGGCTCAAGATGAAATTGTCGATTTTGGTACGTAAGATCCCGACTCCCGCCTGCTTCATCTCAAACCTACGTCCGGGACATTCGTACGCCGTGTTATGATTGACGGGGTGCTAGCCTAAACATCATCTCTTCAAAAGCTTTTCAACAAATGAATATCCCTTCTAGCTACATGTGCAACCAACCCCATCATGTCATGGTCATTCAATGACGCTATTACTTCTCTACCTTAGGCACCGTGATCCTCAACATTCGGGTAGGACCACGACTTTACCCGAACTCTTCTATGTCCTCGAGGGAGAGTTCCAATATAATATATTGCTGGGTCGCCTCGATCCGGCCATGGGATGCGTTCCTCAACATTACATAGATGCATAAAATTTGAGTACGAGGGGAAGTCCTACACCGTAAAAGCTGATCCTCCCCCCTTTAAAACCTGCAATATGTTATACCGCCCTAACGATGTGCTTATACCAATCAAGACACCCATACATTCAACCCAACCATCCTCTTCAAATGTACCTCAACCATCCACCTCAACCGCGCCTACGCCTTCAACTGATGAAACCACCGTCGCAAAAACCACTTCCCTTCCCGCAGCTAACATCCCAACCTCCGACCCCTTAGTAGATGTTTTTCAACGCCTTACGCTGGGGGAGTACCGCCTATATAACGTTAGTTCTTTCCCTACCCCGCAGGAGTACGGACAATTACATGCACATCCCACCTACGACCGTCGCGTGGGGGAGGTAATCTCTACGACCACCCCATCATCACCGCACCAACCTAACGTATGGGGGTGTTGACGCATCCTCCATTACCCCTAAACCTCCTCTTGGTGTGGTTCCCTTCCAATCCGATTTTCAATACCTGACAAATCATCGCTTCGCCCTCACCTTCTTGACTCGCTGTGCTTGGAAAGGCTTTGGTTTTGGTCTTTACGAACAAGGCCGACATACACTCATTCCCGTGACTACCCGCAAACACAATGATCGCAGTGGTCTCGGTTTTCCTGAAACACCTACACAGGAGACACCTCGTGTCAGCTGTATTCTGGAAGAAGACGACGTCACCCCTACCAAACCATCATCACCCACTTTGCCATCATCACCCACAGAATCTATAGACCCTGAATCTATCCCTCCTAACTTTTTTTTTTCATAAATGCTATCTTCATAGGTCCTCTCACTTATCAACGCGATAATGAGGACCCATCTTCTCTTCCCTTTCGTATCCGCATATGATCAAGAGGATTCGCCTTTGATTAATGTTGTTGAGTGTCGATGATGACTCCATCCTCACTTACCTCGCGCGATGATTCTTATATTCAACGAGCCTTACCATCTGAAACCCAAACCATGCTGAATGAATCTACTATAGAAATCAACATCCACACGGAGGAGGATCCTCACATTGTGAAGATCGGACAATCCCTTAACGCATCAGAACAAGTCGCCTTTACTACTTTCCTCCGTGCTCGCAACCAAGCTTTCGCGTGGTCTTACGCTGACATGCCAGGAATTGATCCTACCATTGCCATCCATAACATCACTCTAAACCCCGATTCCAAACCAATCAAACAAAAATCGAGAAAATGCATCCACGCATTGCCCTCTTCTTGGTCAAAGAAGAGCTTCAACGACTTCTTTCTCGCTTTCCTTCATCTTGCCTATCGACTATCCTCAATGGATTTCTAACATCGCACTGCTACTAAAGCGACGGGGGACTTCTGATATGCACGGATTTCCGGATCTTAACCTCGCTTGCCCTAAGGATGACTTCCTCCCAAGTATTGATCAACTTGTTGATCTCACCGCGGGTCATGAAATGCTTTCTCATGGATGGCTTTTCAGATACAACCAAATTTTGGTCAGCTCTCGCCGATCAACACAAAACTCGCCTTCATAACTCCTCGGGAAACTTTCGTTACTGCCAATGCCATTTGGCCTTAAGAATGCCGGGTGCGACCTATCAACGGCTATGACCTACATTTTTCATGACATTATGCACACTATCCTCAAGATTACGCCGACGATCTTCTTGGCAAGTCTAAACATCGCAGTTGAACATCTCGATGTTTTAACCATTATTTTTGATCACCTGTTACAATATTCTGTCCGTCTTCAACCAAAGAAATGTGTCTTTGGTGTCCTTTCGGGAAAACTTCTTGGCTTTATCGTCTCTTTGCGTGGCATTGAGGTCGACCCATCTAAAGTCAAAGCTATTCTAGAAATGCCCCCACCTACTAATCTCAAACAATTGCGTAGTTTACAAGGTAAGTTACAATCTATCCGACGTTTCATCTCCCAACTCTCGGATCGATGTCAACCTTTCCATCACCTCCTTAAAAAGGACATTGAATTTCAATGGAGTGAAGAGTGCCACCAAGCCTTTGAAGCTCTCAAAACTTATCTCTTGCAGCCACCCGTGCTTATCCCACCTCAAGACGACCGCCCTTTCTACCTTTACCTTTCCGCCACTGACCACGCTGTAGGGGCCATGCTTGCACATCGTGACTCTGAAAATCGAGAACAAGCCGTTTATTATATAAGTCGTACTTTGGTGGATTATGAGACTAGGTATACACATGTAGAAAAGTTGTGCCTAGCCCTATCATTCGTGGCTACCAAGCTCCGACACTACCTTCTGAATCACAAAACTTTCGTCATCACCAACACGGACCCCATCCATTACATGTATGCCAAACCTCATCTAAACCAACGCATCGCCCGATGGCTCATGCTCCTCGCCGACCTCGACCTTGAGTTCGCCCACCAAAATCAATCAAAGGACAAACCATCGCAGACTAACTTCATGAAGCCCCTTTACCTCGGGAACAATTTACCAATTTTATATTCCCGACGAACTCATCGCCACTCTTTCACTCAAAGGAGTCGTATCAAATGACCTCTTCTTCGATGGATCTAAATGCCAACGCGGTGGAGGAGCCGGCGTTGTTCTCATCCTCTCGACGCCGAGCCTATGCCTCTTTCATTCCGACTTGATTTCCCTCGCACTAATAATACAAATGGAATACGAGGCCCTTGTTCTGGTCTCCAAGTCAAGCGCCGCACTTAGGTATCAAATCTATCAATATTTTTGGCGACTCTCAATCGGTAGTCAATCAAGTTATGGGCATCTACCAATGTAAAAATGAGGAACTTCAAAAGTACAAATACTACGTGACTCACTTCTAGCCTTATTTACTCACTATTCTATCCAAACCATTCCCGCTCCACTAACAAATTTGCGGATACTATGGCTTGCTTAGCCTCGCAAATTCCAGCTTCATCAATCGATCAATTATTCGTCATGGTCCAACAACTTTTTGCCCCATCCTACTCAACCCCGTAGTTTGTATGATAAATACCGTGTCTACTAATTCACAGATACTTGGTATCACCAATTTCACGACTACCTTACAACCTCTCGCTTCTCCCATCCGACCTTACTAGTAACGGTAAACGTGCTTTTCTTAAACGTGTTTCTCGTTATGTAGTTATGGGGGACTCTCTATAAACGTGGCTTTGATGGTATCCTCCTTCGCTGTCTAACCGGCGCGGAGGTCACCTATACCATCCAACAAGTCCATGATGGGATTTGTGGTGGACATTTTAGTGGCCTTGCCGTGGCTAAACGAATCCTTCGCCTAGGTTATTATTGGCCTACTCTCAATAACGATCGCTACGAATATGTTAAGCGTTGTGTTATGTGTCAACAACATGCTAACCTTCAACATACTCCTAGCCATCCGCCGCAGTCGCGCGAGATCTTTGCCCTTTCACAATGGGGTTTAGACCTTATTGGTGAGATTCACCCGCCCTCTTCACAACGCCACCGATGGATAATCACAAACACCGAATATTACACAAAATGGGTGGAGGCTATTCCACTCATTTCAACTAAAAAGGAAAAATTGTCGAATTCATTAACCATCACATTATCTGCTCGCTTTTGGTATTCCTCATCGCCTAATAATGTATAATGGTAAATCTTTTAAAACAAGTTGTTACAAGACCTTTGTGACAACTTTGGTATCAAACTTAGTTTCTCATCGCCTTACTATCCGCAGGCCAATGGTCAGGCTGAATCTTGTAATAAAACCCTAACCAAAATCCTCATGAAAGTTGTCAATGAATCCGAAGAAATTGGCACGATCACATTCCCTTTGCCCTTTGGGCTTATCGTACTAGCATTCGTACTCTACTACTAATGCCACACCTTTTCTTTTCGTATACTGGTACCGAGGCTGTTTTGCCTCTCGAAATACAAATACCCTCCCTTAGAATATCTCTTCAGATATTCTCACCAACGATGATTTCCGCCAAGAGCGGTTAGCCCAATTGAGCTTCTTGACGAACGCCGCCTTACAAAATTTTGATCACCTTCAAATCTATCAAAAACGCATCAAACGTGCTTATGATAAGCGACTTCATGAGCGTATTTTTAAGGTTGGTGATCTTGTCCTCAAAGAGAATCAACATGTCACCAAACTAGAAAAGAGCAAACGTGGAAAATTTGCTCCCAATCGATTGGGCCTTATATAATCACTCACACCTATGGATCGTGCACTTATCGCTTAGCTTCGCTTAATGGTAAACCCGAGCTCTCGAACCCCTTAATGCCTTGCATCTTCGACCATTCTACTTGAATTTAGTGTTATATCACTTCTTATCTACCTACGCCGCTCGTCCCTTGAGCTCACATACCACCACATGCACTTCGCTTCCTACACCTCATATATAAAATCAAGCTCACTTCTCACCTCACCTAAACGATGCCTTCCCCTTTTTTAGTCTAGTCCATGACTTCAAAGTATTAAAATAAGCCGTATTCTTATGGGATTTTCTTGAGTCAAACTTCCTACCAAACTAGATGCTTCACGCCAAAAGAACATCTAGCTATCTAAATTATATATAGACTGCTCCTCGAAGGACAAATATATGCCAAATTATTGCTGCTATTCTATATAGATCGCTTCCCCGAAGGACAAATGCTATGCACTAAAATCATATCTCGCTACTATAAAGATCGCTCCTCGAAGGACAAATATACACAATGCCAGCCTTTATCGTAAGCTTCTCGCATTGATCAGCTTCGTGAAGACCTCAAGAATAGCACAATCAATATCCTCAGACTTCCCGCATCGATCACCTATATTCAAGAAAATAAAAGCCTCATTCAAAAGAACTTTTGGGTCATGGACTTGTCTATTTAGGGTAGGTTCTCTTTCGCGTAACACTCACTTTGTAATAAGTTCTCTCACTCAGCTATATCATCCACCTCACCTCACCATTTGTTTCAACTCAAGGGACGTAACGTACACCCGATATATCATGTGATCATACAACTCTTTTCACCTATGGACTTCTCGCCTATGCACGGTACCTAGGGCTTCAAGCTCGTTCTACGTTGTGTGGTTTGTTTAGCTCTTTTCACCTACGGAGCACTCTTTCCGCTTTGCCTCGCATCTAGGATTGTGTTGATCTTAATCAGACATGGTTCCTTCTACTTGGGTAGGCTAACTTTCGCTTCCTTATACCTTTTACAACATCACCAATTCATTACCGACACCAACAACCTTACCTTACCAATATTAATATCAATATTCTTACCAACCAACCAATTGCCTAAACCGTACTAATTGCTCGAATTCGCCTCTCCCCGATCCTAAGGGAGAACTACATCGGTCCGAGGCCCTCCTCGCTTTGTGCAAAGGGCTATGTAGGCAAGACTTCGAGACATGGGGTCTCCCAAGGTTAGCTCGACCATCCCCTACCATAACCTATCATGTGTGGTAAATATAAATATTTTTGTGTATTTCTATTTAATCACATTCCTCTTTATCCTTTTTCAAAACACCGAAAGTCAAAACGAAAACATTCTTATTATTATAACTCAAATCAACATACATATCTCTTTTATTTAGATGTTAAACAAATACATCTTCTCTATCATCGACACGCAGTGTCGGTACTTTTATTTATTCTTATACCTTGCTAACATTTATTTAGACCTCACGCCTCATCCCGAACTAGGTGATGATCGTGATCGCGACCCTCTCGCCAGCCTCTCTCGTCCTCAAAGGTACCACGGCTATTGGTACCGCCCACTGATCTGCCAATCTCTCCTGTAACATATGAATACGCCCTCTCGCATGGAGGACTCCAGCCTCTAGTCTCTCCGCCCGTGACTCCGCAACCACTAACAATCCTCTTGTCTCATTCACCTGCGTTTGGAGCTGCTGAACCAAACGCTGCAGATGATCCCTCTCTGCTGTAATCACCGCTATGTCGACGATCATCACGTACACCTCGCAGCTCGCTACCCACCATAATCTATAGGCCTCTGCTGCTTCTCGCATCCATTACCCTGCGATCGGCTGCTACCTCTTCAGGCCCTTCTGGAGGTGTTGGCTGGGGAGGTGAGAATACTGCCTCTGCATCGATCCTCATATAGGGTCTATAAGCCTGGGGTATATCCTGCACAAATCCAAATTGTCGCCGCACGCGATCTATAGGAATCCTCTCATATTCACCTGGCCTGTGCCCCGCGATCCACCTCAATCGCTCTACACCCCTCAACTCCTCAGCTATATTCTCTGTTACCATATAGTTCCCGTAAGGCCTCCAACAGATATCCGCAATCGTCACCTCTCCCATACCTTGCCTATAATACTCAATGTCACCCGTCACGGCCTGGGATCTTGCCTCTTGTTCTGTCTGGACCCATCGTCTGAATCCCAACCTCTTGTACTCCGGCCTCCCGATCGATGGATCGCCTATCGGTCGCACACAAACAATGTGCTCATAGGCCCAACAAAGTTGTAATAAGTATGAACAATCCAAAGGTCGCCCCGTGATTTCACCTACAAGCCCATAAACCCCTCGTATAACTCCGCCAAATATGCAGTGCCCATGCAAAAGTCACGCCCTTTCTATCATCTCCCAAATAACACACATCAATGCCTTTGGAAATCTTCCCCATCCGCCTCTAACGCATAATACCCTACCGCTATCATTAATATCACCGCTAACCTTGTCTCCTCGTGGTGTGCCGTATACATTATCCCATACGTGAAATGACAAACTCGCTGTTAAATCTCGTGCGTGTGGACCAAATACTGCAAGTTATCGCTCCCGTGCCGCGCTAGGTAAATGCCTCGATATACTGTTTTCCCCGTAATTGGGAGTCTCAAAATACGGAACACATCTTCCAATGTTACCGCTATTTCCCCTGCTGCGTATAATAAGGTATTTGTCTCAGATTCCATCTTCAATCAACGCCTCGTAACATAGCATGGTTACGTGCAGATTCGTGAATAATAGCGGATTCCACTTAACCCCAAACGATTTATCAATGTCCATTCAGCTGGCATTACATCCGCTCGGATTCGTGACAACAACGCTGGTACACTATCATTCATCCTCAACCCTGCCTCTGCCTGCATACATCCAAATAACAAAACAACCATTCAATTCCTCAAATCCCCCCGGGTTTTTTCTCAAATTCTGGAAATTCCTACAGCAACCGGTATCGTTTACAGCTAACCGGTACCGGTTGAGTAACCGATACCGGTTATCCCTAACCGATATCGGTCCCTGTTACTTTCATACACCTTGCCTAAAACAACCACCTACGACAATAAATTGCTCGTTTATTCCTCTCTCGTATACACATGCATATACCCAAACCCTTGATTACCTACCACGTAACACTCACCCCATTTATAACCCTTGTTATCATCTTTTCTTTCTCATATCTACCCACATACTCTCCCCCATCTTATTCACAAAACATGCAGTAGTCAAATCACAAACAAAACGTTACTCTTGGGTCAGCAGTAGCTTGAGGTGGCCCTTGTCTTCCTCTTGTCCCCGCCGCCGCTGATGTTTCTCCTCGTCCCGCCATTATTACCACCTTTTTCAAACCTCCTTTTCTCGTCTTCTCGAATCTCGATCACATTCACTTTCCCCTGCTCTTTTTCTCCTTAATCACTCAAATTTCTCATGCAATTACATGTCCTCACTCCAAAAAAAAGCAAATGCGCGCTTCACGTATTTAACTTCTCGCATGGCTCTCAAAATTAGAACTTAAGTCACCCTAGCTTTTTTATTTTTAGAAAAGCTCATACCTAAATAACCGATCGGCCATGTAACCGATATCGGTCTACTAACTACCCGCGCTTGGTTATTATAACCGATATCGGTTACACACCGCCTTTTTTGAAACATGGTCTTTTCTTCATTTTTTTACCAAATTTTTGTCGCGCCCGCCTCTTTTCCTGCATCACAACACCATTATCCATATTTCTCCATCCACCACACATATCATTACAATTTCCTTAACATCATCTATTTTACAAAAACAAACCAGCCATCAGCTAAGGATACCAAACCAAAACAAAACAAAACAAAAAACTATCTATCTATACCTCATTTGAATCCAACTCATCAGATACATATATAACAATGTCACAAAACCAGCCCAAAACATGCAACATTTCATCATATAACACATCATCCATATATCAACATGTCAATTAAACTCATCATATATTCTATACCACAAACCATCGACAAAATACTTAAAAACATTTTCAACACCGCATATGGATCAAAACATCATCTATATATATATATATATAGTTTTCAAATATACACTCAGTGCCCTACATCGGGGGCCTCTCGTGATCTCATAATCCAACAAAGCCGCACGCAGCCGCAATAACTATCAATAATCTCGACTCGCTCGCAGCCGGTCCTCATATCAAAATATACTCGCTCGCAGTCGGCCGGTACCAACCAGATAACCCGCATTTCGCTCGCAGCCGGTATACAATAAATGAATGAATGAATAAATGAGTAATATGTAGGCACGCAGGCCTCTATAAACATAACCGGTTCGCAGACCGGTGCCCATATCCAATATACAAATACAAAAACCATGCCGGGCTCCCTCAGCTCTCCCCACCGCCCTCAGCACCTCTCCCCGCTGGTCCCTGTGGTGCCTCTCGCCTCCGCCGCCGCCGCGCACATGCACACGCCGGCCGTGGCCGCACTCTCCCGAGATCTCTCGACTACGTGAGAGGTCTCTGCTCTATGAGCTGCATAAGGCTGATACTCAACTCCGGTACCATCAAGAATATCCTGATAGTATCGGCCTCCGCCTCTAACCTCCATATATCGCTCGAGCACCAAGGAGCTGGGCCGGGTCCCCTGACACCTACCGCTAGCACTTCGTGCTCGTGCTGTGGTGCTCGTGGCCGTGCTGCGGCCGCGGCGTGGTATCTCGTACTCGTGCTCGGGCCGTGGCTGCGCTGCTGCCGTGGGTGGTGCCGCATGCTGCTGCCGCTGCTGCTGCCGCTCGCACTGCACTCGCACTGCACTGGCCGTGGCCGTGCGCCGTGGTGGTGCGCCGCTGCCGTGCTCGCCTCGAGCTCTCGCTAGCTGCCTCGTAAGACTCCTATTCGTGCTCGCAGCAGCAGCAAGCTGCCCCGTAAGAGCTGCACTCGACCCCCGAGCTGATCTCTCTCTCCACACACTGCTAAGTCTGGCCGTGGGCGGGCTGTGCTACTCGCCGCTCTCTCGACCACTAAAGCCCACCACACCATGTATGCTCCCGCATAACCAAAGATCATCTACTCGTGTCATCTCGCCGCCTCTCAAAGAACCCAACTGGATCCAAGGGCTTGCAGCAGTGGGGGGCTCTACATCATCCCTCCCGTACCGAGGGAAGGGAGGTGGCTCGCCCTGCCGCAGCCCCATCTCGCCTCGTGCACTTCTCTCTAGGGGTATCCTCTCGTACTCTCCCGCCTCCGTCCCGCTATCCGTAATGTGTACTGGATCGACGCAATCGTAAGCGGGCTCCTCCGTGAGGGTGATGACCTCTGTAAGGTCTCCATACAATATCTACCGCTGTCAGGCCCTCTAATAAATGCCTGTAGTAGGCAACGTCTCTCCCCGCAAGCACTGCTCGTGGCTGCCCCACGACTCCCCCAACCACCTCTCTCTCAAAGCCGTATTCGTATATAACCTCGTGGCCCCGGCCGCTGGGCACCCTATCGGGTCTCGATGCATATGATGTGCTCATATGCCCAACAGTGAAGTAAAAAAGTCGAACAAATACCAAATCGCCGCATCCGGCGATAACCCCAGAGCTCTCTGTATAGCTGCACCAGATACACTGGTGCCCACGCATAGCAAGTATGCTCCTCCACCATCTCAAGCAACACCCCCATCAATGCTCGTGGAAAGCGGCCTCCCTCTGAGTCCGGGAGGGCGAAGCAGGTGATCCTAATCATCATCAAGACGGCTGGCCAGTCTCGTGTCGCGCACACGGTACATGTCACCATACCCGATACTCGCACATGTGATAGGTAAGTAGCGCGCTGCATCTCCAAAACCTAGATGCCGCCCATCGCCGCTCCGACCTACTCGAACACCGCTCTCTCTCGATCGGCAAATCAAGGATGCGATACACATCCTCCAATGTGATGGTCATCTCTCCGGTCGGGAGATGGAACACATTGGTCGCCGGATCCCATCTCTCGATGAGGGCGACCATCAGGCTGTGATCTCTATCAATAGCTCTGTATCGCTGGACTCCGCCGAGTCCCACCTCGCGCATGATCACCCAATGAGCCGCAGATACGTGTGGCCGCATCCGCACCAACAGCGGGGGCATCCTATCCCGCATCGTCAACTGCTGACGTGCCTGCAAAACCAACCCACATCCTTAGACCTACTCTTTATCACAACATCTACTTTACCCTCTAAACCCCCTTTTATCCCCCCAACCACACCCCAACTCTATACCACCCCCCTCTAGCAACCTACCTTCAACCACCCCACCCAAAACCCACCCAAACCCAAAAAACCCAAACCCACCCAACCCAACCCAAACCCCCACCCAAAGCCCAAAAAACCAAACCCAAAACCCAAACCAAAAAACCCAAACCCAAAACCCAAAAAAAAAACCCCAAACAAAACCCAAACCCCAAACCCAAAACCCCAAACCCAAACCCAACCCAAACCCAAACCAAAACCCACCCAAACCCAAAACCAAACCCAAACCCAAACCCAAACCCAAACCCAACCCAAAAACCCCAAAAAACCCAAAACCCAAACCCAAAAACCCACACCCAACCCAAAAACCCCCCACACCCAAAACCCCCAAACCCAAAACCCCAAACCCAAAACAAACCCAACCCAAAACAAAACAACCCACAAAACCCCCAAAACCGGGACCACTGGTCCCAAACAACCGACCACGGCCCTCTTCCCACCGACGCCGGTCAACCACCGACCGACGCCGGTCACCCACACAGAACCCAGCCCCTAAAATTTTGCGACCGATGCCGGTCGCTTAGCGACCGACATCGGTCACTGTCATTTCCCGAGCCGAACCCCCGCGCGCCCCCCCCCCACATTTTTGCATTTTTCTACTTATCTACCCACCCAAACACCCTAAAACCTACCCACCCAGATTCGCCTTGCCCTATTTTACCCATCTATCCTCTTCGTTTTTCAAATTACGTCCATTTACTCATTATTTCCTAAAACATGTAAATTCCTACCCAAACCCCCAATTTAGCTTAATACCATTCAAATGCACAAAATAAAGAGTTCCGAACATACCCGAACGACGACACGTCATCGTGGTGGGATGGGTGGTGGTGGTCCAGCTGGTCCAGCCTCCTCCTCCCTCCCCGCCGTGCGTGCATAGCTCCACTCGATCTGGCTGGGTCCCCGCCAATCAATCAATCAGCCGCCTCCTCTCACTGCCCGCAAACAACTCACTCCTCCAGCAAAATAGCTCCACCTCACTCAATAAAACCTCCAATCTCAACTCTCCACGTCAGACAAATCAATTTGGTTTTCAAATAACAAAAGTGACAATGACAAGCCGTATTTTTCTTTTTATAGGTTTTTCGCCCATAACCGATATCGGTTTCATTTTGCCCTAATGAACCGGTATCGGTCCCTTAACCGATATCGGTCATGTAGAATCGACATCGGTTTTTCTGCCAACTTTCCCCAATTTTTTTGCCCTTATTTACCATTTGCCCCTTTTTAACCACATATCGCCTATATCCACCTTTGCTGAACACCATTTGTTTACCTATTCGGCCCGACCCAAGGCCTCAACCTACCTATTCGGCCCGACCCAAGGCCTCAACCTACCTATTCGGCCCGACCCAAGCCTCAACCTACCTACCCAAGGCCTCAACCTACCTATTCGGCCCGACCCAAGGCCTCAACCTACCTATTCGGCCCGACCCAAGGCCTCAACCTACCTATTCGCCCGACCCAAGGCCTCAACCTACCTATTCGGCCCGACCCAAGGCCTCAACCTACCTATTCGCCCATTCCTCAACCGACCCAAGGCCTCAACCTACCTATTCGGCCCGACCCAAGGCCTCAACCTACCCATTCGGCCCGACCCAAGGCCTCAACCTACCCATTCGGCCCGACCCAAGGCCTCAACCTACCCATTCGGCCCGACCCAAGGCCTCAACCTACCTATTCGGCCCGACCCAAGGCCTCAACCTACCCATTCGGCCCGACCCAAGGCCTCAACCTACCCATTCGGCCCGACCCAAGGCCTCAACCTACCCATTTGGCCCGACCCAAGGCCTCAACCTACCCATTTGGCCCGACCCAAGGCCTCACCCTACCCATCCGACCCGACCCAAAGCCGCCACCCAACAACTTGGCCCGACCCAAGGCCTCACTCCTAAATCATCCGGCCCGACCCAAGGTCAGAATCTAACAACTTGGCCCGACCCACGGCCGTATCACTTCAATACCATACCCACAATCAACGTTTTATTTTATCCATCCATCCTGTACCTTTTGTTCAATCGAGCTCACCTGTTCGTGTTTTAGCATGATTAGGGTCCTTGACTTGATCTGTCGACCAACTTTGCCTAGACCTAGACCGTGACGCTTATCTCAACCAAACCAACCATTCGTACCGCCAACACGCCTAAACGCTCCTCGTACCTTACCCGTTATATACCCCGAGCTACTTCCTATGCCTTGATACCAGTGATTATATCACCCTTGTTTGGATAAACTATCGACCTTTGCCTATACATTGCTGGTTTGCTCGCCAAATCATGTACCCTAGTCGCACTATTGCATTTCAACATGCGTCTGCTTCCTTGGACCTACCCCACCACCTTACCATCCTCTCTACAACATTCACCCTTTATCAACCCTATCCCTGATTTCCCGTTCACTCAATCTGTGATAGATTTGAGGGGGATTACCTATATCCTTAACAGGAGAAACCACTTCATATTATTGTCCGCGCAGCTTTACAACACAAGCTACACGACAATAAGGGGCTAATGTAGACACCAAATTCGTGTCTTACGACCCCTTGTGACCCGCATCCCATTTCGCAACCTAACCTCATTACCTAAACCTTACACAATTATTTATTAATTACCTTGTAATTGATAAATCCCCATCACCTCACCTACCACCTCATTTTGCCACCTCATCATGACCTAGCCCTAATCCTAAACTAACCTAATTAAAACCTAAAACTTGGTCTACACCTACACCCATGACTAAGGACCCTTTCGCACCTAAACCGACCTTCTAGTCACTTGACCAAGCCCGCAACTAATCTCTCGAGAAAAAAGCAGGAAGGTGGGCTGCTTTACTAAAAATAGCCTACTTTTTCCTTACCGATGCCGGTTACTCGACCGCCGCTGCTTACGTAACCGCCATCGGCCTCAGAATGGCCTCCCAAACCAAAAACAAAGGATCGGAATTTCATTTTTGATCAAGAGAAAAGGATTCTTTGAATCAAGAAAGAGCATCGAGCGATCGAGAAAACCCCGATCTTTACTTGACCGAGCAGAGAGACAAGTGAAGAGACAAGGAGAGTTAAGCAAGGGAGAGCAAGCCTGATCGCAATCGATACTGTGAGCCCCGTGATACTCAAATGATTTGATCTCGCTGTGTGCTGCACTATCCTACCTCGCCTCGCTTTTGCCATCGTAGCTCTTGACTTGCATCTCCGCGAATAATCGCAAGTTACTTTCGCATGTACTCTTTAATAACATTTCTTCGACTTTTTGAATCATAAGTCCTCACAAATCCATTCTCGATCCACTACCCAACGTGTCATTGCATCTAACTCACATTCATCTAGATCTCATCACCCTATTTCCTAATATTACCTATATACAAATTTCTACAAATAACACAACTACCAAATATCACACCACCACCCCACAAAACAACTAACCTTCAGATCCTAGACTCTACCGATATCGGTCATCAGTAACCGCCATCGGTTATCAGTAACCGGCATCGGTTATACTGACTATAACCAATAACCAACCTTTCCCCTACCCAGTTCAACAAAGCAATTTAATTGATATCTTATAGTCTTTTGTGTTAATTCATATTAGCAGGGGAACTGACCACCTTCGAAAGGAAGTTTTATATTTCCCGGCCCAAGGCGCTTCTCATTTATTGTCTAATTAAAATCTTGTGGTCTTGTGTTCTTATTTGCAGTAGTCCTTCCAAGACAAAAAGGAGTTCTTCGCAGCCACCCGATCTTTCTACGGTACGCGCACATCATCTCGACATTCTATTCAGTATTCCTCCTAGCCCCAACCCTTATCTCTTCTTCTAAAAGGAACGAAACATTCTAGAGAAGGATTTCAACCGTCCCTTTTCTATAGCTTTTCGTGACGCTGGGATTCATTAAAAACTTATTCGTAATTCACCCTCGATACACTATAAATAGAGGAAGAGCCTCACGAAAGGAGTACGAGGATAACGATTTGTTAATTAACATTCTTGAGTGAGATCTACTTGTTTATTTAATCTATATGAATGATACCAACGTTGTAAACTATTGGTCAAATTACATATCTTCCTTTCTTCTTTCCCAAATTTAATTATTTCCCCTTTTGTAAGTACTTCATAAATAGTTGCTTACTTGTTGCAGAATTGCTTAGTTATGGTTCATGAGCTTTGTAATTAAAGTAAAACCCCCACAAATAGTTATTAGGATTTATACTTACCAGATTGATAAACATCTTACATGGGAGCCTCACCGTTAAATGAGGGAGATTTATCTCATGACTGCCTAGGTTTTTAGCTATGCAGAAAATCTAGCCAACAAACATTTTGTCATTGTGTTTTTCTTACTTCTGTATTTTTCCAACAAGTTAACTTTGTTCTAACCACTGTTTTAGATATGTCTTAACCCTTTTCTCTCGGTTTTTTGATAATTAGTCAATTTAATTATTTATTTTGTCAAAAGTTATCATTTTTACTCTAACTTGCAAAACATCGTGTATGCTCTTTTCTCACACTTTTCTAAGTGATCTTGAAAATCAGAAACAATGTATTTGCATTTTTGTGTTTTACATTATGGTTTTCACCTCGGGTAAACTACTAATTCGTGGTTTGCAGGACCATCTTTACAAGGGTTGCTTTTAAATTAAAACTACTAACTGCAAGTTTCCTTGTTCGTAGGGTCAAGCAATTTATCACTCTTTTTATTATTTTTATAAAACTCTCTTAATTATTTTTTGAAGAAGGGTTTATTCCTATTCCAACTATAAATGTGGGAATACGTGGCAAAGGGCCGAAACTCATTGTGAGGAATACCACAAAAAATCCAAAGTAGTTGGCACCTTGAGTAAACTAGCCAATGAGATGGGATCCCCACCCACTTGACTAGTACATGTTTGTGAGGAGTAAAGATAAAACTATCCAAAGTGATTGCCCCAGTTTGATTCCTTGGACGGAGTAAAATTCTACTTATCTAATCAAGGGGGTAAAGTAAACTCGACAACTAGAAATAGTGTACCAAGCTCATTCGACAAGTATTTGGCATTTAGGAGAGAACCATACCTAGGACAACTTGACCAACTGAGCCAAGTTACTTGACAAAACCCTCTTACTACTATCATCATCATCCACTTTTTCAAATTGTTTTAATTTTTAATTCACATCTTCTTTTGAATTACATCTTATTTCATTTTCATTATAAATCAAATCTCTTTCCAAACTTCACACATTTTTTTGGATATTCCATTCCAAATTGAATTTCTTATTTTAAGTCTTACACTTTGGATTCACTTCCCAAATTTTAAGTGCATCATCAAATCTCTATCATGTTTAAGTCTTAATTTTGGGATACCCATACCCTTATTTAAGCACATCTACTTTCAAGCCAAGTATTTATCTTTGATATTCAATTTATCAAAGATTAAAGATAATTATAATCAATAAATTCATAAATTTTCAAGCCAAGTCTTGGTATTTGATAATAACTTTATCAAGGATTAAGCAAAATCAATCAATTAATCAATTCACAATTTGGCTATTGACCTTTGGTATTCACTTTATCAAGGTTAAGCACAATCACTATATCATTCTTTAAGTATTTTAGTTTAACATTCACATTGTTAAGCTCTAAGAACTTTCTTATTCTACATCCAATATCTTAACATTCAATTTGTTAAACTTTCAAAGACTCTCATTTCTAACTCTTTTATCTTAACATTCACTTTGGTAAGGGTTTAGTAATCAATAGATATTTATGGCTACACTCTTCCTTATTAAAATTCACTTTATTAAGGGTTGAGTAATCGATCCTCATTGTCAACCTCTTCCATCCTATAAGTCACTCTGCTAAGGGTCAAGTAATCCACTCCCATTTCTACAGGTCTCTTCCATATTAACATTCACTTTGTTAAGGGTTGAGAAATCAATCACAAGTCTCTTCCACCTTAGCATTCAATTTTTTAAGGGTCGAGAAATAAATCATAAGTCTCTTCCATCTTAGCATTCACTTTTTTAAGGGACGAAAAATCACTCGATTGCAAAACTCTTCCACCTTAACATTTACTTTGTTAAGGGTTGAGTAATCAGTCTAGTTTTCAAAATCTTCCATATTAGCATTCACTTTTCTTAGGGTTGAGTCATCAATATTTAAGGGTTAAACTCTTCCATCTTAGCATTCAATTTGTCAAGGGTCGAGTAATCATTTTCATCCCCAAACTCTTCTATCCATTTACTTTGTTAAGATTCGAGTAAGTCGATCAATTCAATTCCATAGTCTTATAGTTTGGCATTCACTTTACCAACATAAAAGCACATTAAACAAGTTTTTTCGGTCCCTCTTCTTCACATAAAATGGTGGGAACAAGACATAGAGATTATGATATCTTTGGTTTAAAATATCCTTTTATCATAGATGACTCGATGAGGAGGAATAAGAAAACCAAAAAATGATGTTTCCTTTGAAGAAAAACCAAAAATTGAAGGGATCTTATGAAAAAAAGATCAATTCCTTCTCCGTCTCCTCAAATGGGAGAAAAAAATTCCCTTGGATTTTTATGATGAGAATTTTAAAAATATATGAGGCCAACTTTGAGCCGACTAAGAATTTTCAACCTGAAATAAATAAAACTAATGGAGTCGAAACAAGTAACAAAAACACCGATAATAAAGGAAAAATTGGTTCTTTTTCCTCCGAGCCAAATCAAGCTTTGATAGATCAAATCAATGCAATGGCCAAACAACTAGCTCTAATGGATTCTAAAGTCATTAACAACACCAACATCGATTAAACAATTAAAAAGTGACAATGAATAAAAATAAAGTACGAACCGAGAAAAGAGAAAACCAATCCACACATTGATAATATCCCCAATATTCCACAAATTAATTCACCATTCACTCAAGAATGGAAAACAATGAAAGATATAATCTTGGGAATGCAAAAACAAAGCAAACAATTCAACTTTGAAGAGATGTGCCCTTATCCATTCGATAAGGACATATTGTGCTTACCTTTTCCTAGATCTTTCAAAGTTCCAAAGTTTGAAAAATATAAGGGAAAACATGACCCCGAGAAAATACTAACAAATTCTTTATGGCTTTTCAAGATGTACCCTATAATGACATATATATTTTAAGGCTATTTCCAAAAATCTTGGGTGGAAAAGCTTTGGATTGGTTCCTACATCTCCCAAAATATGTGATCACAAATTTTACGGACCTCTTGGAGAAATTCGTTAAGTATTTCTCCTTTAATATTAAATTATAAATTATGGACTTGTGTAATACAAAACAACAAAGAAATGAATTTTTTTCAATTATTACAATGATGGAGAGGAATTGCTAGTCGATTCCCATGTTCAATTCCTGAGAAACAATTGGTAAGTATTTGTATACCAAACCATTGTTCTTGCATATGCAAATGCATTGCCTTAATAGTTTTGAGGAAGTTATCGAGAAGGGGACTCAAATCGAAAAATCCCTCATCACCAAAGGCTTAATTAAACCTCCTTCCAAGGATAATTCCCACAATAATAATAGTGACAAAAAAAAATCATCAATATAAACCTAAGTACATCAGTCGTCAGATCACAATGTCATCAATTATGGCATAATTGATAACGCGCAACATGCACAATGTGCAGAATAATCAAATGAAACAAACTAAATCAAAATAATCCATTATTGTTCCCAATAAAGAAGCTCCCCCTCCTCATGATAATAAATGAAGAAAAATTAATCCATTAGGAGAGAATTTTTCAAACATCCTATGACAATCTATAAGTTCCAACATGGTCACTTACCCTATTATAAAACCTTGGGTCAAAAGGGAACCAAAACCATCTTAGTATAAGGTAAATGAGAATTATAATTTTCATCACATCGACAACCATCCTATAGATTGTTGCATGAGGCTTCACCACTCTATTCAAGATCTCATTGATAATGGAGACATCGCGTTGAAAACCCATCATTTAATAAGACACCTAACGATAATTTAAAGGTGTTCTCAAACCCTTTTCCCGAGCATGATTTGAATGGACAAGCTACTAAAAATATCAGTCATCAAATAATGTCGATTTTAATTCAATCATATCATTTTTCAAAGAAATTCCCAATTCCATTGCTACCATTATGTTTCAAGTTCCTACTAATGTAGTGGTCATGAGAAAAATATGGTTTGGGTGCTTACAACAAAATAACCATAAACTTCCTCCATGCCTCACGTGCCCACCAATCCTAAACCAAAACCAATACTAAAGCTTCCACATCTGGTTCCTATGAACTTATAAGAAAATTGGAGGTGACAAAAACACACATCTCTCTCATGGAGTTACTCAAGTCATTGCCCATTTTACAAAAAAATCTTACTCGTTACGTGCTCTTAAAGACATTAATTCTCAGCCTTCAAGTGTTACTTGTCATTCTTTCTCTAAACAACCCTATATTGTCATATGGCCCTCAAGACCTACTAAACCCTAATATTTAGAACAATAACTCTTTGTATATTGAATTCTATATCACCCACCATAAGGTTAAGATATTGCTTATTTACAATGGTATTGCTTTATACATTTTTCTATGAAGACATTAAGTTGTCTTGGTCATATAGAAGAGAGTCTGGGAGCTAATGTTATAACTATTTGTGGTTATGAAAACATCAAATGAAAATATACCTGGAACTCTCACCCTCTCCATACAAGTGGGACCACATATGATTGATGCCATTTGTTATGTCGTTGATATAGAGACTTCATATAACATCATTCTAGGTCGACCTTGGATACACTTAATAAAAACCGTGCCTTCCACATTTCATCAATGTATCAAGTTCTTGCACGATGGAAAATATTTTACCTTACTCGCAGATGCAAAACCCTTTGAATATTGTAAGCTTATGAAATAAAAATACAATCGTGAAAGTTTTTGTCCTTTCATAGATAGATTTGTTGAACCCCATGTCATACCAATTCTTACGATAATCATATCAATCCCGACAATATTTTCCAATCCTAACCCTCTACATCCGGTTCACAACCATTTTCATAAAACTCACCACCTAGACTCAAGTTTTCTCATAAAGGTCTTAGCGAGTATACTCTAGAGAATGCATTTCATGTTGGCAAGATTTCATTGTCTCCACGTAGCTATGGACAAACCAATGCATCCCATCTAAAAGAAGCTCTAATGTACCTGATTAGAAGTACCTTATCAAAATGGTATGGATATTTAGAGGATGAACACATTCATGGCTCTGATGGATCTTGGTTATACGAGGATTTGATGATTGATTGCTACAAATCTCCAAACTATAACATAGTCCACAAGATGATGAGAACTATTAATTAGAAGGAAAAGTACTGGGTCCACGAGAATAAGGTCATCTTAAACCTATATTGTATGAAGAAAATATATATCATCATGGTTTAGGTTATGAAACATTTGAAAATAGGTCTGTAATATTCGACATAATGACTAGTGAAGAAAATTCGACTCAATTCGAGACTAGTTCCACACATAGAATTTTTGAATGCCTCACCGACACTAACCTCTTCCTCGCTTCCATCAACTAGGTAGTGTTCCTAAACACTCACCTCAAACCTTATGGTGTGGTCATTACCATATCTTCACATCATTCTAACCGAAGGCCACTTCTCAAGAAATCCATTCAGGGGCCATCCATTTCACTTTCATGATGAAGGACTTTTTCAGCAAGTGAAGGAAAAACATCAAGAGATTTGAGCATCATGGGTTATCTCTCATGATCATTAGAGTCATTTGGAAAATCATAAAGAGAAAGAGAGTGATCCTCACTCTCACTGCGAGGTCAAGAAGGAACCATCATGAGTGATTCCCATAGTCATGTCAAGCTCACATCGGGAGGTATCAAAAAAGTGTTCCTAAAAACTCATTCGGTCGTCCGAGGTTTCCATGCATCTTGTAGAAGGAATATATTGTGATCACCATGCCTTAAATTAGCAAGTTATTCATCAACATCAGATCAATCAACCTCTTATCTCTCTATCCGTATTCTAATTTTCAATTGAGAATGTACTTTTTTATTATTTTGGCCTATTCACTTGAGTGACCATTAGATAAACATTGTAAGATTCCTTTTTCCAATGATAAGAGAAATACTCACTCCCTAGGAATATGAAAGGTCACAAGTGATGATGATAGGTGAAGAGTCATGTGGGGGTAGATGAAGAAAGACAGATTGTAATGTTATAAATTGGAATGGCTTCTCCATTCCAAGGGGTTGAAAATTATTGATTGAATGTATGTTGTTGAGAGTTCTACTTCTACATCAAGAAATAAAATTTACAATTCTTCTATTTCTTATTTATGTTCCTCTACTCTCTCTTTTCCAACTTTGCATATATGATAATCTTGTAAAACCAAGAAAGGTGTTTGCACCTTTGATGAATGAATCAATGGAAATTTGTGTATATGGTTTGTTTTTTCTTATCATGGTTTTCATTGTTGTGTTCTTCTAATTGGATGTGGACTTACTCTGGTTGATGTATGTGAACTCTGTTAGTGCTTACTCACAACATTAACCCTCTCTCTCCTTATTTCCCCAACTCCTCTTTTGTTAGGAAATAAGTATTCATAGTGTGAACATATGGTTTGAATATTAGTATTATTTTAATATTTAAATAATACATGAGTGTGCATAATTAGTTATCATGAAAAACTCATAGATAGGTGTGTGGGAGTAAGAATAGGGAATAAAGGAGAGATATGGGGATAAGGTGACGAGACTTGACTCCATGATTATAGGAGCAAGCAATTGTATAAAGTGTCATCTGTTATTCAATAGAAATTTCTCCATTATTCACTATATTCTATTTATTTATGTGTTTTCTCTATTTTCATGTGTTGATATCAAATTATTGTTGCTTAAATTCATTATCAAATCTATAGTTTTGCTATCATCTGGTATCGATCGCTAGGATGAGTTATGAGACTCTTTTCAGACAAAACCGTAGCCTCTAGGATGTAGATCGAGATTTTTTAAGCTTCTGTCACCTTTTTCTAGATTCCGATCTTTAAAAAAATGACTGAAAATGGAAAATTGAAAGCTTGGAGTTAATATTGGTGAGATTTGTGTTGTGTGTATAGGTTGTCCACGTCTCACTATTACCATCTCGAGAGAGATCTATTGTCTTCCTTCAACAACACCACTTGATTGTTAAATCGACGATTCGATCAGGTTGCCCACAATTTTGTTTGCGGTCTCCATCGACCACCACGTAAAAATAACAATAAGTGATTTCAACATTAAAATTCTCTGATATGCTTTATTAATTTGGTTAAAAATAAAGTTGAATATCATTATAAGGGTGCATTTTTTACTGTGTTCAATAACCATTATGGAAATACCTTTAGATAAATTCAATGGGTTAAATTTTCACACATGGAAGGTGAAAATAAAAATGCAACTAATGAACAAAAATATCTGGGGGATTGTAAATGGAAAATAATGAAACCAACAAATGTTGCAAAATTACTGGAATGGAAAACTAGGGATGACAAAGAAAAATCCATTATTGGGCTTGCTTTATCAAACACTGAGTTGCATTATGTAGACTTAGAAAAAAATTCTAAGGATATATGGGATTTTCTAAGTCAAACATTTGGAGCTAAGGCTATGAATGCTAAATTCACACTTAAATTGTAGTTATTCAAGTTGAAAATGAATGAGGGTACAACTATGTCAAGTCATATTAATGATCTTAGATCTCTTCTAGAGACAACTGATAGAAGTAAGTGCTCAAGTAGATGATGAAGATGAAAAATATATTTTATTGAATAACTTACCTCAAAAATACAATAATGTAGTTTTTAATCTTGGTCAAATGCCTTCTCAATCACTTGAAGGTATGATTTCTGCACTACTAGCTGAGGAGAAAAGAACAAAATAAGACATTGAGGAAGACTTCCCTTTATATAAAGAAAATTTATTTTAATTCTTTAAGAAACAAATAATAATTAGAATGTTTTGATTGCAAGAAAAAGGGACACAATTCTTCTTTCGTACTATTTGTGCCAATGATCTTATACGAGGTAAGCTCCAGATGGATGAGGCATATGCAAATGATGAAGAAAGCACCAAGAACAAGATGAACTTGAACAAAAAGAGGATGAATATGACTACTTATAATTAGTAGTGAATCATGGAGGATGGAGGAAAAGGATGATGGAGGAAAAATAAACATCTCTTGTTAGTTACCAACAAAGAGATTTCTTCATTGTATTGGTGATCATTTATTTTTCTACTTTCTTAGTGTGTTTTCTTTCAGCATGTGTGGTAGTAAATAAAGAATAGAAGGAAAATTACTGTTCATAGTTAGGAACATATTTTCCTATATTTTGTTCCCTTTTGTAAAATGTGAGCGGGGAAACATGTACATTGCTATGGAGTGGTTGGTGTTCCACTACAAAACCAATTTGAGAGTTTGTGAATCTCTTAGAAAATCACATACATAGTGGTTAATGGTTCCACTAGAAAACCTATTAGAGTTGATGGTACTCTTTGAAAACCATTGTATTATAGAACATGAGCAGGTACTAAACAAAACCCACTCATGTTCACACGAAGGGGGTGAAACTTAGGAAATAAATGTTCATAGTGTAAACATGTGGTGTGAATATTAGTATTATTTAAATAATACATGAGTGTGCACAATTAGTTGTCATGCACAACTCATAGATAAGGGTGTGAGAGTAAGAGTGGGGAATAGATGAGAGATATGGGGATAAGGTGATGAGACTTGACTCCATGATTATAAGAGAAAACAATTGTATAAAGTGCCCTCCACTATTCAATAGAAATTTCTCCATTATTCTCTATATTCTATTTGTTTGTGTTTTCTCTATTTTTTTGGGTTGATCTAAAATTATTGTTGCTTAAGTTCATTATCAAAGCTAGAGTTTGATATCACCTTTATCTCTCTTTTCTACAATTTCCTCCCTTGTACTCCATAAAATAAATTTGTTGTAGGTTTAGTGGTGTGTCCCTGTGTGATCCCTAGCCTATTGGCCACCACATAACATTTATATATTTTATGTAAATTACATTCAATAGTGGGATACTCCCCATATACAAGAAGGAGGGGCTTAGCTTTGTATCTTGTTGGTGGAGAATCAATAATTCACAACACGAAAAATTATTTTTCCAACAGTTTTGGTGAATATTTTTGGGAGAGATCTTCCTCGTGCACCCATAAGGATCTTTGAAAATACAAAAATAAAAAATCCATAAAATTTTGAAAAATAGGAAAATACCAAAATATTCTATTTAAATTTTTAAAAGCCTTATTGCAGCCTATTGAGAAGTCTACAATTTTCTAGTTTCATTTTATCCTAGGTGCTTTGAGGAAAGATGATAGAAATAAGGTACACCTAGGATGATCATGCAGGTGGCGTTGTTGATCCCGTATTTAAGGAGCAAAAAAGAGCTAATTTTAGACTTCTCATTGTAATGGTAAGAAGACAAGTTCCTGAAAGTTCTCTTGAAGGTCATACTAAAGAACCAATTATTGAACCACGAGTCCTCATTCCTCTTAATGGAGAATGAGAATAAAAACCAAAAGAAGAAAGAGAAGAGGAATAAATGGCAACACAAACACCTATACCATGGGGAAAAAATATTGGTCCATTGGCTTTAGCTCCACCACTTCATGAACTTCCAAAATAATCAAGAAATAACTTTCTAAAATTCTATGGAGATGGAAAACAACTTCTTGACGATCATATCAAAACCTTTATCAGATCCTGCAACATCCTTGGAGTACAACACGAAGATGTTGTATGGTTATTCATGGAAACATTACAATATGCTACTATGGACTGGTTCTACTACTTTCCATCACGCTCAATTTCTAATTGGGATGATATAAAAAATAAGTTTGAAGAAAGATTCAAGACTTCTAAAGATGCTCACACCCTCCTTTCTCAACTTACTCAGATGAAGAAAGAACCACAAGATTCCATGAGAGATTTAGTGTAAAAATTCAGCAAGATGATCAACAAGATTACCACTGTTTCCCATCCTACTGCAGATAATCTGAAAAGGTTATTCATGAATTAGTTTCCTGAAGTTAGTTTCATTATACAAAGAGTTCAACCAAGAGATTTGGAAAACGCTATTTTCATCATACGAAGAGTTCAACCAAGAGATTTGGAAAATGCTAAATAAATTTCCATTGAAGTGGAAGATGACATTTCCTTGTCAGGAAAGATCAAGAATGATTTAATGAAGGATAAGGCCTAAAATTCCAAAGATGACAGAGCTGATCCGTTGTTTCATAAGTTGGATAATGACTTGAAAATGTTGAAGAATGAAGTTTCTCAATGAACATCCCATGAGAATTGCAATATAAATTAAATTGCAGGATCACCCCGAAGGCTTGCCTTAGAAGCTCCACCAGTCAATGCAATATGCAAGTCTTATGAAGATGAAGGATGATAAAAATTTTAATCAAAAATTGAAGATGAAGGAGAAGAATAATGTGCTTGGATTAGGTATTGTGAATTCACACCTGAAAAAAATACTTTGAAGAATCCGCATATAGATACTTTTGTGTGGTGTTCACTCGATCATAAACAAAGAAAGAGGATCTTCTTCTACTACCCAAGCTAAGAATTTAGATCCTCAAGTGGTGACTCTATGAAAAAAACAATGAAAGGAGGATCTTTGATGTCCACTTCGTGGGATCATCTAAGAGGAAGCTCAAGACCATCTCGGTTAAGAACCCTTCTACCTCTTTGGGTAAGTCTCATTCATCTTCTCTTGAAAAATCAAGGTCTGTTTTTGTTGATCCTAAAAATGCAAATCCTACCCTTGTTAAGGATGCCATAGTCCCTGAAGTTCCTACACATTCTCCCTCTTTTGAAATCATTGACCATTACAAGAAATCCAAAATTCAAATTTCTGAGTATGAATACTTGAAAACCCACCCCAAGCAATTTGATAGGCTAGTGTGGTTTATCGAAATAGGTAACTTGACTTCACGTTCTAAAAGTACACTTCTAAAGAACTACCTCCCACCTTTAATTCCACTTCTTTGAACTATATTTCTTCCACACACTCTAACTCTTGGAATATATAACCTTTCTATATAGCCTTGCTAGTTAATGAGTACAAACTGAATAATTGCATCATTGACTACGGTGCTTCTAAAATTTTCATGCTTGTAAAATTTACTAAAGCTCTTGGTCTCTCCATATCTCATACCAATGGTCGTTGTTACTCTATGGAAATGAAATATGTGCCTCATATTTTCATATTTTCATATTAATAATATCACAATGAGAATTATTATAGTAGACATGGCAGCCTCATATGGCATGTTGTTGAGTTGAAGCTTCTGTCAGGATGTTGGTGGAGATATACAAATGGGTTGGTTGCATGCTATCATTCTGTCAATGGTAAAATGAAGAAACTTCTTCCCATCATAAAAATGAATTACATCATTTAAATTCTTGATGACCCAAGGGCGGATATCCTATTTCAGGATTCAAGGTCTTATAAATTTCTCATGACTTGAAGGAGGATGTTGAGCTGCCCATGTTGATGGAATAATATCCGAACGTTACGAGCTGGTTGAAGGGAATAATGGTAACTTGATGGAATAAGAATTTGAAAGCATGTAATTTTCACTAGATGTGAACGTGAATGGAATTTCTCCACTAGATGATGATGATGGTTAGGTAAGTCCCGACTTACAATAAAGTAATATAAAAGTGATGAGCAATGCGGATCAAGGAGTGATATCAATAAACTTCTTGTCGGGTGAGTTCAATGTTTCAAACCATGTTCTCAATGTTCAACATGAGGTTCCATCTAACAAGTATATTTGTGAATATGAAGAATTCTCTTTCTCATTGGAAGAGAATGACAAGGAATGCAAGAATGAAAAGATGTTTCAGCCCTTTAAATTCAAATCCACTTAAGAAGATGATGATTTCATCACGAAATGGACTCCTTAGTTCTTGGTGATCAAGATTGGGAAAATGACAACATAAATATTTCAGCTCCAATTTTTTATCATTCCCCTTTCATGAGGATAGATACATTATCAGAAAAAAATGCATAGATGGAACAATGATCAATCATAAGGCTGATTTTTTTCAAAATGAAAACCTTCTCAACAAGGAATGTATGGATAAGAGCATGCTTGCATCTTTCAAGATCAACTCCACTTAAGGAAAAGGGGATTTACAAATGAAAATGGGTTTCAAAGAAAAATTGGACAAGGTGAAGAATATTTTAGTTCCCATGTTGAATGCCAAAACTTGAGCTCATTCTATTTCTAATATAACAAAGCAATGTACATGCCACACTATATAGGGAAAAATTAAGAAAGACCCAAAATACGGAGATTGCTTGGACCAATTGAGAAACATGGAACATCAAGAGGCTAGTGATAATGTTGAAGCTTCCAAAACATCTATCGAGAATAAAATTATGAAGACAATGGTCATGAAGTAGATGAAAAATGAAGAACAAATGCTTATCAAATTTCATAGGCCTTAGTATGAAAATGATAAGTCAACTATGACATAGTAGTAAAGGAGAATAAACAATTAGAATGAACTTGAGAATCAATGAAAATATGGAAAGAAGGTTCCAAATAAATAAAGGAAATGAAATCATTAGGTGGGTTAGTAATTACAATAACAATGACCATGTGATAGTTCTCAATAAATCGAGAAAAGGATCATATTTCAGCGAGCCAGTTAATGGATTCACAGAAGAAAGGTATTCGTACCCCTATATGGGTAAGCACTTAGTTGAATTATTACTTCAATGAAACTAGGTTTTCCCCACATGTACATAGGTGATTTAGGTTATTTTTCTTGTTGTGTTGTGTGTTTCCCTTTCCGTTGTGTGTTTCCCTTCCCATAGTGTTTGTGGATTTTATTATTGTATGGTGCAAGAAAGAGTTGAATCTATTGCCCAATTTGAAAAAGGACTGGTCTGCTCACCCAAGAGTGCTGAGGTTCTCTATTTCCCTTTATAGTCTAATGTCCTCGAGTCAGATCCAATTGTTTTCATGCATTTTTTCTATACCAAAATTCAAACTTTCAAGCATGACAACTAAGCCGAGTGTGGAAATTTTCTCATGAATCTTTGTAAACCTCCCTCCCAATCAGTTTGTCTCTATTTCATGACCATATTAACCTTACAAGTAATTCCAACATGATGGAAAAATATGTACATGTTTTTGAAACATTGTGACAAGATCAACTCTTTCATTCAAGTAAAGTGTAAAAGAAGACTAGTTCTCTGACAGACCTATAAATGCGAATTTTTTCCATTTCAAGCTAGGTGTGCACCCTTAGAGAAAGTTCCAAAGGAAAAAAATCATCCAAAGGTGGTATTGGAGAGATAAGAAGGTGTTGGAAGTGATTTAGGAAGATTTAGGGAAGATTTGGAGGTTTAGGGACAAATTATGTAACAACGGGTTTTTCAGGTGTAAGGAGTGAGTAGTCAAAACTTGAACTTGAACTTCACCGGATGATTCCAGGAGATCCATAAGGAGTTAAGAGGAAATAAAATAGGAATTGGAAATCTGGAGGAATTATATACATGGTGGAAGCATTACATTTTTCACAAGACCTGATTGTTTCTCAAGGTAACTCAATCTTGGTAGACACACCTCTTTGTCTTGAATAAAAGGAGATTTTTTGGATTTGAACAAATAATTGAAGTCTAAAACATATTCCATTATTCTTGAAATGTTATTTTAAGTCAAAATAATATAAATTTTCATGTGAAAATACCATTTGGAGCTCTGATAATTGTGTCGTATGATTTAACAAATATTGAATATTGTGAAATCCTAGATATTGCACAATCACATATGATAATAAAGAAAAAAATTGATGCAAGAAACAAGCTAGATAAAAATAAAACCATAAGTGTAAGAGAGGGTATAATACACTTATCTAATTTTGATATGAATCCCGAAGTGTTATGGATTGGAAAATTGTTGAACAAGAAAGGATTTGCCTAGTTCTTTATATACCACTTTGGTGGATGCTTATGATTGCACAAAATCTTAGAATCTAGTTTTTCTTATTTTGTAAGGTGGTCACTAACCTTCATTGTTGTTCGCATGTATGTTGCTAGATGATCGTTGTACTTTCTTGTAATCTACAAAACAAATGATATCCTACAAAACCCCAAAACACATAAAATCATTAAAAAAAGATGAAAATGGGGATTAAATGCTGAACCCGATGGTGACCCGAAAAATTAAACATACGACCAAGAACTGCACTACATTTCAGACTCCATGTAGTTCTTGTGTGTGTGTGTGTGTGTGTGTGTGTGTGTGTGTGTGTGTGTGTGTGTGTGTGTGTGTGTGTGTGTGTGTGTGTGTGTGTGTGTGTGTGTGTGTGTGTGTGTGCATAGAATCATGCCCTAGGAGGCCCTTGTGCAAGTGCTTGTGATAATGAGAAATAACTATATGTACCAATGTAAATAGATGTGTGGATGGAAAAATTAAATTCACCTCCTATGTGTGTATGTAGAAAATGGAGTCCCTTGTCCCTTGTCCCTTGTTTGAGTGTTAGATGGATGCCTTTGGATGCAACTTAGGTGTGATAATAGATGCTTAGAGTTTGGTCTTTTATTTTGGTCACTTAAATTTTTATTTATATGATTCCCTTAGTTGAATTTTGTAATTGAAAAATGGAAGGTCGACCCATAAGAAATAAATATTCCCAAAAGATAACAAGGGCCTAAAAGAGGTGAGTAAGATACAAAGAGGTCAAGAGCACCTATAGGGGATGAGGGAGCTTGAGCGTTGATGTCTTGGCTGGGCACTAGTGTCTGAGGCAAGAAAGATAAAGTAATAAAGTACCAACTAGGTTGTATGGTGTGAAAGATTAGAAAGAAGACTAGAGATAAAGAAAAAAGGCCAAAGATAGTTGTTAATTACTAGTTTTCTCGCTTAGGAATCATATGCATGCAAATATGTGTTTAAGACATCGAAATTACCTAAAGTGCGTGATTTTGTGTCTACATTTTCCCCACTTTATTTTTTTGAGTGAATACTCAATAACATAAAGTAGATAAGAGATGCATACTTGATAAACATGTAGATTGATGGTGAAAATGTGCCGAGTGGACAAGTGAAAGCGTGGGAGATAAAAAAAGAGGAAGTGACCCTAGGGGTCAAGTGTATGATGTTGTACTATGTTTTTACCTATTGTGTTGTGTTGATGAAGGTTTGCTTCTTGTTGTGTATTAAGGACAAACCTACAAAATAAGAGCATAGAATTATTTAAATATGTGTATATGAAAATTTTTCATAAGTATGTAAAAAACATGAGAATATGTGTTAAAAGGAAAGTGTGCACCTGATCCGTGATGAGTAAAAAGGGATTAAAAATGTCCTGAAAATGTTAGTAGAAGAGTGAGTTTTTGGGCGATCTCATTCTAGTAAATATTTTTTTAGTAATCTCATGCTAAGAACAAATTTTTCTCATGCCAAATGCAAGTTTTTGGTGATCTCACGCCACGAAAAAAGAGTCGTGGGGAGAAAGTTCTAGTTTTATTCTCCATCCTTGACTACTTCTTGAAATTTATACACCACTGCAAATGGTGTGATCCTACTTTGTTCTATGTTTTTTTTAGTTCAATTTAGTTCAAAAGAAGAAGATACCATGTATTCTTATTTCTAGAGGACATTGCATGTACTGTGAAAACTACTCTATGAACTGTGAAAATTGTGCTAATATGAGAAAATGACCATAATCGTCCCTGGTCATAGGTTCCCAGGAAAATTCAGGGGTACCCATGCACTAGTGTTTGTATCTAGGTGTTGGTGTCTGCATTGAATTGAGGACCTAAGTCAAAATCTAGGACACTTATGTGACTATATATTGTTGTGTTCTTATATTATGCATGTCTAAACTATGGATTTGTACTTGTTGTATGGGGTGACTGATTCACCTAATGTATTCCCCCTTTTGGGGTGCATGCGATGTCACTAAGAGGATGCGGCACAAAGAGAGGACCAAATGCTGATCTAAAATTGATAACTTTGTAGGGGGGGGAATGTGTATGGTAGAAACCAAGGCACATACAAACAAAGGTGGTTAGAAATATGTGTTAGTATAAAAAGTGACAAGAATGCTATAGGTGATAATGGAAACAAGTAATAGTGTAGAAAAAATAGACCATGAAAAGTGGTTTTCAAACATGGGACATTGCTCAAAATGTCACAAGACAATCAGGGCCAAAGAAACCAAAAGCATACAAGCAATAATCAAACAAGACATAGGCATAGCCCACAAAAATAGCATATAATGGAAGACAAGGACAAAAAATAAAAATGTAACAAATAACCATGGTGGTAAATAGTTCTTGCAAATCAAATGCTACACATGAAGTGTTTGTTAGTATGTTAGAAAGATATAAAATATGTCAAAGTGTGTGTAGATCCATCAGATAAGTAGTGTGCTAGTGAAATTAGAAACTAACATGTAAAGAAATAATAACATGTTTGTGATATATGACAAAGTAGATGCCCCTAGGAGCTGCAGTGGGCATGGTAAGAGGTACAGTGTTAAACATCAATGATGCATGGAAAGTTCTAGAAAAGTATGCATTCACAACTAGAGAACAAGTGAATGTGCATGTGTATATAGAAAATATAATGACATATAAAGTATTTGTCTAGCATGTGAAACAAAGTGTACATGTAAGCATAAATAAGCAAGAGTAAATGTAACCAAGATATGCAGTATGTTGTGAATGAGTGAGATGGAATGATATGCAATGTGAATGTGATAGGAGAAGCATGTCCCCCGAGTGGATGTGTGTGTATGATTGAAATGAGATTTATTTATAAAATACCCCTTGACAGTTAAGAATGGACTATAGAAAAAGAGTGTGTCATCGGGAAATGGTTTGAACGATGTGTATCCTAGAAAGACGTGATCATGAAGCACAAAGTGTAAAGTGTATAATGGTGGGAGGTTCATTTTAGATTTAAACCCTCAACAATTGAGTATGATCTATGGAACTAGAGTGTGTCATAGGGTAGAGTGAAATTTAAAAGCTAGAAGATGTATTTTGAAGCGCGAAGCTTGAAATGTGTAGTGTGTGAGGTTCATGGATGTAGTAAGCCATCAAGATTCAAGTGTGAGCCATAGCACGAGAGTGTGTCATGTGGTAGTGACAACACCATGCATGTATCAAAGGGTTTGAAAGTTCTTAGAAAGATGAATCATGAATATTGAAGCGTTAAGTATGATAGTAGATTGTTAGAAACAATTGATAGTGCTAGAAGGGGGGAAGTGCAATGCTCCCCAAGTGTGCCATGGAGATGGAGAGATATGTGATGTGTAAGAAAGAAATTTCAATTGTGACATAGCTTGAAATGTATCGTAACAAAGCATATTATTATCATAATGGTGAGTAGCATCAAGAGTAGTATCAGGGCTAGATTTTAGATTGAAAGAAGGAAGTTGAAAGAGGCCCTCTAGAGTTTGTTGGTCTTTCTTAGTGAGCGGTTGCTTATTTGGGATGGGTAACAATGCAAAAGACTTGATAGGATAAGAGGGTGGACTACTTTTTGGAGGCAGTTTCTTAGTTTTACTTGATGATGTTGTAGATGACTTGAGTGGAGTAGGAGTTAGATGATTTTGAGAGGAAGGTGCTTAGAGGCTCTCTTGAATTGCATTAGTAACGATGGTATAATGATCATTAGACATAGATGAATCATATTTAGGAACCCAATGAGATTTAGAAATTGAATATGAACATGTAGCATCATTTTTGTAGCAAATGAAATAAGACCATAATGCTTAAGGTATCTAATTTTTCATTTAAGAGCATAACAATCATTGTCATTATGTCCATTGATTCGATGATAATTACAATATGGATGACCTTGATATTTTTCAAGCCGATAAGGAGGATAAAAATGAGTATATGACAAAATTATTAATTGATGAGTGAGTATTTAGGGAAGAATATCTTGTTTCTTAGCATTGAAATCAAATTTGAGAGGTGCGGGTAAGACTTGGGGTTCACTGATATGAGCACATGTAGAAGACATAAAATTAGGATGAGGAGAATGAGATGTAAAATGAGAACTAACATGAGCTTGAGAAACATCCTTGAGATGTTGAATTTCAGATTTGAGTGATGTAATCATGGATTCCATAGCCTGAAATTTATCTTGAAATAAAGAATGTAAATCTTGAATAGACTTGCAAATAGATTGATTGGAATTAAAACTAAGAGAGTCATAAAAGCGATCGAAGATAGCACTTTGGATTGAGCGGGTGATGTATCACTAGGAAGATACATAATGTCTAGGGATTTTATAAGAATATCTTTGCAATAATGGTGCATTTGAAGTAATTCATGCAAGGAGACTTGATAAGCCTTAGGAACCATGAAAGAAAAAATAGTGTGCAAAGAAGGATTCAAAGGACCGATCATAGTTGGGGTTCACAAAATGATTTAACAAATATATATTTATGATAAAAACTAAGATATTGTAGATTCACATATGATAAATAAGCAATAAAGCACAAATTTGACACAAGCAACAAGCTATATAAAAATAAAACCCTTAGTGAAAGAGAGGGAATAAGAGACTTAGTTGATTTCACAATAAATCTTGAAGTGTTCTAGACTAGAAAATTGATGAACAAGAAAATAAGATCATTGCAAACCAAACACAAAATCCTGGAATTACTTTGGATGAGCCAGACTAAAGTGCTTGGTACAGATTGGGGCACCTAGGCACTAGAGACCACTAGTAGGTGCATGTGACTTTGCAAAAGCTTGGAATCTGGTTTTTCTTATGTCGTAATATGGTCGTTAACCTTTTTTTTTGGTTACATATATGTCATTGGATGATCATTGTATTTTCCTTTAACCTTGAAATCAAATCATATCCTATGAAACCCCAAAATCACATCAAACCCTAAAAAAAAAAATATGCAAATTGGGAGTTAGGTGACCACCGAGGTCACCCGATCAAGTGAACTTACAATTGAGAGTTGAACTACATTTCAGACCCCATGTAGTTCTTTTGTGTGTGCAATAATTGTTCCCTAGGAGACCTTTGTGCAAGTGCATGTGATAATGGGCAATAGCTAGATGTATCAATGTAAATAGATGTATGGATGGAAAAATTAACTTCCCCTCCTATGCGTGTCTACAAAAAATGAATTCCCTTTTCCCTTGTATGAGTGCTAGATGGATGCCTTTGATGCTCTTAGAATTCCTTTGGATGCAACCTAAGATGGTGATAGTAGATTCTTAGAGCTTAGTCCTTTATTTTGGTCACATAGATTTGTATTTATATGATTCCCTTGGTTGAATTTCGTAATTGACAATTGGAAGGTCGACCCATAAGAAAACAAGATTCCCAAAAGATAAAATAGGCCCAAAAGAGGTAATTAAGATACAAAGAGGTTGGGGGTGCCCAGAGGGGACAAGGGCACCTAGGCACCTTTGCGCGTCTTGGTCGGGTGGTGATATCTCGAGTAAATAAATATAAATTAGTAAAGTCTTGATTGGGTTGTAGGGTGTGAAAGACTAGAAAGAATACTAGAGACAAAAACAAAAAGGCCAAAGATAGTTGTTAATTACTAGTTTTCTCGCTTAGGAATCATATGCATGCAAGTATGTGTTTAAGACCTAGAAATGTATCCATGTGCATGATTTTGTGTCTACATCATCAATTTATCTCTTGTGTAAGGGTTGTAAGGTGGTTTCATAGCTCAAACAAGGAAATAAACCTTCCACAAGGATCTTGGAGCACCATTTTGATCATAATTGTGTTAAGGAACAAGACAAATCATGTTGAGGCATATCGGTGAAATTCAGGAACATTGTGAGGCTAGCAAAGAGGTTGAAGAGGATCAAGAGATTCATTCAAATTCAATTCATCAAGAGGATGGTCATCATAAGCATGATGAGAAGGATTCTTTTTAAGGAAAGATGTCATCTTAGGCAATGCATACCCTATGAAGTGTTTCTAAACACTTAATCCATGCCCGATAAGGAGCTCATATCTTGCAAGTCAAGAGGGTGGAGTTTGCAATGTTTCAATGTAGTGTGTAGAACAAGAACATGGAACTCATTCTCATTCCTTCAAGTTCCATCTGAGATTGGTATTGTTATCAAGAAAAGGTCACCTACTTCCATGAGAAACATGTGCACATGAGGTGTATGAGTTGATCTCATTCAAGGAGTTCTCTAGAGTCAAGAAAGGAAAAAGGTGTGATCTTCATTCATAACACCATAGTCATAAGAATAAGTAATTATCTATGCTATTTTATGATTTCATCCACTTGGTAGTGTTCCTAAACACTCACCTCAAACCTTGTGGTGTGGTCATTACCATCTCCTGACATCATTCTAATCGATGGCCACATGTTTAGTGGAGTGTTCCTGTGTGATCCTCAGCCTATTGGCCACCCCACAACATTTAGATAGTTTAAGTAATTTACATTAAATAATGGGAACCTCCCCATACATAAGAAGGAGGGTATTATCCCTGTATTGTTAGTGAAGACTCAATGATTCACAACACAACAATGTATTTTTCCAACACATTCCTATTTTAAGAAGCGACAAGAGGAAGAGTATTGGAGACTCTGCCATCTATCATGTTCTTGTTCTTACAATGTTGAAGGATTTGGACATGTTTTTTAGTTTGTGTCTTAGGAGTATCTTTCTCAAATTACCTCATGATATATTCTTGCCTTTTAGCTTGTTAAAATGCTTATTCTGGGGAAGTAGGAGAAAAGGACCTCACATTGTACTGAAGACGAGGTTTAAGAGCTCATAAGAAAATTTGGAAGAGGCTATCATTAGGCATATTATGTTCTGCTCATGTGGATAGGGTATTCCAATAATTTATAAAATGTTGTGTAATTCATTTTCAGATTGTTTTCAATTGATGAAAGCATTGATATTGTTTTCGAGTAGATCATGATATTGAAAATCGTTCATGAGGGACTCTAGCTCAACTATAGAATTAGGCCTCCAAAGTATGGTACCAATCAAAGTCATCTCCAAAGTGAGATTTTTAGCTAGGAGTTTGGTGGCAACATATGAATTAGTTCCGATATACTCTTTGTAAAGGTTACCAAAGGCATTGATATGAAGGGTGGGATCAGTAGACACATCGTACAAGATAGAAGGAAAAAGGCCACTAATATCCATGCTAGCAATATAAGGTGATAGAGGCTATTTTTGTACTACTCTCAAGACTCTTCTTTGGATAAAGGGTTGGGTGATGGGAACCCCATTAGGATCATTTAGATATGGAGGGGGCATGGTGCCCCAAGAGTCCGTTGTAGGGCGATTGACTAATTGGGCCATCTTAGCTTGCATTTGAAGGAATTAAGTCTTATTAGAAAATTTTTGTTGGATCATCCTATCAATAAGTTAAGAGAATGAGATTGATAGGGTCGAATTAGAGGCATTCTTAGATAAACCTACTTTGGCACCTTTCCTTTTTCTACCCTATTGTTAAGTTTTTGGATATGAATTCAAGAAGATTCTTGATAGGGATAATTTTAGTGGCTAATATTCGTAATATGGCAAAAAAATTATTTTAGGAAAATTTGAAAAGGCAAATTTTTCGGAGCAGGTCAGTGTCATATTCACCAAAAATTTATATTTTTTTAAGGGGCCGGCTTTGCCTACATTTGAAAACATCTCCTATAAAAACCTAGGTGATTCACCGAGTAGTATACTACTAACTAACTACTAGTTGAGGTATCAACATATCAAGTATTGTGAACTTGCATAATCTAAGCACCAATGCATAGTGCAGATCTATTTTGAAGTTTGCAGTCAAGAGACAAGTACTATTTATTGAAGGGAGATTTCATTGATGTGCGACAAGGATATTTCATTGACACGTGAAAAGGTTTTGGTTGTTGACGCATGACACTACTACTAGTGATGCATAACAATAATCTTGTTGACGTATGACATAGTATTTCTCTAACCCGCGAAAAGGATATTTTGTTGACGGGAGATTTAAATTTTGTAGTCATGCGACAATATTTTTGTTGTCGTGCGACAACAAGGTTGGTGTCATGTGACAACAATTTTTCACAGTGCGACAACAACCTTGTTTTCGAGCAACAATAAGGTCTTTATCATGCAACAACAAGGTTGTTGTCGCACGACAAAAAGGTTGTTGTCACATGACAACAAGGTTGTTGTTGCATGAAAAAAACCTTGTTGTCGAGCGTCAACAAGGATGCAACATCCTTCTTTGCACGCACGGCACAAGGTTGTTGTTGCGTGACAGAGACCTTATTATCACCGAAAGTAAGGTTTATGTCGCATGACAATAAACTTTCTATCGCACGACAACAACCTTGTTGTCGCATGTCTTGAAAATAAAATATTCTTTTGGGTGAAAATGTTGCACACAAACCCCAATTTTTTTCTTGTTTCGTGAAAGTGGTTTTAGGCATATTCGTCATGGATTTTCCACCTTCGATTTCCCATAGGTCTCTTAAAATAAACCTTGATGCTTGCCAAAATGTATTTTGATTCATTTTTATATTGGGGAAAATGAGAGACAAATTTATGAATATTAGGAGGATGATCAAAGGTATCATCATGTTTATTTTCTTCTTCTTCACCCTTAGGTGGGCCATCACGAAGGGTAGAAGGATTATTTCTAGGTGCTCTTATGACGCAATAGTCCATGTAAAAGGAAACTCAACTTCAAGATGATAAGTTTCAAGGAAAGTATGCACAACAAAGTTAGAGGACCCCAGCATAGATACTCTATGATGGAGTGATGATATGGTGAGAACAGTCTGAAAATTAAGGCTATAGACATAATTATCTCAGAAGAAATTTTACACAGGATTGATGGAAGATAGAAACATATCTATAAAGACAGAAGGGATCAACCATGAAAGTAGGTCTACACATGAGATGATGGAGTTAAGAAATGAATAAAATGGAACAGTCATGATTTCCCTAGGCAATGGTGTCTCGTGTTGGAAGGTTTTTAGGTGTTGTGGGTTTTTGGATGCTTAGATGAAGTCAAGATTGAATGTGAGTACTTTTAACAAGATTTTATCAATCGATGGTCTATATGATTCATGTCGATTCCCCATAAATGTATGACATGAAAATAATGTGTCTCAATAACCTACAATCCTATATCATCTATTTTAAAAGGGTATCGAGGTAATGAGTAAGAAACACACCTAAACCATCACATAATGGATAGATTTAAAGGGAATATAATGAGCTCTAAGGTCGCATATATATAGGGTAGTAATACTTGCACTAGGTCAACCCATGGTTTTTAAGGCCCACAAATCATGATAGAGGAGAGTACCCTACTAAGATATCGGTAGATGGGTGAGGAGAGGTATGGATCAATGATAGATAAGGAAAACATGCACAATATAACTGAAATGAAAGTAATGGAAAGATAAAGAGTTGATCATGAATAAGAGTACTATGCTAACTAGTATCAAAACACATGTAACACTAAGCTAACATAGAAAAATGAGGGAAGGAGATGAACTAATCTATGCAAAATGACAAAGATAGTTAGAGCACTCACATTTACTTGTAGGGTGGTCATTGATGCATCTATCTCTTCGAGAAGTAGCACACTGAGAGAGAATCGCTATTAGGTGGAGAAGGGGAACACTACACATGTCCTAGACTCACTATAGATGACCCAATAGTGTAATTAAACTAACCAATAAGAAGAGTTTCTAATCCATTCCAAGCTAAGTAAAATATGAACCAAGAGTTAAGCAAGTAGATGTGAAGTTGGGGAAAAGAGTTGAGCAGATGGAAGTTCCTAATATTCAACCTTCCTTCCTATATAAATGTCTCGTATGTTGTGAGAATATATATGATGTCATCACCTATTGGCGATGGCATAGGCCAATAAAAACCTTACACTGATATTATCACCCATGAGAGATGGAATCGGTTAAGGATGGTAAATGAGGTGATGTGTCATGAAAAGTGAAAAGAATGTTGCAGGTCAAGAACATAGATGAACAAAGTGCCAAGTGGTGAAATGCAAGTAAGGTGTCATGAGTCTAAATGTGTATGAAACCTTAAGAGACAAGGATAAATAATGTAATAAAAACTAAGGAGAGGACCAAATATCAAAAATATCTATGTGTATTGTCTCTAACCCATAATGATTACATGGATATCCATTCCCCATTCTCGAAATGCCGCTTAAGGCAACAATCGCTCAAGAAATAAATGCATCAATGACTCTTATATGTACAAGGAAATTGTTAGTAACAAGTATGAAAGATGAAAAGTGAAAAATTAGGTGTATACACTCCACACAGATGATCCACCTCTCTTCCTTTTTCAGTTCAGATTGGTCATACTACGGTCAATATTTCCCTCATTGACAAAGGATATGCCATGTGTGTGGCCTCATTAGACTTCATTAAGGCTCTTAGTCACTCCATAAATAACTTGAAATCTACACACACCACTTTCCAAGGGTATGATTATAGATAGATGTCCCGATGGGATGTATCGGGTTTCCTATCACCATTTCCCCTATGACTATCTCATGGTCAAAGTCATGGTCTTAAATTTTCCTCTATCTTATAATATTCTCCTAGGATGACCTTAGACTCATCATATGTGCACCGTCGCTTCTTCTGCATGTTAGTGTGTCAAATTTTCTCATCAGGGAGATATTTATAAGATTTAAGGGGACTCTAATCCTTAGAACTATGATACACTCTAATAAAAGGGGACATATAAACTTCCAACACTCGATGAGTTATCTCCTATCCCTTTTTAGGAATATCAATGCTTTAAATAACCCATTAATTATCTTTATGGAAATGTCGGTCATCCTAAATTATTCAGGCACACACATCCCAATCTCTTGGAGTTATATTACAACGATCATGATGAAGTCAAAATTAGAATTAAAACTTCCGATCTTCCTAAAATGATCATATCCCAACTACCTACTTCCTTGAAACCTCGTTCTTGCAAGAGGGAGCCTTCGGTTCCCATAGTCATCTCATGCACACTTTAACCCCCACAAGAGCATGTGGTATGACTAGAGACTATATTTGAATCCTATGTGGTGGATACCTCCACATCACATTATAATGATGGTTACTATTTAGATGATCCCCAATTGGCTAGCTATGCCTAAATTTGTGATAGGAAAGTATTGCTCTACCAAGAGACTTTTTGCACCAAATTCACTCACGACATGAACAAAGAGAAATATTTGAGTGTAGTTGATACTTATTCCCAACCGGTTCTTGAGCCTTAGACTGCTCCACTGGATACACCTCCACACACTACCATCGACCTAGTTGACTTATTTCCCGTACAAAAGCGGATGATCGGGTTACTAGTTTTGACCATAAAGTTAATGACCTCATGGGTGATGATCTTATCTAATGTGCCTCGATTACTCGTAGAGATAAGTTTCTCCATCGGCATTGTCTTTACCCATTGCATCAATGCCTTCCCCACATACTATTACTAGCACTCCACATTATGTGAGACTTCCCCCCTAACTCTTTACCTTATGTTCCCTCGATCTTCTACGACCGAGCTATATTTTACATGACACGAGACCCAAGGGTGCAATGTTTTAGATTATAGATCCTTTGACACCATATGAATAAGCTCAAAACTAAGGTCAAATGTGCCAAACTAGAAATGGTACACAACCTTCCACTTCAACTCCCTTATTTTTTTCTCATCAAGAGTATCACGCACATACCAACACTAACTATTGGGTTTTGAGTAGAAATCATCTAGTACGTGAAACTTATTCCCATAATCAAAAGTGTGGGGATGATTCCTCTTAGAACTGAGCACCTTTACCTTGACCAAATAGATGGCATCCTATCTACGAACCACTACCTCACCCTGATCCTTGTCCCTCCATGAATGACATTCATTGTGATATTCTCACCTAGTTGGAGGATTAGATCGATGACACTTTATTTTTCATGAGATCTGAAGTTCATCGTTAAGTCACTATTAAACAACATGTCATAGAGGACCTCATGACTCATGCTAAAAGTCACATATTAAATCAATTTGATGACATCATCAATGATACTGTATGATATTTTACTCCTCATGGCTAGATATCTCCATATTACCTTGATGAAACTTTTCTTTCCTTATTTGGCCTAAGATCTTGCCTTCACTTGGGATCTTGGCCCCCACTTGGGGTTTCACACACTTCCTTATATCTCATTACATCCTTGCTTGGGTTGATTTCCCCACTTGGATTTATCATCACATACGCCATGGTTCCTCCTAAAATTGGAGTACCTCAGTCCCGATTCTACCTATTTTGGCTTCGATTCACCTCAAAAGATTTCCTATTTGATTGCCAAGATATTTTATGCATTCTCGTTTAGAATTATGGTCTTGCTTAGATTTATTTACCCTATTATGCCCCGATATCCTACCATTAGATGCCTTGGCCTTGTTTCTCCCCTTGGCTTCTTCACATCATGTGGGATTTGCATTCCTATCAATCTCCTTCCCACTAATTTTACCTATCTAATCACATTATCATTATTCCTGTGTACCATGGGTATTATTACATACATACATGTAGAAAGTAGAAAAATGATAAGAAAAACAACTTACACATAAAAACATCCAATATACAATATCGCCAAAATCATCATCTATCTATATATAACTCAAATTAGTTTTTATACATTGACAAAATGGATCAAAATCCATACATGGCTCGCTCATCTACAATATGGATCAAACACCCTCATACCCTATGGGGGTATTTATATACTTTGGACCAATGGGGTTGTACTAGTAGCTCTGGTTGCTCGGATAGAGACTCTTCCCTAGATTGGGCTCGGACGCCTCTCCTGTGCTCTCACCAAATGTGCCTCTAACGTCATGATCCTATCTCTTTACTCTCCACACATATGATAGGTTGGATACTTGTTCCTAAACTAGGGCTACCTATGCCTTTAATAAGATTTGCAACATCACATCTATGTTATCGATGGATACAAGTGCCTACACATTTATATTCCTCTACAAGGTCCTCGATGCCTCTCCAACTAGATGAAAATCACTAAAGAGTCTCTTGTTGACGATGTTCCTAAATCCACAATAATTGTACTATCTTAGACATCCAACACTAGATCTAGGATCTCATGGTGGGAACTCTCTATCGGAATGCCACTCCACCATCCACTCTGTAAAATCACACAAAAGACACATGCCACTTATGATACACATACATGAACTATTCTCAATGCATCTAAATAACATCACGAAAAATATACCTAGCTTCCCGTGCCTCACCACAATGGTCTCATCATCTATATGGCCACTTAATACCTCATCCTCCTTGTCCTCAATTCAAGTTCTAGATCATATGTATTATGCCCACCTATCTCAAGGCACTAGTATCATGTCCCCTATACACTATGGCCTGGGCCTATGTCTAAAGTGTATGACTATCTAGACCCCAATGGACATCGGTAACCTCATCCCAGGTGACACATCTTATTCTCTCTTAGCCATGTTATTGGTTGTCCTACTAATCCCCTCTATTGCTAGGGCCAACTTCACCTACACCGACGACTGTGAGCCTGTGTTAGCAGATCCTCCATGATCCTTCCTCTAAACCGCTAACCACTATGATTTGTGGTGGGATGTGATCATCCATGCCATGCCTACGTTGCCTATAACCATGTCCACCCACTTCTTATACCCTACGGGGATGTAGTGATGGTACCCTCACCTCTGCTCATGCGGCGTCTCTAGCATGTCAACTCTAGTAGGGTGGTAAAGGTGGTATCACCATAGGCGTTGGTCACCCAAACTGCCTCGGGACCCTGTTCACTGCATGGGTCTCCAACCAATATAAGTAATGCCATGTCATCTCGGTGATGACATCTAAGTAATTTTATCAAAGCCAACTAATCCACATTTCCCATGTAAGGCTCATCATATGACATCATTGAGATCCACTTGTGTTAGTCACCAAAATGCTTTAAGTGCTCTCGCTACCATGCCTTATGCCAATTAAAGTACTCTTAGGGAATTTTCCGCTGATGCCAATTGTGTCCATGTCGGCCTATGCATCAAGAATCTCTAGTATATCCAAGTTTTCAATAAATTTATGGGTTTCACAACCCTATGTCCCCTACATATGACCTTGTACAAGTCATGCACCAATTGTACCCATATAGTGGTGCCCCAAATGAACAATACACCCTAGTCCACAACATCTATGCATATGCCTATAAAAATATGGGAATGGCCCCATCTACCTTATGCCACAATATCCATGCCATAACAATCTCCATAACTAATTTTTAGATAACTAGAGTCCATGTACTTTGTATTGTCTTTGAGTCGAGACACATAACATACCCTCATCATATGTCTTGCTTAAAGTATCCCATATGAATAAGGATCTCTACTCTATAACATCAGTGTCGAATCACAATACATACGGGTCCCTCCAATGGGTAACCAAAAATACTATGAACGTCCCGCAATGTTAGATCCATATTCACGACCTCATGTCCTATCCACCACTGAAATTTGTTGGACCTAGTCTCCTGTGCAACCAAAAACATCTCGAGTAGGTCTAGATCTAGTGGTATCATGGGCATCTATATAATTCCCAAAATTCCCAAATTATAGTTGGGTCACCTCCACTTGGCTCAATATGGAAATCAAACCACTAAGTGAAGATACATCCACACTCCTCCATAGGTGGATCATGTGATCTCCTTGCACCAACAAAACAATGAAAACAAGCATCAAAAATATGAAAAATACTTTGGAATAACATATCAAAATTTGAACACCATATACCTAAATGTCCTTATGTCATTAGCCCTCTAGTTTATGCCATTAGACCCTAGAAAAATTTACTCATCATCTCGATGCCATTGGACCTCATACTTTAGTGGGGCCGATGGTATTTGGCCAAAAGTGGCCGTGAATTTTTATAAACAAAATATCAAATAACGACAAAATGACGAAACACAATTTAAATCCCTTCCAAACCCACTTGTATTTTGTCCTAACCTATCCTATGAGGAAATTTTGGAAAATAATGATGCCTTAAAAATATAAAAATGCAAAATTACCAAATAACATATAATCTACCCAACAACATTACATGTAACAACTTACCCATAGTTGTGCCTCACCACACATGCACCGCCTCGTTGTCCTCCCCCCACTATACGCACCCAATTTTATACGTGTTGTATTATTGGAAATGGTTAAAAAAGGTCCTCAATGATGATTCATGTCTTTTTAGAAGGTGTTCGAGCTCCTAAATCTACTCACAATATATATTTGTATCCTAGATAGTCTTACTTAGCCGCCACACGCTTTTTCACAACTTCTTGTTTAGTTTTAAGCTAGTTTTGACCTTTACTTTGTTAAAACCACTACCTTGCCAGGCAAGGGTTTTATAAACCACCACCCGTGCATGGTGGTGGTCCTATAATCACCGTGCTACTTTGCACTTGGTGAAGGCCCCATGCAAATTTTCTAGAAATTTCACTCGCGTTTTGACATGATATTCTCTCACTTAACTCCCATTTTAGAACGTGTTTCTTGCCCGTTTTTTAGATGATTCCAAAGCCCAACTGCCTTGTGGCATGCTCTTCTTTACTTCTAATTTGTGATTGATGGTTATTAATAGTTTGAACTCCCCCTTCATTGTTGTTATGTCATCCTTTGGCTGCCAAGTGGCTTCAACCATTGCCCAACCAAATTCCTATAAATACAATGCTTGTATTCAAGCAAATGGCTTGAGAATTTTTGTGTATCTTGCATAGTATTGCTGCCACAATCCTGCTAGAAATTGCATAACCAAGATCTATTCACTTGTGTTATCTCTCTTCTAATTGCATTGCAACCAGATTTCCTTCAAGTTGCCATTGCTCAAGTGCCTTCTCCTGTTGTTGCCTCTGCATTCCCGAATTCCTTGGACTCGCGTGAAAACATAGAGAACAAAAATACAAAACTGAGGGGAAAAGTCATCACACAACTGGATTTATCTCTATTCTATAAATTCTAGGTTGGGGTTGTTGTTTGATTTCCTTCATTGCTGCAATTTATTGCCGTTATATCATATCAAATAGAGTAGAAAACTAGTATTCTTTCATTTTCAAGTAATTAATTAATTTCCAAGAGGTTTTAAATCATTAATAGCAACTCCCGGTGATGGATCCTCTTCTTCCAATCCCTGTGGATCTAAAGGAGAGAATATCTTAGGAATTTGTCTACATATCATAGATAATTTGGAAAAAAGATTGTTTTAAGTTAGTTTAGTTTCAATACACTCAACACAGGTGAATAACCGCACCGGGTTATTTTTCTTGTTTAGTTTTAGTGTAGGAGTAGTTCAATTATTTAGAATAAAAGTAATTTGTTGTATGTGATTGTAATATTTCAGTTTTGTGATTTGTTTAGATTATTTTCCTTTTTGGTATTAGATTAGATTCTTAATTTCATCTTTGTTCAAAAGGACGCTTCAAACTAGTTTAGCATTTAGAATCAACTAGGTAATCAAGCCATAGGGAATTTACGCTACCTGTTCATAGCCTCTAAATCTCCCCTTTTCCGATTCTACTACTAGAGAGTCACACTACCAGGTCTTAGTCACTTTGATTCTCCTATAGTTAGTCATCCACATTTCCACATCATCTACTCCAAAGCATGACCTCGGGGAGTTGAGTGCGGTTGAAGGTCGCATGTCAATTTTCATCCGTACAACCACCTCTTACTCATGCCATGTCATCAAAATACACTCAAATTTGGAATTCCGAACTCAGTTCTCTCAATTCCAAAAATAGCAATAAGCAAATTAAAACCAAATCACTATATAAAACTAAAATTTTATATTCAAATTCAGTTGCGATAAACCTAAATATTCCAACGAATACAATTTTTACTCCCAAACTCTAAAAATGCATCATTTGTTGCATCTTGACCATAATCTTGACCTATTACATGTCTACATTTGATGACTTTCTATTTTTGCATATTTTTGACACCATACCAAAGATATTATCTCTATGACACTATGACACGACATCTGTCCCATGAGCCCCTAGCTAGGTGATTTATGTCTTATTTTACTTGATGATCCTCTAGTGTTTCCTTTCAATTTTTCTTCTTCAAGGTTCTTACAACATTGATTGCACCCACACATGGTAGGAAGATAAAAATTATCGTATTTGGTGGGTATATTTCATTTTAGTTAGTCCTTTCTTACTTTCATTATCTACTTTTGATATCAGTGTTACATACTATTTATTTATATTAACCACCCCATGTTACACTTTTTTACGATATGTGGTGATCAACAACTTGGGCATATGTATACACCTAATTTTCCACTTTTCATATTTCATACCCATTACTTAACAATTTCCTTTGTGCAAGATAAGGGTCAATGATGCATATATTTCTTGAGTGGGTGCCTTAAGGAGCCTATCGAGAATGGGGCATGACTATTCACATACTCATGATGGGTTAGAGAAAATACATAAATATAGTATCGTTATGTGGTCCTAGCTTTGATTATCCTTGCATTAGTTATCCTTTTCCCTTTATGTCACATACACTTGCACTCCCAACGCCTTGCTTACATTAGATCATTTCACACTTTGTTCACTCATTTACTTGATCCATGACACCTCTTTTTCACTTTACATGACATTTACTATCCATGGTTGATGTCATCGCCATGGATGATGGTATTTGTGTTAGGTTTTTCCCTTGCCAACGCCATCATCCACAAGTGATGGCATTATCTATATATGGTCACCACACCTAGACATTAAAAAGGAATGAATCCAAAATCACATGAACTATCCATTTTCTCTACTCTCTTGCACAAAATTTACATTTTCTCAATTTTACCTTGTTCATATTGCATTTTACTTGGATTAGATTGAAAACTCTTCTTGGCTGGATTATTTGCACTATTGGATCATCTATACTAAGTCTAGGATAAGAGTGATGTTCCCTTCTCCACCAAATATCAATTCTCTCTCATTGTGTTGTTTCTCTAGAGAGATAGATGCATTAATGACCACCCCATATGTAAGTTATCTAACTCTCTTTTTCATTTTTAATAGATTAGTTCATTTCGTTTCCCCATTTCTCTATGTCAACTTAGAATTTTATGAACATAGGTGTTAGTTAGCATATTTATTTTATATGATCAACTCCTTACCTTTCCTTTTAGTTATATTTAAATTTCATTAAAATAGTATAAAATGTGCATGATTGAATTATCTCCCATCAATCTATATATCTCCCCATTTATTGATATCCTAGAAGGGTACTCTCCTCTATCTTCACTATGGTCCTTGGAAACCCTAGGTTGACCTAGTATATGGATTACTTCCCTCTGGATATGCGACCTTAACACTTTTTGTATCCCCTTTAAATTAACCCACTATGTGTCAGTTCATGTGTGCCTCCTATTTGTTTCCTCAATACCCTTATAGAATGAAAGACTTCAAGTGCAAGCTATCAAGATACATTCTTGGCCCACCATACAATAATATCTAGGAATTTGATCTTGCTATGTTTTTATTTAAAGAGGATGGATCCCTTGTTAATAGATGTTGTTAGTGAATTTGAAGAAATTATGGGGCTTATCAATAAATCAAGATTTAATTTAATTTTTTTGTTTGAAACTAACAAGGATTGCTACACAAAAGGGATATTAAAATTGTTACTTAAAATTAAATACTTCCTAGGTGGAATAATGAGTGGTATGAGAAAGTAATTTTGATCGCTAGTTAATTTCATTACCATGGTATATTAGTTTTTAACCCTTATTCATCATATTAAAATTTTCTCTGAAAACCATCTAAAAATGTGCTTCAAAGATATATATTGAATACCTCTTACATATATACACACAAAAAAAGGAAGAGGATTCCAAATAATCCTATATGCAAAAGCTCAAGTATAAAGTTATTTTTCTTTCAAGGGTGATTTAGATAAAACCTTTGCGGTTATGAATGCTTGATTGGAAAAGGAGAAATATAAATAATGAATCCAAAGGTATATCTATTTGGCTATGGACGTCTGGTTTGGTAGCAGAACAACACTTATAGCCTTTATTTTCCTACTAAGCTAATATTCAAAAATATTTGTCTCATACTAATATAAGTGACTCAAAACAAATATTGGATTTAATGCACTTTGAATACACATAAAATTTCACTTTACTGAATTTTGTTCTTCACAGTCACTATTCGTACATTAGCTTCCACATAGTGTTGTCCTTTGGGATATTGTCAGTAGTAGGAAGTAACTACAAAAGGTTACATGCATATTTTGGGTTGCATTAGACTATTTAAAATGGTTCTAATGAGATATATTTGATGTGTAGTCCAATTATATCATATATGTCACATATTATAACACCCCTTATGCTCCTATTTTGCACCCCTTTACATTTATACACTACAAATTCCATGTGATATCACATCATCATCCTCATGTGATCACTCTTACACCTACTTTTAACACACTCACACCTTCATCATCATTTCCCTTAGTACCTCACAGTCTCCTCTTGTCATTTTGACCTCTTTTCTTGACTTTCCTATGCTCATATTTCTCTCTTAGATGGCACCAACCGTGGTGAATGTCGTGGTGTCAAATGGATTTCCATTTCCAATGGTATTGACCATGGTAGATCTCTCTCAAGTTAATTATTTGTCACAATCAATGACATTGACCATGAACGATACCATTAGCTATAACATATCATTAATGATATCATTAGGTTATATATGCTTGATTGTTGAGTGTTCATTCCACATTTCATCCATCATGCAATTGTTCTCGCTAGTTCTATTCAAACATAATATAAAAGCTTATAAGTTCTTGAAATCGGTCTTATTTTTCTTCTTTGAGTCTACACTTGTAGAATCGATACTTATGGTATAAAATCATAAAATTTACTTTTACTAGGGTTTACCAATCCTTTGGACTCATATAATTATTCAATCAAGTGTATTCCTAGGCCTTATTATTATTTATTTTTGGACCCCACATCAAATATATATCTCATAAGGTTCTTTTAACCCTTGGGGAAGTCAATGTGCCTATCTATAACCTTTCTTTCTCCTTTATTTTCATTTAACATTTGTATGTTGTGGATTTATTCATGCATAACATTATTTATCTACCATTTTCTACCTTTGCAAATTTACACAACCCTTGATATTTCTTTGAAATCTCGGATCTCTATTATAATCCTTGTGAATCTTTCCTAACAAACTCTTAGATATCTTACATTGATAACAATCCAAACTACAATATCATTATCAATACATTACAATTAGGATCTTGTTAGATGCCACTACCTTGTTATATGTATAGGATTCTAAACCCTATAGATTGTACAAAGTGTGAAGTAAATGCCTTCTTAGTTCTAAGTATACATCAACTTACAATCTAAGGTTTTCACATTGGATGTGGTTTCCATATGTTATCCTAGACTAGAATACCCCCATTATAGAGAGATGAAAGGAATTTTTGTGGGAACATTCTTTATTTACATATGTTTTATTGAACATGATGTGATTATTACTCACTCTTCCAATTGAGTCTTACTCACTCTTCAAATTGAGTCACAATTATGTTTCTTTTATTTTCCAATATTTACCAAATCACTCCAACATGGATCATCTTTAAAAATACCAATAAAATTATGACTCCAAATATTGGGATTCCTCATTTGATTCTTCTTCCTTATATTACAATTATAACATGGATGGAACCAACACCAATAAAATAAGCCAAGAAATCAACAATATAAGGAATACTCAAACTAATACAAAAACACTCTTATTGAGCTAGAGGCTAAGTGGGGAAGAGAATAAAATAATAAAAATATTTTTATAATCCTTACATGTGAAAATTCATCCTAGCCGACCCCAAACTCACCGACCAACCATCGAATCCATCATGTGGCCTATATGGAGGAATACAATTTTGTTTAAGGTAATTCCTTTTATTCTAATCCAACAAGTGCTAATACAAATGCACCTCAAAACTCTAATCACAATTCTTCCCAAAATCCTCCTTCAAAAAATCCCATTCATCTTATCTTATAGATCATTAACCAAAAGATTTTACAAAAAGTTAGTGCTAATAATAAATTTCTTCAAATGAATGTGAAGCTTTCCCACATGAATGTTAGGACAATAAAATTTAGTGGGGTGTGCGTAATTGGATTCCTTCAGGCCACGTCCATTAGTTGATCACAATGTCAATCTAATTTTGCAACCTCCCACAACTAATAAAGTAATTCAATCTATTCAAAGAGAACCCTTGGATCCCTATATAGTTGTTATGGATAGTAGAGGTATCACCACTTCTATCACTTATGACGAGTCATATAATCCCATACTTTAAATTAAAACCTTTAGCAATATCTACAATTAATGATCAAAGATAAATCTTATGTGGCTACCAATATTTTAGCTAAGACCCTTACAGTTGATGCTTTAGATTGGTACCATTATCTCCCTTTTAACTATATATTTGAACTTAATGAGAGAGAAATATCAGATTTACACCAAAAAAATGCTTACTTCTTCTCCATTATTCTTCTAGGACCGCGTATATATATATATGAATTGTAGCTCCTATATTTAAGGATTATATTGTTTGAGCTAACTCCTTGAATCTCTCTATAATCCTATTTACATAATATTGTTTATAACAATATTACGTTAATCTAATACATTTGTTACTCATGTAACAAACACACATATGCATACTCACAAATATATTACCATCTAATGTTCACAATAAATAATTCATTTCATAACATTCCTCTCCTTAGTGTGAACATGGGAAGAAAGCACATCTCAAGAATTGGAAACAAAATTATATGCCTCCGCATACTTTTAGGTCTGCATACTGTTGGCTTAGATCTTACTATCTAGATCTTGTTGCACATGACCAATTTGATTCATCACAGTGAATCCCATACTAGATGATCACACTTTCACTGATTCACCTACATATGCTAACTCTTTCACCGACCGATCAATATTAGAAGTACGATAG